>OY856409.1:667414090-667831590 GCA_963693085.1 Alisma plantago-aquatica | reverse complement strand
AATTTTGTATGTGGAATATTATTATTGTAAACATGAAGATCAATGGATTAGATTTTACAAAAATATGATCTAGATAGGAAAACATCATTAGGATGTACATTGTGATTTGTACACTTGAGTGCATTGTAGCCTAACTCTCTCTATCTCTCTCTCTATCTCTCTTTCTATATATATATGTATATATATATATATATATATATATACATATGTATACATATATATACATATGTATACATATGTATATATATACATATGTATACATATGTGTATATATACATATGTATATATATGTATATATATGGGTGTTCATTCAATACCTACATGGGTAGCCTGTATTTAGCTACCCATCAGCCCAAAAAGTAACAATACAGTCAAAAAAGTAACTCACTAGACAAAAAAGTAGCTATGATAATAAAAAAGTAACTATATGACTAAAAAAGTAAATCATATATATATATATATATATATATATATATAATTATATATTTGTTGTAGTTGTTGCAAATGTAACTATCTATGCATGAAAAGTAACAGTTTGCAAGGTAAAGTAACCCTCTACATATCAAAAGTAAGAAACTCCAAAAAAAAATAATCGAAATAGGGGGTGGGTAGCTACCCATGTGGGTATTAAATACATATATATATATATATATATTTGTATATATATACATATATATGGTTTATATTCACTACCCTTGTGTGTAACTAACTTTTGTTACCTGTGGATCTATTTTGTAACATGAAGGCACATAATTGTTATGAGATAACCAAAATTGTAATAGAAAGACTCATTTTGTAAATACGGTATGAAATTTTATTGTCCCTCTCAACACAATAAAAATGATATTTATGAAAAAATAGTAAACAATTTACATTGTATTGCAAATTAAGTCTTTCTATTACAATTTTTGTCATCTCATTACAAATTTGGATGTCTCATTACAAATATATTCCTTCCTATTACAAAATAGATGCATGCGTAACTAACCTTAGTTACCCACAAATGTATTGAGTGAATGGCCATATATATACATACATACATATATATATTTATATATATACATATATATATAAATATAAATATAAATAAATAAATATATATATATATATATATATATAATATGAGAGAAAGTTATGATGGAATACACTCGAGAGTATCAGAGACGCTATACACCTCAGTCATTTTCCATCGTCCAATAACTATTTTGAAAAACTAAACCATTCATCTTTTTATATATCTTAAGAACATACTATGTAATAAATTTAAGTTAATTTGGACACTCATAGATCATGCATCTAAAGGAGGAAAAAATCATACATTTCAAATTAGTTATGTGCATTGATTTTTTTATCCTTAGATGTGTGACTTACACTTATACAAATGAGATAAAAAATTGTATGTCACTGATCATTACAATGACAATGAAGATCAACGGTATAGATTTCGTAAACAATTATCCAAGATAGGCAAACATCATTGGGGTGTACGGTGTGATATGTACATTCAAGTATATATATATATATATATATATAGAGAGAGAGAGAGAGAGAGAGAGGGAGAGAGAGAGAGAGAGTCAAACTAGAATACACTCGAGTGTATCCGGAGCAGAATACACTCAAGTAGTTTTTTATGATGCAATATTTTTTTTGAAAATCTAAGCCATTGATCTTCTTAAACATCTTGTGAACAACTCATACACAAAATTTGAGCACATTTGGATATGTATAGCTCATGTTATGAAGACCGCAAAAATTATGCATTTTAAATTAGTTTTGCGCGTCGATTTTGTTGCCCTTGGATGAGTAACTTACACTCATCCAAATGGGCTCAAAATTTGTATGTAGCCTAGTTATAGTATGATGGTGAAGATCAACAGTTTACATTTTGCAAAAAATAGTCTTGATATGCAAACACACTTGAGTGTATTCGTGCGATCCGTACACTCGAGTGTATTCTAGCCTGACTCTCTCTCTCTCTCTATATATATATATATATATATTTATATATATATGTAAATATAGACATATACATATATATGTAAATATATACATATACATACATATATATGTATATATATGTGTGTATACATGTATATATATACATATATGTGTATATTATAAAAATGTTGGTGATGGCTAAGATGATATTCAGGAAGAAAATTTCTAAAATACTAAAATAAGAAAAGTTAGCATTGAGAGTAAATCCATAAACAAACTGACATATGAAACATGCTAATCAATCTAGGAGGCAAACAAATTAAATAGTCATACATTATATCTAAAACTCACCATAGTCATAACACTCCTTTAATATTATAAGGTGTACCGTTTACATATCAATCTACATTCGTTATAAACATGTCCCTCTTTTATATGAAGAATTCTAGGGAAACCAAGAAGAACATACACTCAAAACAATAAGGTCCCCATTTGTTGGGTACTTCCTACCTACCCTCATGTTGAGAAAACTTATCACAGTATTTGTCATGTTATCTTTTAATGGTATAGTAACACCAGTGAAGTTGGTCATGTCAAGCATTAATTTCACTTTGATATTGTTGTTTATGACTTATATCTTACCAGAAGCATGGTGAACCATCCTCACAACACTTTTCTAGACATGCATCCTAACCACAGGGATTATTGCATAAAAATTACTCAAATATCCCTCTATCACTATAGAAATCATTGCTAAAACCTTATATTATGACAAAGATGCAGATCATATAAAATATTCAGGTATCACAATGATATCCTTAAAAGTCATGCCTTGACTATAATGGTCCTCAAAAACCTATGTCACACCCATTATCATTGAATTAGCTAGTATTGCCTCGTTATCTATCCCTAAAAATACACTAATCATAACAACGAGTGTTGAACAAAACTTTTCAATAATAGCATCACAATGTGATTCTAGTCATAATTAATTAATTGGTACCATGATTATTGTTGTTCACATGATTATCTCAATATTTTTTTATATATTTTAAGTCATTCAGAAAATGGTTGCTACATCGATCTGAATCTTGAAAATACTCTTAGTAGTTTACATGTGTACTAGGAAGGATAGAAATTATCTCCCAATACATCACACAAGGTCTTCACTTAGATGGAATGGCATTTAACTCTTTATAGTGCTCGTAGTTGTCAGATAATCATGAATATTGCTAACATCATATTTGGTATAAAACTTGAATGAAATTTGATCAAACTAATCATGAATATAGCTAACATCATATTTTTATGTACATAACGCATTCATGAATCATCATGACAGACCTTCAACTAATAGCATTTTGATGGTCATATACATATTCATAAGACACATCATCATTCGTAGGTACATCATTGATTCATGAACCATCATGATGTACCTCCAACCAATATCATTTTGATGGTCATAGAACATATTTTGCTTTTCTTGACTCGTTTGTAGGATCAACAAAGTCTCATTAACCAGATATTTTCTTTTTACTTCCACACAACATACTTACCTTGTATCATCAAAGGTGAATTACAACACAACCCTAGTGTTGAAAAGACAATATATTATTGTATATGAACAATGTAGAAAGTGTAATTCAACTACATGATTTTGTCAAAGCTAAATTAGCTAAGATAAATGTAAACATACATGACGTCTTAAAATGTTTCACAATATCATCAGTACTAAAAGATTATATATTCTATATATGTAAGGTAAGTTAAGATGTTCACTTTTCTAGAACTTTCACCAATTTTGTGCACTCTGTCAGGTTTGGTGTAAAGCATAAATTAGTGCACAATAAAAATCTTCACTTTACCTTTGGAAAATTTAGATTAACTCAGGTTAATTCAATAATATACATAGTTTTGAGTGTTTCTAGTGGCATTTTGTGTGGATGGAACTATTATACTGTGTGATGGTTATATGTGTTTAGTTTCATGTTGCAGAGTACAAGAGTGCTACCATGTCTAGACTCCTACTTATACAAGGATTGTAATCAGTTGTAAGGCATCTTAATATAATCATATTTTTCTATGCTTACATTATATCAGAGCCAAGATCCTATAAGAGAGAGAAAAGTAAAGACATGCCTAGCTAGTGTGAGGCAACACTTCTCACTTGGTATGTGGCTCACATACGTTTTTGTTTTTGATAATTTTTCCTTTTATTTTTGTTTTTACCCCTTTATATCATTAAGTTACCTTTTTTATTTAATAACATTATCAGTCTCTCTTTTTTCTCTATTGGGTTCCATAATTAATAACATTTCTTCCTTTTCTTCTAGTCAAACTTACATTTTCCTATTTTTACTTCCTTTCTTTCCTTCCAACTTATTCTTCTCTTTCTTGTTTAATCTTATTCTATTTCCTTCTCAACTTCTTGTTTTTTCTACTTTTCCTTCCTCTAATCCCCTCTTTCCTTCAATTTTCTTTCCCAACAATGTTGCTTTACTTTTTATCTCTCATATGTTTCTTTTCTAATGTTGTCCTTTCCCTTTTCTCCACCACACTTTCCTTTACAATCCAACCACATATCTTTTTTTTTTTAGGAAAAACTAGAGATTAAGTATTATTTATCCTGCTCTCTAGTGCAGGCCAGAAATTGGAAATGTTTACATCAATGGCTTGGTTTAGCCACGATGGGCTTATAGTAGTAAAAGAACAAGGACTGAAAGTAGAGAGAGTGTTTTTTGCAATAGCATCGGCTACGCCGTTGAGCTCCCTAGGGACGTGGCGTATAGAGAGCTGGTTGGGAGAAGCCGTGATGGTGTGAGTTTTCCTCCAAATAGCTTGGAGCTTGGGTCCTGGGGGCATCGCCTGGTTAACCATCATAACTGAGGAGATGGAGTCGGAGAAAAGGATGACTCTTCCCAAATTCATGGTATTGACAGTGGTAGCTGCGTTGTAGATGGCATGGAGTTCTGCATCCTGTGCTGATTGTGCATACAGAGGTGTCCCTCTACCGAGCAAACAAACACCATCATTATTAATAATATGGAGTCCTGTTCTGGCCATGTTGGAAGACTCCCGGAAGGCAGCATCCACGAAGACAATGTGATCAGGGTTGAAGGCATGCAGAAGAGGAATGTACTTTCTGGAATGTGCACTTGGAGTAATCTTGGGCAGGTTCATTATCGAGTTCACCCTCTCTTTGATAAAACACACTTCTTCATGGACCTTGGGGATCAGCTGTTGGTGCACGGTGTTATTGCGAACCTTCCAGAGTCTCCAGCAAGCAATAACTGTCTGGAGTTCGTTGTTGTTAATATTGGTGATTACATTCCTCCATGTGTCTTCATCATACTCAAAGAAGCTATTCTGCATATTGAGTGCTCTCCATATGCTTTTACTCATCGGGCAATCACGTAGGCAGTGCATGAGCGTCTCATGTGCGTTATTACACCGTGGGCAGAGAGGGTCGACGTCCATCCACATATCTTTTTCTTTAATCCATATTCATGTCTTCCTCTTCAAATTATTCTTCCGTAGTGGCAGAGCCAGGATTGGGTCTTTGGGGGGGGGCAAAAAAATAGTAAATGTGTTCGCACAGGATTGAACCTACAACCAATAAATCCTCCTACATACAAGCCACCAATGAGCTACAAGAAACTTGATGACTCCATGCGGTATTTGTTGTATATGAATTCAGCTGACATACACATATATCAAAAATGTGGCAACACAAGATTTGAACTTGCATCACAGAGTTAAGGCATGAAGCTACTAACCAGTGAGCTACAGATGGTTTTCTATGATCTTTGTATTGAACATTTTATATATTATAATACATACTTATTAACATATGTATATATACATATATGTTAACTTATTTTTTATTTTTTTTGGGGGGGGGGCATGGCCCCTTCTTGCACCCCTCTGGCTCTGCCCTTGTCCGTCCACCTTTTTCTCAAGAAACATTCCCCCTTCAATCTTTAAATTTTCATTTTGTCACCCAATTCAGTTTGTCTCCTTTTTTCTTTTCAACCATCCCTATCACTTTTCTCTTTTCCTAACAAAATCTCTCTCTCTCTTCCCCTCCACCAAACTCCATAGTTTGAGCATGCTATGTTCATGTCATGGTATATTCAATTATGGGGGCATCTGATAGTGGGTGTACCATAGAAGGCAACTTGATGATGGATTCAACATTATAGCTAATGTTGTTCCAATGGTAGTGAACACAATTCTGACTCTACAACTTTCAAGAAAGGCATGCTACACCTTGTTCTCCTTCTACCTCTCAGTCATCTTCATCCTCAATGTCCAGATTATCCTCAAGCAAGAAGTTCTAACTATTGGCGCTCAAATGTGGCAACTCCAGCTGCAAAGCCATTCCTCTAATAGTCTCCCTCTTTCTACATCATGAAGAAACTTATTTATTGGTTCTCCCATTCTACATTCCACCCTAGAGCCACCTCATCTTGTGCCAATAAGAGCCGCAACCTCCAGAAAAATTGGCACCAACAACAGGATCTTTTTAGGACTAACAACAAGTTTTCTATCCACCAACAACTTCTTTAAAGAACTGATATCAAGATTTCTCTAGTTCTAGTTCAAGATTTCTCATGCTAGTTTCACTACCCCTATGTGCTTTAGTGGGAATGATCTTTGTATGGGCTAAGTATATCTTCTTTGTATGATTCAAATTTGTATGTCATCTTTGTGTCTTCCTTATCAAGCTGCACATGTCCTTCACCTATGCTCCAACTTGATGGGGAGTATTTGAGTATGTACTGGTTACATGTATTTAGTCCCATATTAAAGAATACAAGAGTGTTACCATGTATAGACTCCCATTTATACAAGGCTTGTGATTAGTTGACAGGCATCTCAATATAATCATATTTTACCATTCTTTCAGAAATGTTATGACAACAAAGAAATGCATCTTTAGGGAGTAATGCATGCACCTTTGAATTCCAGGTAATTATGGTACGTAAAACCAAATAAAAGCATCATCTCCTCACTAGTACACAAACGACCTTTAGTGTCGGTTATTTAAGACCTTTAGTGTCAGTTTCTAAGCGACACCTATGTGGGCGATGCTAAACGCCCAACTGTTACGCGTCGGTTAAAAAACCGACGCCACAACCCTTCGCGCGCCACCGAAAACGCGCCAGCAGGGCACTATAAGCGTCAATTTTTAGATAAGAAATCGACACCATATACCTTCGCGCCACAGAAAGGGCGCCATGTTGGGCACTATTAGCGTCGGTTATTAGATAAAAACTGACGTCATATCACTCCCAACACGGCCGTGCTGGCCAACACGACCGTGGTGTCTGGTCCGCTGCCATGGCCGTTCTGACCAGCACGGCCGTGGTGTCTTGTCCGTTGCCACGGCCGTGCTGACCAGCACAGCCGTGGTGTCTGGTCCGCTGCCACAGCCATGCTGGCCAGCACGGCCATGGTGTTAAGTACATAGACATCGGTTATTAGATACAAACTGACACTGTAACGATGTGGCGTCGATTTTATACAAACAACTGACGCCTATTTTTTGTTTTTTTTCTGTCAGTCTGCAGACCTGCTGTATGGCTGGTCGCAGGATGAGAAACCTGCAGTTCAGTTATGAACTGCAGGTTTTACGACATCCATTGATATCAGCCAACAACAGGCCACAAACCTGCAAAATTAACAAGAAATATATTCACACATTTAGCAATGCAACCTACAGTTCCATTTGATTTTCACACATTTAGAAACATTCATGTAGCTAGCAATCTGTAGTTCCATTCATTTTCACATTCACATATAGAAACATTCATATAGCAACCAACAGTTTCATTCATTTTCACTTAGATACATGTAGAAACATTCAGACATGTAGAAACATTCACACATATATTATAATTCAGAAATTCATTTACAAAATATCATTCTTTAGTCATTATTCGCTATCAACATCCCAATTATATCTTAAATCCCCCACTACTTGTATGGTTGTTGCCCATTCTTATCTTACTTCATTTAATTCTCCCGTCGTATAGGGAGCATGTACATCTGGTAAGGCATTTCTTGTAGTGTGGTCAGTTGTAAACACCTGTAAACAGAATGCTGTATATATATAACTAATGAGCTATAAATAAGATTGATATATTTCATATTATCTAATGAGACTATATAATACCTCAGCAATACAATCGATGTCCATTGCGGCATATTTGATAATCATGTGCATAAATCACATCATGTAGTATCCACATGCCCATCCGTTGTCTTGTGTGGCACACTATAAATTCAAACATACAAAATATTAAAAAATACAACTAATTAAGCACTTTTCACATAAATAATATATACATATATTGCAGTCGGGAACTTACTTTCACGTTCTTCCAAATTATTGGCTGGTTCTTTTTCGTGGGGACCTTTCCTCCAGCCTTTTTAAACTCATCAAAACCCCTACATGTTAATGTAACACAGTACATTGCATAATTAAATAGTAATGTAATAACATATGTTAACGGATATGAAAATAAAATATTTCTCACCGGAATAATGCCATTTTCATTATGTGTCCATATTTTGTATTCAATTTACTCCCCTTAGGATCTAGATAATAGACAGTGAACGTCTCGGGGACAATAACTAGTAACTCCCAATGCATACCACTAGAGGTAAAAAAGTTAAAAATTAATAACTCAAAATCCACAATAAAAATGTAATTTTCTTAATAAGCAAAGTAAACTTACTCTACATTGAATGGAGCCATTATCATCGTCTTCTTTTTTTGAGCAAAAATTGAAAAAGCCTCACAGCAGTATTGTTGAACTAACGGAGGGTCTTTAGCTACTAGACTAATCAAAGATGGAATAAAAAATCCTACATGTTCGAATGCAAAATCTGCACATATCTTGTCTAAGTAGCTGCAAAATATGTATTAATTACGCATGCATTAATAAATAAGAAACCAGATCACCAGATCTTACACAAGGTATATGGATGTATAAAGAAGATCTCACCTTATCCATAGCTCTATCACAGATGTATTTAGCCAATCATATCGAAACAACTCCAAAATATCTTGTATAAATAGTTTGCTTTCGTATGATTGACCTGCAGCATCTGAATCTATAGAAACAGTTATAGGGCAGTTTATATCATGTTCGCCTAACCATATTACCATACCCCTATAGTTAGGACCTAACGGGACAGTTAGGTCCTGTGGAACCCAACTGGGTAATGTAGGAGGTGGAAGTGGAGGCCTAGATGTTGTGGGTGTCTTTTTTTTAACCTGTATATCTATAATAATTTCAGATCAACTGACATCGTATACACACACTAATAATTTAACGTAATGTAAATTTATCATACAATTTCAGTAAAGATGACATCCGCTTTAAGCCACAATATCACTCTGCCTAAAGCCTCCACTACTACAGAACCTACCTTTAGTGTCGGTTATTTAAAGCCTTTAGTGTCGGTTTCTAAGCGACACCTATGTGGGCGACACTAAAAGTCTACCCATAAGGTGTCGGTTCCAAAACCGACACCCAAACTCTTCGTGCGCCACCGAAAACGCGCCATCATGGGACTATAAGCGTCGGTTATTAGTTAAAAACCGACGCCCAAACCCTTCGCGCTACAGAAAGGGCGCCATCTTGGGAACTATCAGTGTCGGTTATAAGTAAAAAACCGACACCATATATCTTCACCCCACGGCTGTGCTGTCCAGCACGGTCGTGGTGTTAAGGACATAGACGTCGGTTTATTGTAGGAACATCGACACTATATCATTATGTGTCGGTTATTTACAAATAACCGACGCCTATTGGTTTTTTTTTTTGTGAGTCTGCAGACCTGCTGTGGCTGGTCGCAGGATGAGAAACCTATTCAGTTCAGTTATGAACTGCAGGTTTTACGACATCCATTGATATCAGCCGACAACAGGCCGCAAACCTGCAAAATTAACAATAAAAAAGTAGCACATGCATTTAGCAATGCAACCTGCAGTTCCATTTTATTTTCACACATTTATAAACATTCACACATGCTAGCAATTTGTAGTTCTATTCATTCACATTCACACATGTAGAAACATTCATATAGCAACCAACACTTTCATTCATTTTCACTCAGACACATGTAGAAACATCCAGACATGTAGAAACATTCACACATATATTATAATTCAGAAATTCATTTACAAAGTATCATTGTTTAGTCATTATTCTCTATCAGGATCCCAATTATATTTTAAAGCCCCCACTAATTGTATGGTTGTTGCCCATTCTTCTCTTACTTCATTTAATTCTCCCATTGTATAGGGAGCATTAACATTTGGTAAGTCCTTTCCTGTAATGGGGTCAGCTTTAAACACCTGTAAAGAGAATGATGTATATATATAATTAATGAGCTATAAATAAGATTGATATATTTTGATCATATTATCTAATGAGACTATATAATACCTGAGCAATACAATCGATGTCCATTGCGGCATATTTGACAAGCATATGCATATATCACATGACATAGTATCCACATGCCCATCCGTTGTCTTGTGTAGCACACTATAAATTCAAACATACAAAATATAAAAAAATACAACTAATTAAGCATTGTTCACATAAATAATATATACATATATTGCAGTCGGGAACTTACTTGCACGTTCTTCCAAATTATTGGCTAGTTCTTTTTCGTGGGGACCTTTCCTCCAGCCTTTTTGTACTCCTCAAAACCCCTACATGTTAATGTAACATAGAACATTGCAATTAAATAGTAATGTAATAACATATGTTAACGGATATGAAAAATGAAATATTTCTCACCGAAATATTGTCATTTTCATTATGTGTCCAAATCTTGTATTCAATTTACCCCCCTTAGGATCTAGATAATACACAATGAACGTATCGGGGGCAATAACCAATAACTCCCAATGCCTACCCCTAGAGGAAAAAAAGTTAAAAATTAATAACTCAAAATCCACAATAAAATGTAATTTTCTTAAGTCCAAATTATAATAGGCAAAGTAAAGTTACTCTACATTGAATGGAGCCATTATCACCGTCTTCTTTTTTACAGCAAAATTTGAAAAAGACTCACAGCAATATTGTTGAACTGATGTAGGGTCTTTAGCTACTAGACTAATCAAGGATGGAATCAAAAACCCTACATGTTCGAATCCAAAATCTGCACATATGTTGTCTAAGTAGCTGTAAAATATGTATTAATTATGCATGCATTAATAAATAAGAAACCAGATCACCAGATCATACACAAGGTATATGGATGTATAAAGAATATCTCACCTTATCCATAGCTCTATCACAGATGTATTTAGCCAATCATATCGAAACAACTCCAATATATCTTGTATAAATAGTTTTGTTTCGTATGACTGACCTGTAGAATCTGAATCAGAAGAAACAGTTATAGGGGAGTTTATATCATGTTCCCCTAACCATACTGCCATACCCCTACAGTTAGGACCTAACGGGACAGGTAGGTCCTGTGGAACCCAACTAGGTAATGCAGGAGGTGGAAGTGGAGGCCTAGATGATGTGGGTGTCTTCTTTTTAACCTGTATATATATATAATTTCAGATCAACTGTCAGCATATACACACACTAACAATTGAACGTAATGTAAATTTACCATACCTTATCAGTAAAGAAGACATCCGCTTTTAGCCAAAATATCACTCCGCCTACTGCCTCACCAAGAGTTTCACAATCTGGGTGGGCATATGGCAGTGGAAGTTCCAGAAATTGGGGGAATATATGTATCAGGCTCACCCGAATCCAACCAGCTGGTACTGGAGACCCGTGACACATTTCCCCTGGTAGGGATGGGTAAGCCGACGCCTCTGCCACGACATATTCTTTACTTTTTAGACGGCATGGCTTCAACCCCTACAAATTTTTGTGTAAAGAATGTTATATACATATATACATATCATCATTTTTTGAAACGACTACAATTTCATAAAAATACTTACAATGGATGTGCTAGGTGGTGGTTCTACAGGATTACTCCCAACCTCTGCAGTAGGAGTAGGAGTAGAGTCTGCAGTAGGTATTGTCTGGTAAGTGGTAGTCTGAGATGCCTGCCACTTTTTCATTGCTTCTTCGAGTTTCCTGTCAAAGAAACGTCAAATTCTAATTTTTGAATTCTCTTTTACAGTAACATTATAAAGAAAGAATATGTTACCTCTTCTTGTGAAAGTCCCGCTTTTGGGACATGTTTGCGCTGGGATGACCCAAAAAAAGATTTGATGCCCACACCAGCGCCTGCAGCCCTAACACGTCCAGGATGCTCTGGGTTACCCAGAGCAACTGTGAATTCATCCTTTGTTCCCTCAGGGATGAACTTTCTTTGTTTCCTCAGCTCGTGCAGCTCCTGCTAATCGCCAAAACAAAAATTTGTACTTAAGTAAACAACACAAATAATCAATATTCGAATGATTGTTGTAAGAGTTGTATTTTACCATTTTTGCAGCCGCCTCAGCAGTTGCGGCCTTAGTTATTTCTCCCTTCTTATTTTGCCTCCCAGCTATCCAGACATCATGGCGAGGCAGAGGTGTGCTACCTATGGTAGAGGACTCCTGAGTAGCAGCAGACTCAGCAGCAGTAGCCTCAGCCTGTAGTCTTTGGCGAATGCCTGCATACCCCTTTGGACCCATTCTGTGGTCATGCACATTCAGTGCACGCCTTGATCTTTGTGCCTCACTGAGGGCCTAGTTAGTATGCAAATTAATGATTTGGTTAGTAACACTAAATGTTAATCTTGAATAAGTGAATAAAACATATATTAATTAATGAGATTGAGACTGATGCCTAATACCTTGAATTCATCAGTTTGTCTTGAAGCGACAAACATGTCCCATTCTTCTTTGTCCAGGAAGTTCCACTGTTCAGTGGTTGTCTTCTTCCTCTTGTCGGCTTCTTTTATGTATTCTCTGGTGATATTTGTCCTATAGTTCCTTAGGACTCTCCCATAGCGTTGCATCACGCATTTACGATGCAGCTTTTCATCCAATTCAAATATACTCTACAAAATAGAATTGCTATTAACTAGTATCCAAAAATTTAGTAATCTACAAAATAGAATTGCAAATTAATAATAACTCACACATAAATCCCTCCATATTAAAATTTTCTTCTCCTTAGAACCTTTATGCCAAGAATCTAAGAGACAACCGGAATGGCTACGAGTAACAAACCCAAGATATGAAATAAATGAATTGCGATTCACACCACATGCATCTCCTGCATTATCGAAATCCACAACAAGTTTGAGTCCATTGCCCTTTTGCGCAATTAACTTCTTCATCATAGTGATGCCCCTTCTCTTGTCAACTTTTTGGTGTTGTTGATCAAGTGCCTCAAGTGCTTCAGATGGTACCTGTGCATCATCAACCTAAAATTTGACAAAATAATTCACATTTACAAGATATAACTATAAATGGACATATAGATATAAATATATGATATATTTTTAAAACTTACATTGTGAGGCGGCGCATTGATGTCCTCACCCTCACGGTAGTCATCAGCACGGTCATCAGGAGAATGGTCAGCCATCTGCAAATTCACATTCAAATTGTAAAGTTCGCATTGTAAAGTAGTAATTCAAAGTGTAAAGCTCACATTGTAAAGTTCACATTATTACAACAAAGTATATATCACAACAAAATTGTAAAGCTCTATGATCAAAGAGAAAACAAGTATATATTACAACAAGATTATGGTCTAGGGTTAACAAATACATGTGATGTCATTCTTATATATAATAAATGTACATGTACCGCCTATCCCATCCTTGAACACCTAATCTCACTGGTAAGTGTATAATGTGTATTGGGTTTTCAAGAAAATTTCGGCAGCATTTCCCCGATGGTAGAGATACCCTAAGATCTAGAGATACCCTAAGATCTAGGCAATTTAGGGGAAAGTTCATCATTTACATTCCAAGCATGTCACATGTGTGCATTATAGTTCATAATTAAGCAAGAAGGGTGATTAGGATTCTCAATATACTCAACAATGAAACAAGTTAAACATGTGTGCATTACAGTTCATCATTTACATTCCAAGCATGTCACATGTGTGCATTATAGTTCATCATCAAGATATCTATAACTTACTTAAACATTCAATTATGAAGTAAATATACACTTAATTCAGAATAGCATGACGTACAAAGTTGCAGTCAACATCATTATGCTTTGTTCTATCATGGACTATCAGATTGGTATAGCACATATGTATCAATACATAATTAAATAAACACAATCAGTAAATAACTTTAAAAAAAATCCACTAGCTTGGTGAAATCAGTACATAAATAAACACAATCAGAATATTTTTCATGGCTTTTGGGGTGACTTGGTGAAATCAGTGCATGTTTTGGGCATCCAGTAGATGAATCCAAACCCCAGCAGCAGCCTAAACGTGCCCTGGCGCCGCCCAAGCATCCGCCCAGAGGCCTAGCTAGGTAGGGCACCTGGGCTTGGGACCCTAGGCGTGCCATGGCACCTGCTTAGGCACTGCCTGGGTGAGTTCCAGGTCGGCGGCGGCAGAGAAAAGCAAGGCAGAGGAGAAAAGGGGGTGAAGCTTTTATGGGTTACCTTGCAGGAAGCTGGCGAAGGAGAAAAGTTGCTTCTACCGGCGGGGCGGCGGTGACGAGGAGAGCACCGTAGCTGCTTCTACCGGCAGCGGTGACGAGAGGACAGTCAACGACCGACATCGGCGACGAGAGGACAGCAGCAACGTGGCGGCAGCACCGAGCGGCGACGAGCAATAATTGCCGGACCTAACTGAAATCGGGAATGAAACAGAGAAAGGGGAAGAGTCACTCGTGCTGGTGCTATTAAGTTGACCATAAGCATCGGTTATTCAAAAAAACCGACAACAAAAACAACAGTGTCACTCTTTTCCAAAAACCGACACCTATACTAGATTATAGTCGTCGGTTTTTAACTAAAAGACAACCGACACCTATTTCTGTCTCGCGAATAACCTTTAGTCGTCGGTTATTTATTTATGAACTGACGCCATATGTCAAATTTTGGAGGTAATTTTTTCGCTGGAATTTTTGTTTTGGCGGTTGATTTTAGGTGTCGGTTTTTTATTAATTAACCGACACTTAATAAAAGCGGTACCTGTGTCTGGTCGACCTTCACAGATTGGATGTCAGTTTATGTTATAAACCGACACTGTAGAGTTTAGGTGTCGGTTTATGTATACAACCGACACCTTGAAAAGTGACTTTATAAGCCATTTCTGTAGTAGTGCTCACCAAGTGTTTCACAATCTCGGTGGGCATATGGCAATGGAAGATCCATCCACTTGGGGAATATATGTACCGGGCTCACACGAATCCAACCAGCTGGTAATGGAGACCCGTGAAACATTTCCCCTAGTAGGGATGGGTAATCCGACTTCTCTGCAATGACATATTCATTAACTTTTAGACGGCATGGCTTCAACCCCTACAAATTTTTGTGTAAAGAATGTTATATACATATATACATATCATCTTGAAAACATATCATATTGAATTAAAAAACTAGTTACTATGTCATAAAAATACTTACAGTGGATGTGCTAGGTGGTGGGTCTATAGGATTACTCCCAACCTCTGCAGTAGGAGTAGAGCGGGATGCTATGATAGATATTGTCTGCTGAGTGGCAGTCTGAGATGCCTGCCACTTTTTCAGTGCTTCTTCCAGTTTCCTATCAACTAGCTTATCTACCTATACATGGATAAAAGAAACGTTAGCTTCTAATTATTGAATTCTCTTTTTATAGTAACATTATAAAGAAAGAATATGTTACCCCTTCTTGTGAAAGTCCCACTTTTGGGACATGTTTGCGCTGGGATGGCCCAAAAAAAGATTTGATGCCCACACCAGCGCCTGCAGCCCTAACACGTCCAGGATGCTCTGGGTTACCCAGAGTAACTGTCAATTCATCCCTTGTGCCCTCAGGGATGAACTTGCCTTGTTTCCTCAGCTCGTACAGCTCCCACTAATCGCCAAAACAAAAATTTGTAATTAAGTAAACACCACAAATAATCAATATTTGAATGATTGTTGTAAGAGTTGTATTTTACCATTTTTGCAGCCGCCTCAGCAGTTGCGGGCTTCCTTATTTCTCCTTTCTTATTTTGCCTCCTAGCTATCCAGATATCATGGCGAGGCAGAGGTGTGCTACCTATAGTGGAGGACTCCTGAGTAGCGGCAGACTGAGCAGTAGCCTCAGACTGTAGTCTTTGGCGAATGCCTGCATACCCCTTTGGACCCATTGTGTGGTCATGCACATTCAGTGCACGCCTTGATCTTTGTGCCTCACTGAGGGCCTAGTTAGTATGCACATTAATGATTTGGATTATTTGGTTAGTAACAGTAAATGTTAATCTTGAATAGGTGAATACAACATATATTAATGAGATTGGGACTGACACCTAATACCTTGAATTCATCCGTTTGTCTTGAAGCAACAAACGCGTCCCATTCTTCTTTATCCAGGAAGTTCCACTGTTCAGTGGCTGTCTTCTTCCTCTTGTCAGCTTCTTTTATGTATTCTCGGGTGAGATTTGTCCTATAGTTCCTTAGGACTCTCTCACAGCGTTGCATCACGCATTTACGATGCAACTTTTCATCCAATTCAAATATACTCTGCAAATTAGAATTGCTATTAACTAGTATCCAAAAAATTAGTAATCTACAGAATATAATTGCAAATTAATAATAACTCACGCATAAATCCTTCCATATTACGTCTTTCTTCTCCTTAGAAACTTTATGCCAAGAATCTATCTTACAACCGCAATGGCTACGAGTAACATACCCAAGATATGAAACAAATGAATTGCGATTCACACCAGATGCATTTCCTGCATTATCAAAATCCACAACAAATTTGGGTCCATTGCCCTTTTGCGCTGTTAACTTCTTCATCATAGTGATGCCCCTTCTCCTGTCAACTTTTTGGTGTTACTGATCAAGTGCCTCAAGTGCTTCAGATGGTACATGTGCATCATCAACCTAAAATTTGACAAAATAAACACATTTACAAGATATAACTATAAATGGACATATAGATATAAATATATGATATATTTTTAAAACTTACATTGTGAGGCGGCGCATTGATGTCCTCACCCTCACGGTAATCATCAGCACGGTCATCAGGAGAATGCTCAGCCATCTGAAAATTCACATTCACATTGTAAAGTTTACATTGTAAAGTAATTCAAATTGTAAAGCTCACATTGTAAAGTTCACATTCACATTGTAAAGTAATTCACATTGTAAAGTTCACATTATAAAGTAATTCACATTGTAAAATTCACATTGTAAAGTTCACATTCACATTGTAAAGTTCACATTATAAAGTAATTCACATTGTAAAATTCACATTTTAAAGTTCACATTCACATTGTAAAGTTCACATTCAGAAAAATAAAACATATAAAAAAACATTGTATAAACATGCCTCTAATATTGCAAATTTTTTATCAATTAACAATCCTTCATTGTGATCTCCGCGCACATACAAGTCATCATTAGCTTCAATATTTGCTGGTGTTGGCAGCCCAACTGAGAATGGATTGGATTCATCATACTTATCATAGTACTGTTCTTCATCTATAGGATCTTCAATGAACTGTCTTTTACCATGAGTTTCTTTAAGTCATCAATCAGAGGTTCAAGATAATCATCGATGTCATTTCCAGGTTGTTTAGGGCCCGATATCAACAACGACAGCATTACGTACTTATTTTTCATACACAGCCAGGGAGGAAGATTGTATATAACAAGCATGACTGGCCAAGTGATATGTTGGCTGCTCAATGTCCCGTACGGATTCATCCCGTCTGTACAAAGCCCAAGTCTTAGATTCCTGACTTCTTCACCAAATTCAGGGTACAATAGATCAATATTCTTCCACTTTGGGGAATCAGACGCATGCCGTAGGATCTCATCATTATTTTTCTTAACATCTACATGCCACCTCAAATTCTTTGCATCTATCGGATTGGCAAACAAGAGTTGAAACCGTGATATTATAGGTAGATACCACATCACATTGGCAGGAGAACCAGTGTTGGACTCCCCCGAAGTCGTTAATTTATACCGTGACGCACCACATTTTGGGCAATCTTTCAAATCCACATAGTCCTTTTGAAATAATACACAATCATTCGGGCATGCGTGTATCTTCTTGGCATCCATTCCCATTGGGCACAACAATTTCTTTACCTGGTATGTTGAGATTGGCAGCTTGTTTCCTTCAGGAAGCATTTCTTTCAACAAAGACAACAATGACATGAAGCTTTTGTCGCTCCATCTATTGTTAGCTTTCAGCTTATACAATCTTAACACAGCGCTAAGCTTCGTAAACTTAGTACAACCTGTGTATAACGATATCTCAGTATCATGCACAATGTTTCTAAGAATGGGAGGTGGATCGGTGTGCTCTACCCCACAACTATCCAGCAACGCATCAACGATGTCTACTGGAACTGGTTCATTCACATCTACGTCATCGTAGGCAATTTCTTCTTCCACACAAGCACTACTATCGACATCCAATGGTTTCGGGTTTGAAATCTCTCCATGCCAGTGCCATTCTGTATAGCCTTGTACAATCCCGTTGCACATGACATGACTTTTGATTTTGTCACCAGTGCTGACTTTCAAGTTGTTACCGCAATGCCTACATGGACAGTAGAACCTATCTCCAGGTTGTTTCCTATGTTCCTCGGAAAATCTAATAAATTGGTCAAGACCAGAAATAAACTCTGGGGTGCAGCGATTGCGAATGGACATCCATGATCTATCCATTCTATGATCAAAGAGAAAACAAGTATATATTACAACAAGATTAGGGTCTAGGGTTAACAGATTAGAGTTTTTGCATGGTTAAAACTTCAGCCAACAAATACATGTGATGTCATTCTTATATATAATAAATGTGTACCACCTATCCCATTCTTGAACACCTAATCTCACTAGTAAGTGTATAATGTGTACTGGGTTTTCGAGAAAATTTCGGCAGCATTTCCCTGTTGTTCTCTAAGTAAGCATTTCTTTGTTGTTCTCTAAGTACATATGTACTTAGAGAACAAACGGGGAAATGCTACCAAAATTTTCTCGAAAACCCAATACACATTATACACTTACATCCTAAGTGAGATTAGGTGTTCAAGAACAGTCCCAAACAGGGGACTATCCAAGATTTACTCCTAATGAGTAAATCTTGGACGGGTTTCTAGGCCAACAAATACATGTGATGTCATTATTATATATAATAAATGTGTACCACCTATCCCATTCTTGAACACCTAATCTCACTAGTAAGTGTATAATATGTATTGGGTTTTTGAGAAAATTTCGGCAGCATTTCCCTGCTGTTCTCTAAGTACATATGTACTTAGAGAACAAACGGGGAAATGCTACCAAAATTTTCTCAAAAACCCAATACACATTATACACTTACATCCTAAGTGAGATTAGGTGTTCAAGAACAGTCCCAAACCGGGGACTATCCAAAATTTACTCCTAATGAGTAAATTTTGGATGGGTTTCTAGGCCAACAAATTAATACATGTGCTGTCATTCTTATACCTACAATCCTAGTTTCATCATTCATATCCTAAGTTTTGTGTAACATCATTTAATCATGCTTGTCAGTAAATAATAAACAGTAAATAAACTATGATTCCATATATCAAAGATTTGAACAGTAAGTCAACAACACCTACAACAACACAAATACACGATTCAATTCTGTTATAATGTATTAATTAGGGTCACATAATCAATTTAGAAATAGAAGACCCACATGTGACCCTAAACCCTAAACACAAATATATTCAAGCACAAAATAGCACAAAATAGTACAAAATAGTAAATACACAAATATACACACATAATTGAGCAATATAGCACAAAATCAGCCACCACGGCCGTGCTACGCAGCACGGCCGTGCCGACCTGCGATTTCACAACATGGCGGAGAAGAGGAGGAAAAGGATATACATGTAGGAGCAGCGAGTAGGGAAGAGGGCGGCGGCGACAGCGAGCGAGAGGGTGGGTTTCCGGAGTAGCAAGCAACAAACGGGCGGCGGCGGTGAGCGGGTGACCAGGAGCAGAGACCTAGCAGGAGAGGAGAGGAGCAGACGGGCGACCAAAGCAGCCACCGGCGGGGGCGGCGGCGAGGATAGGAGAGGAGACGAGCAGTGAGCGACGGAGGCACCGGTAGAGAAGCAATCGAGCGGCGGCGGCACCAGCAGAGAAGAAATCACTGGACCTAGTTACGCGAACTGAAGAATCATGAATGAAACAGAGAAAGGGGAAGAGTCTCTCGCGCGGGTGCAGTTAAGTTAACCTTAAGCGTCGGTTCTTAAACAAACCGACGCTACAACATAGCAGCGTCGGTCACTAAGAAAAAACCGACGCCATAGGGGTGTATAAATTTTGGCGCGGACAACACGGGTAAATAAATCAGTGTCAGTTTTGGGAATATAACCGACGATAAAAATGTCCCGTGCGAAAAGGTTTTCGTCGTCGGTTACGTATTTAATAACCGGCCATGTTAGTTAAATTTTGGACCTAATTTTTTTCGTTGGATAAATTGGATTTGGTGGGTATTTATAGGCACCGGTTGTTTATTCTTGAACCGACGCTAAATAGAAAGCGATACCCGTGTCTGGCCACTCCTATCCGATATATGTCGGTTTGTATTTTAAACCGACGTTGTAGGTTTTAGGCGTCGGTACTTAGTTAATAACCGACGCCTGGAAAGTGACTTCATAAGCCATTTCTGTAGTAGTGCCTGTTGATGACCAATGCCATGAATACACATGGCAATTATGTATCGTACATGGTCGAGCACCCAAACTCCAAAGAGATAATGCCAATCATGAAATAATAGGATGAGAAACCCAATTGAGACAAGGATATATTATTAATGTATTTTTTCCCAAAGAAGCCTTTTTTGTTATTTGATAATTTTAGAAACCCTCCTAGAAAATCCTAATTACCCCCCTGCACCATTATCCGATGTTAACCGTGTAAGGATTGATGACTCCCATTTTTATCTTTATTTTCTTGATTTGTTATCTAAATTCATCACTAGTGGCTAAATTATTTCCCGATGTTTATTTTATTAATTTATTTTTTCTTACTACATGTTCATTAAAAAAATCAATTTCATTAATAAATCTAAGCATTTGACAATTTAGAAAAGGTAATAGTACATAGGTTTGCAGCACAAGCTAAACAAATGCCTTCACAGAGGGGCGAGTTACAAATTGGATTGTCAATCCTTTTTGTATGACAAAGCCCAACGATCTAAAGACAAAATCTAAAGAAGTAGATGATGACATCATCACATTCTTATTTATGATATGTTATATGTGTCGTAGGATGAAAATTGAGTCATCGGTAAGAAGACCAAAGACATCAAAGGTAAAAAGAAGAAATTGATAGTAGTTTGCTTCACGCGCAAACCCATACTTACAAAAAGAAAATATTTTTGTTATAGCGTGGTTGGGGTCTCTAGTGCTCCTTAGTGAAGGGATTCATGTTCGAACCACATCAACTTATATTTCTTTATATAATATCCATACGGACAACCGAGCTCCACCACATACAATAGGAGAAGGGGGGATCTTTTTTAATCAACAACAATAGACATCTAAGTCAGTTCGTGTCTAGACTAGTACCCAGATGCAATTCAACATACTTGGGTTCATAATTTCTGCAAAATTAGGAATCCATAATTGAACATGGTTTTAATACGGACGAAATCAGTTTTAATCAGTTTTTATTACCTTCGTTTTATTATAATCAAACATTCAAGTGATGCATAAATATGCATGTTAAAGAATCCTTACTTGACCCAACCGAAAAATCGATGTTCAGATTTTGAATAAGGTGACAACATAATTAGTTTGGATAAACAGAATTAATCATGTTCGTTTGGGGTTGGGCTCACATAATGACCTATACTATGATGTGTAAGTTGTTATTTATGTTTACACAGGACAAATATAAAAATATAGAAAACTATAATCTGAAATATTATCCCAATCAAGCGTCATCCATCCCAGATTGGCCCAAACTAGATTTGACCCCACCTCATCGTAAATCTGAACATATACCTAAAAATCCTAAAGTTTTAGGCGATTTGGGTTGATTGTTTATTGACTATGTGGATTTATGCATCATTTGAAGAAGTCGTATTATAATTTGAAGAGAATAGGAAATAATACAGGTGGGAAGTAATTCTGGTTAAAACCACGTTTGATTATGATTTCATCATGTTACAATTATTTGAACCCAAATAGGTCAAAATTATAATGGGATACTGGCCCGAACTTGAACTGAACTTACTACAAAGATTCTTCCCCTTTCTTGCATGATCCATTGAAGAGCCAAGATGTCCCAATGGGTTTAAATTGAAAAAATATTTTTTAGTGTGGTTGGATTTTGGGTTTCTTCATTTTTTACCACCGAAATTCTCCAACCACATTATCTCTGTTGGCATTTTTATTTATTTATGATCATGTAGCAAGAGAAGATATAAATAATAAAAAAAATCAAGCAACTAGTGACGAGTTTAAATAAATAAAGAAAAGAAAAATTAACAACGCGAGCCCCCAACTCCTTAAGGACAGTTAACAGTGGGTGAATGTATATGGGCTTATGTAAGATTTGCTAATTGTAAGAGATTTCTTGAAATTATCATACTATACAAGGGGGTTTTCCGTAAAAACTCATTACTAATACCAGTTTGCGGCTGCCTTTAAATGTTGCTGTCATTATTACATAGCACATCAGGACAGCATCTTCAGCAACCAGCTGTAGAAACGCGTTGGCCAATTGAAAAGACAAGAAGAAATATATGTTCATCTGAAAGGCGTTGCATTATTGTTTATTACCCGACCCACTTCCCTCTCCGTCCAAATATGCACAGCAATCAGTCCATCATTCTTAAATGTCGAACCTCACATTAGTCATATTTTTTTTTACCCTTACCATCGACGAGGTCGGTAAGAGCAAATATCTGAAGCCTCAGGCAGTTTCCACGTAATATCCGTGACCAAAATATCATGTATATCTGCCGTACAGACATACCTGATAACTTATTATTATTAGGTAAGTAGTGACCACTAATAGTTCAATGTTGAATTAAGCAGGTTTTCGCCCTCTTCTACTCTCTTCTCATCCACTCCCGTTTAAACAAAAAGAAAGTGTTCATCTCATAACTTCCAAGTTCTAAGTAGTATTAAAAGACCATCATCACTTTTTATCTAATTGAAGGTCTTAATTTTCCCACAACGTGGTTATTGCCACGATTCAAAGACGGGGAAGCAAAGTTTATTGTTATGACGAAGCGACGCTTTCCTGGGCCCAATCGCCACGGTCTAGCGCACTACTGAACTGATACCCGGGTGGAGGGATCAGGGATGACGAGTTTATCATAGATTCATAAAGTAAATTCCGCCAATATCACACAAATCCCAGTGCATAAGTTTCCATATGCAGCCATATCAGCCGCCTGTCATGAAATCAACCAATGTAGACAATTTTTTTTGATAAAGGGCGCCCGCCATTTTATTAAGTGATCAAATCATTTGCAGCTAGTACAAGGATCTGATCCTCAAAACCCTCCCTAACACAGTGAGGGTTAACAAAATGACAAACAAAAGAAGCCAAGGCATGTGCTACTCTATTGCCTTGCCTCCTAACAAACAGAAAATTAAAAGACAGGAAACTAAAAGACAGGTCTCTGATGTCACTAATGATAGCCTCCTCGTAGCCACGTCCGCCCTTCCCCATCTTAACTGCTTCCACCAACAGTAGGCCGTCCGTCTCCACCACTATGCCCATGTAGCCTTCCCGAAGAGCGAGCTGCATGCCGTGTAAAACAGTCGTACCCTCCGCACTAAGCACTGAGTACGCCTGCTCTATCTGACACTGGAAGGTCCACAAAAGCTGTCCGTGCTCATCCCTAATGGCTGCGCCGCAACCATTGTCATCTACCATGGTGAAAGATGCATCAGTATTAATCTTCACGCTGCCCGGTGGTGGCCGCCGCCATGTCACTGGTCCATGCGCCGCTTCTGAGTGTGCCACCGCCTTGTGATAACGAGCATAGTCCGCCACCAAGTCGATAAAGCTAGCCGCAAGTCCCGGGAGATAAGGCGGGTGGTCGTCAAAAAGAGCCTTGTTCCTTGCTGTCCATGCCACCCACAAGAGAGTGGCTCCCTCATCTCTGCGCCGCCTGTCCCCCTCCTCAAGCAAACTCTTCACAAAGCTCCCCACATCATGTGCCTCCACCTGCCCCGTCCAATCGAATGCGCCCGTGACCCAAATCTGCCTAGCCCGAGCACAATGCAGTAAAGCATGGGAAGTGTCCTCTCTCTGGGCGCAATGCTGACATCTGTCATCCTGTGTCACCTGCTTCCGCATAAGTTCTGCCTTGGTGGGGAGGATGTTCCTAACAGCTCTCCATACAAAGTGTCTCAGTTTTTGTGGCCATCTCTGTTTCCAAAGTTTCTTCCATAAATCTGTGTCCGCACCCTCTACTAAGTCCGCTCCCGCCCGTAGAAGGAAGTAAGTACTACAGACCGAGAAAGTACCATTACTCTCCTTCTCCCAGAACAGAATATCTTCTCTAATGCGCTGTGATAGGGGAATGTTGAGAACTCTCCTGGCTATGTGTGTAGGGAAACACTCCTCCACCGCCTCCGTATTCCACCTCCTCTGCCCCCCATGCATCAAATCACTCATTGTCCTGTACTCCACCGGTCCCTGTATCAAATACCTATGCACCGTGCCACTGAGCTGCGGGATCCACCTATCCCTGCAGATGTTTATTCTTTCCCCGTTCCCCACCCGCCAAATAAATCCACTCTTCACCTGCCGCAAAGCCCACCAAATACTCCGTCAGGTATAACTGGGATTCCCCCCCAACTCCACGTGCAAGATAGATGAGGACCTAAAGTATTTCGCCTTCAGTATCCGCGCCGCCAGGGAGTCGCCGTGTACTGCCAACCTCCACCCTTGTTTAGCTAGTAGCGCAAGGTTGAAGGCTTTTAGATCCCGAAAACCCATTCCCCCACAATCCTTGGGCCCGCAAAGTCTCTCCCAGCTCATCTAGTGAATCTTCCTTTCCCCTTCCTTTGATCCCCACCAAAACCTCGCCATCATTGCATGAGTATCATCAATAAGACCTTCGGGAAGCTTGAAGATGCTCATAAGATACGTCGGAATAGCTTGGATGACCGCCTTAATCAACACCTCCTTGCCTGGCCTAGAGAGAAGTTGTTCCTTCCATCCCTGTAATTTTTTTCACACTCTATCTTTTATCGCAGCGAACACAAGCTTCTTTGATCTCCCAACCACCGTAGGAAGTCCAAGATACTTTTCATGTTTGTCCACCTCCCTCACTTGCAGCCGATTTTTGATCAACTCACGTCTCTCTCCAGTGACGTTCGCACTGAAGGACACCTCTGTCTTCTCATAATTGATTTTCTGCCCAGATGCCCTCTCATATTGGCTGAAAATATCAGCTAAAGCGGAGCATTCTTCTGAGGTAGCCCTTGTGAACACAATGCTATCGTCTGCAAAAAAGAGGTGAGTGACCCGTGGTGCCCGCCTGCAAATTCTCGTCCCATGGATTTTGTGTTCCTGAGCTGCTTTAGACAAAGAAAAGGACAGTGCTTCAGCGCAAAAAAAGAAAAAGGTAGGGGGATAAAGGATCACCTTGGTGAAGACCTCGAGATGGATTCGAAGATCCCCTCCTGTTGCCATTGACAATGAACTTTTGGGAAACACTAGTAACACACTCCATCACTTTGGACCTCTAGATATCCGACACTCCCATCCTCCTCATGACCTTATCCAAAAAAATCCACTCGACCCTATCATACGCCTTGCTCATATCCAACTTAAGAGCCATCAACCCTTCTTTCCCCTTCTTCCGATGCTTCATGGTGTTAAAGGTTTCATAAGATACCAGGGCATTGTCTGTGATCATCCTTCCTCCTATAAAAGCTCTTTGATTCTCAGAAATCATGTCATGCAACCATGGCTTGATTCTATTTGCCAGAACCTTAGTGATGATTTTGTAAGATACATTGCAAAGGCTAATTGGTCGATACTCCGATAACCGTACCTGGATGTTTGTCTTAGGAATGAGCACAATATCCATCTTATTAACATCCGATAAACTCACCTCCCCTGTCCACCATTTAGAGATAAAGGATAACAGGCTGTTTTTAACAATCTTCCAGAATTTCTGATAAAAAATAGCTTTCATTCCGTCCGGGCCCGGGGCCTTGTTGGGGTGCATTTGTTGTAGTGCCTTCCATACCTCCGCCTCTGTGGGAATACACTCTAAATCTAGAAGAGCGGCCTCCGGCACCACTCCTGGAAGCCCCTCTAAAAACTCGTCCATCCCTGAAGGGTTTGAGCTAGTAAAGAGGGAGTTGAAATAGTTTGAAATAATTTCAGCAATAGCCTCCGGCTCCGTGTGCCAACTGCCATCGTCCTTAAAGAGACCACCTATGGTATTCCTTCACTTTCTTTGGTTGGCCTTATGATGGAAGTATTTAGTATTCTTGTCCCCATCTTTCATATCATTTGTTCTGGCTCTGGCGAACCAATAGCTCTCCTCCAACCGTTGAAGTTCATGCAATTCTCTGGCTAGCGCCTCACATTCCTGTAACATGTCATGAGAGGGTGGTCGGTTTTGAACTTTGGTGAGCCTCTTTTCAGTCTTTAGTATCCTCCTTTTTATATTACCGAATTTTTCTGCCGCCCAACCTGCCAACTTTTCCGCACATATCATTGTCTGCCCTGGGAGACCCTCCGCTTGATTGATGTCCCATGCCTGTGTGACCACCTCCTTGCACTCTGGTGAAGAAAGCCAGAAGGTTTCAAACCTAAAATGTTTCCCCAGCTGGCTCTCCCCCTGTTTTCTGCGTTCCGCCCACAAAAGAATTTGCCCATGATCGGAATTATGAATGGGAAAGTTTGTCACTTTTTTGATATTGAAGATGTCATACCATTTCCTATCTGCCAAGAATCTGTCCAATCTTTCCATAATAAGATTGTCTGCATGCAAGCCACGCATCCACGTGAACTTATTCCCAGAAGAACCCAAATCCATCAGCTGGCACCTGTCAATAGACTCCCTGAAATTGCACATCTGCCATTCCCTCCTTGGTTGCCCTCCTTTCTTCTCCATGTGAGACAAGATTTCATTGAAGTCCCCACCTAGCACAATGGGCCATCTAGCCTGGTCACAGATGTCCTCCATCAGCTGCCACGTATGATGGTGTTCATTTGTATCTGCCCAACCATAGATGCCGACAAAGTAGAAACACTCTGGACTGCCCTCCACTCCCACCACCGCACTGATGTGGTGATCTGAAAAGGACTTCACCTCCACCTCATCCCCCCTCCACCACAGACCCAGGCCCCTCGCCCTTCCTCTACTATCAACTCCAAACCCCGAGTTGTACCCACACTTCCTCCTCACCGCCTCCTGATTACTAGCTCTACACATAGTCTCCATTACAAAGACTACATCGGGCATCTCTCTCCAACACCTCCTCCTGATAGAGTTTACCGTCCCAGGCCTGCCCAAGCCCTGGACGTTCCAACATAAAGTTTTCATTGCCCTTCACGGGCCTGGTCATCCCCAGTGCCCGCTACTGAAAGAATTAGAGGTGTTTCCTGAGCCTCCCTCCTCAAACGCTTGCCCCCTATTCCCCATTCTCCTTCTGCCTCCTCCTGCGGTTCCTCAGCCCCCATCCTTCCCCTTTCCCCCCGACATACCCTGTAGATCTGGCCTTGCCTTCCTCCTCCTGTACCCCCTGACGTGAACCCAACCTTGTATACCTCCTCACTCTCCTTCCCTTTCCCCCTATATTCGTCCGTTGTCTTCCTTGTATCCTTTCCACAAGGACCCCTAGCTGACCTCAGGCAAACCTTTCCTCATCTGCCGTGTTCCCACCGTCAAGAATATGCTCGTGGCATGTCCCCTTGGAGCTTGCTCCCCTTTGCCCCTCTAAATTTTTCTCTCTTAGTGCAAGATGTCCGTCCGTCTGGTTTGGGTTGTGCCCTGGGTGACGCTGCTCGCCCTGCATCAGCTGAGACCCTTCCATGTCCACGACGGGTGGACGTGCTTCTGCATGCATCCGCCCGCGCCCCGCGTTGGCGCCTCCCCTTCCTTTGCCCCGCCCTATCTTGATAGTGGCATGGATGTCGCGCATCTGGGTTTGAGCGTGTCTCTCCCGTGTTGTGCTGGCGTCTGACCCTCCCTCGTTGCCGAGACGCCCATCCCCCTCCTGACGCGAGTTCATCTTCGTCCCTTTCTGTGAACGTTTGTTGAAGTTCCCACGTTCCGTGGCTCTCCCAGAGGCTCCCACGCCCTGCTCGTCGCTGACCTTCCGCTTAGCAAAAACTTCCTCCAAGACCTCCATCGCAATGGATTCCCCGGTCTCCCCCTCCTCCTCCACTCCCTCCTTGTCACGCTGGTGCACGCTGTGTCCTCCACTGTCCTCCCCATCGCCTTTTCGTTTACTCCCCACAGCCGTCTTCAATCCTGATGGCTTGGAGACAAACTGGAGTGTCGTGGATGCACTATCTCTTCCCAGTAGCTCTTCTGTTAACGATATTTGCCAACGCTTCGTCAGCGACACCTTGACCCATGGTCCCCACCTCCGCGGAGCCAGACCATCATCATCCTCCTCTTCTTCATCCCTGCAATCTTTTTCTAGGTGCCCCATAACTCCACACAAATAGCAGAAGGTCGGCATCCTCTCGTACCTGATCTCCACCTCCACTACCTACCCCTCCCTATCCCATATCTTCTATTTCTGTCGGATCGGTTTGGTAACATCGATTTCGACTCATGCCTGACACGACGCACCCCAGCCTAGGTCGCGCTTGTCCACCGCGCACACCCTGCCGATCTTCCCCGCCACCGCTCTGATCGCCTCCTCCGACCTGTACCCGAGCGGTAGGTTGTAAAGATGGATCCAAAATTGGCTTGAATTGAGGATCATCTCCGTCAGTGTATCCTCCGGCCTGATATCCTTCACCACAAACAAGTGGTTGTCGAAATTCCACGGCCCCTCCGTAAGCACTTTTTCCTTGTCCTTCCAATGCAAGAATTGAATCACGAACAAATTACTAGAGATCTGCCAGAATCATGGGCTGACCATGGTGCGTTTAAAGGTTGGGAAATTGGATGGCCTCTTCGTCAATACCCGTCCAACCAGGGCAAGTTCAATGTGCTCATTCTCTTCTCCTGCGATCGTGTCCTTTAGGTCGAGTATATCTGTCTCCTCCTCTTCCCTAACTCTGAGAGATGCGTAGCGTTCCACAAGCTCGTCCGCCATGGCGCGAAGGGTACCTGCAAAGCACAAGAGGTATCGCCTCGGTGGCGAGGGAAACCCTGAATCGCCGGCGTCGCCCAGAGAACCCTAGGAGACGTGCGTGACCAGGGAGTTGGTGGTAATTCCCAATGTAGACAATTGAACCATAATGTTAATCAACAAAAATATAAACAGAACTACACCAACAGTTGTGTACGCCACAAAATTGCACTATGCCATGTCAATAGTTGTGTACGCCACAAAATTTCTGGATGAACATCAAGTCATGTAATTTAGGTAATCCTGAACTTGAAACATGTATTGCTTCAGCAGAGGAGTAAGATGATAGTGTGGTTCACTTAACATAGCCATGTTTTGTTAAAAGGGGCGCGGTGATGGTGCGGTTCACGTAGGATATGTGATCATGGAATCAAAACAAATAAACTAAGATATATGTTCAGGAGGAAAATGGCAGTTCATCTAATGTAAACCAAACTCTTAAATAGAGAACCTTTCCTTACAGCCTATATGCTGCTTATGATCATTTGTCCCCATATATAATATAATGTCATATCATCTCACACCATTAAGTCTATGGTACACTACTTCAGCTGTGCAACATTATGTGCATAATCTATTGGAAACAAAGGCCATAGATAATGCATAAACATATTAATATATTCATCATTACAGACTGAACCACATATCTAGGAGAAAATATATGGAGTTATATTGATAAACTACAAACAACTTATAAGTAATTAATCTTTAGACACATGCACTAGGACATGCCTCTGTGAAGATACAATCTCACCAGCAATATTGTGAATGTTGTCTTAACTTTTCCCCACAGAATAGAACATCCACACGTCTAAGACATGTACCATGATATGTACAAGCATTGCCGGCCCTCGATTGCCTTGACTGAGATTGGAGATCAAAAGATGTAAAGGCCACTGACAACTCAAAAATATAACTAGAACATGAGAGGTGCACTCGTCAAAGTAGCAACAAACAAAAGGGAAGCAAGCGTATTTAACCATAATCGTGGAATTTGTGATATATATATATATATATATATATATATATATATATATATATATATATATATATATATATATATATATATATATATATATATATATATATATATATATATATATATATATATATATATGAGTTTATCTTGGCTGCCCGCGCGGGTAACCAACTATTCTACCCGTGTCTAAGTAGCGGTGGCAGCTTTGGTAAATATCAAACTTCCGTCTTTTTAGTATGATGAAGCGGTGGCACAAATATGTAATTATCAATAGTATTTCTAATTCGTTTGTGGGGACGGGACGGTGGTGAGTGGATCTGTAAGGCTGAATAAATTATTATTCTTTGTTCTTGATTCATTTGCAACGTGGTTTGGCAAGTTAGAATGTATAATATTATTTTTATAGCAGCATCACGTGTAATTAATGTGGATGAAAGTATAAAAAAACCCCAACAACCTACTACTTCCATACGTAACAATTGCTATTTTTTAGTTGATTACACGTATGGATCGGAGTCTATATAATATGATACAACATGTGATACAAGCAGGTTGTATTACAAGACATCATCCTTAGTTACATTTTTCCCATTCTCATTACAAATTTTCAATTCAAATTACATAAGGTTGCTTCCTATTACAAAATGCCTTCTCATTATAAATTTGTATTCAAATTACAGAATGCTCATACTCATTATAAATTTGTTCATGTTTGTTATAGTTTTAGTTAGAGAGATTATGTATATATTGGATAACTGTATATTTCATCTTCTTCTTGGCAATGGTTATTGGTGTCTTTGTGTATATGCTCAATTTTGGTCATTTGTACTATAATAAGCAAGTGTCATCTGTAACATAGGCAATGGACAGTCTCATTGTAATAGACAAGAGCCTACTATAATGTAGATGATAGTTTTATAATTAGGATAGTCATAATGTAATAAACAAGTGTCATATGTAATATAGACAATCACATTATAATAGTCAAGTGTCAACCGTAATGTAGGTCATGATTTTGTAATATGGATACTAATATTGTAATAAGAAAATGTCATCTGTAATATGGACAATCACATTGTAATAGGAAAGAGCCGACTGTAATGTAGGAGACAGTTTTGCAATATGGATACTCATATTAATATGGACAGTCACATTGTAATAGCAAGAGTCAACCGTAATGTAGGTGACAATTTATAATATAGATAGTAATATTGTAATAAGCAAGTGTCATTTGTAATATGGACAATTACATTGTAATAGGCAAGAGCCAACCGTAATGTATGGGAATGTTTTGTAATATGGACAGTCATATTGTAATAAGCAAGTGCCATCTGTAAGGATAACCGAATATCACTTGTTTACTTGTTTCTATTTCTTATAATTTTTTTCAACACCTTTTGGATCATCTTTTATATCATCAAGCATCTACGTTTGTTATAGTTTTCTTTTGTTATTCTAATTTTTCTTCGCTCAACTCTCCTTACAAAATGTTACACATGGTTATATTTTTAATTTTTTCTAGCATATTACATTCTAGTTTCTTGTATTACAAAATGTCTATTTTAGTTACAATGTACTCTTTTGTATTACATTTTTTCTTCACGTGTTACAGTTTCTCTTTACTAGTTACAATTGTTCTTTGCTATTTACATTATTTATGATTATCAAATCTCATTATAAAATATTTCTTTTTATTATAAATTATTTATTTTTGTAGGCATATTCTTTCTGTGGGCATCTACATTTATGAAAATATGATTCAAAATACAACTATGATATGATTTTCTTTTGTGTGCAATAATATGTTGTAGAATTTAAACACTCTGTAAGGATAACTGATTAATTGTAATGAGAACAGAGTATCTTTAATAGAAAATAAAAATTTGTAACTAAGGATGATGTTACGTAATACAATCTGGTAGTATCATTTTATTTCCTATGTGTTTATTTATCTCCATAAAAAGATGCCACTATAATGGTTTTAGACACGTTATGTTAGCGTGTGTATACTCCAAAATTGATATATGATCAGCTAGAAAATTAGTTTGATTTCTTCTATCTTTTGCTTTCATGATCCGATTAAATATGATACGTGGTTTGGTGAGAAATATAATAAAAATATCATCAAGTTTTTTGTCCTTTTCAAGATATTAAAAGACCAATTTTACTCGATGTGCATTGATGGAGTTTTGCAACGCCACTAAAAATCCTAGAGATGATGAATCCCTAAGTTTAGCCTTGCTAGTACTATGGTAAGATCTCCACCCACGTATGCTAAGAAACGCGGAAGTCTTATCGTAGTATAGTTAAGGGTCGAATCCTCGGGACAACGGTCTTGATGTAATCAAGATGGAAAACGTTTTAGTCGTACTTAACTACTTAACAGTTGATATTTAGATCGAAAGTTTGATTTGGTTTTAAGCTAAGTGCAAGGAAAGTAAAGCAAGAAAGTAGAAACTAAGGTTGTAAACAATGGTTAAAAACCACTAGGATGTTTCCGGGTTTCACACCACTACACATGGATCACAAACATGCAACATAATAAAAAGACCTGCAAAGAGAAACTAATCGGCTAGTATCTTTGTAGACTTAGCTTCCTTTCGGATAACCAACTACGAGGAGTGTGGAGTATTGCAATGCCAGCCATCCCCTAACGAATGGTCACTTACTTTGCATTACTCCTTCATGAAGTGTGTTCCTCGACCTTACCAAGGTTGCACTTCCATACGTCAACTGATTCCATTTCATAGTATGAAAGTGCAACGATGGGAGTGAGTTTACTCCACCCGTGAAAGCACTCCTAGATACCGAAACAGACATATGGTGACTACATATATCTAGAACCAACATTCAATCGATATTCAGATCTAAAGGTATAAACGTAGACAATTCATACCAAAAGATAATAAGTAACACAAGTTGGTGATCAAACAACAAGCATTCATTAAACGATAGATGTTGAGCCAAAAAGGAGAGTATCTCTATTGCAAACGATTGAATTACATTGCATGAAATGAAAACATGGGTAGCGGGGCTACTCCCCGCACCCTAGTGAAAAGGACTACTCGCTCATCTCAAGAGCAAAGAAGGAGGTGAGAAGAGAGAGAAAGAACGACATCTCCACGGAGGAGGGAAGGTTGAACCCTTGGTGGAGAGAGCAACGATCTTCACACTTCGTGGTTGCTTGATGATGGATCTTCTCCTCCCACCTTCTTTGTTGATGAGAGAGAAGGTAGCTTGATGATGAGATGTGGACCTCAAACCGGCAGCCTTAGGGCGATGGATGAAGGATGGAATTGCTCTGGAACTGGAGAGGCAGCCTTTGGGCGTCTGAGATTCGATCCCCTTGAGGTCCTATTTATAGGCTCAAGTTGAGCCCAAACGGTCTTTGAGACCGTTTGGTCTCAAACGGTCTTGAGACCATTTGCCTTCTCACGGTCTTGGGACCGTGAGGCCTTCTCGCGGTCTTGGGACCGCGAGGCCTTCTCTCGGTCTTGGGACCGCGAGGCCTTCTCGCGGTCTTGGGACCGTGAGGCCTTCTCGCGGTCTTGGGACCGCGAGGCCTCCTCGCGGTCTTGGGACCGCGAGGCCTCCTCGCGGTCTTGGGACCGCGAGGCCTCCTCGCGGTCTTGGGACCGCGAGGAGTCTTTGTAATTTTTTGTGTTTTCTGTAATGAAAAAGAAGAAAAGTTAGTTTATTGGTGTATTCACAATAAAGTAAAAAAGTTTAATGATTCTATCTAATTTATCTAAGAAAGAGTATGGAAAATTAAAGATAACTAAATAAGATAACGTCACAAAATGGGAGGTTATCACCCCCCCTAACTTAGAGTCTAGCTTGTCCTCAAGTTAGATAGAGCTAAGGCATGTAATGGCGAGGCGATTTTATTTGATTAGGGTTTCCATACTCTTGCTTCAATTCTAGGTCAGAGATCTAGCGAGGTCTTATTAGGGCTTCTACTTACACTAACTCTTTCGAGTATCAAAAGTTGCATGGATCTCAGGTTCCTTTCATATCGTGAATCTCGCATTGGGACCACCTTTCTTATTATGTGCATGTCATCGACTCTAATTAGTTTTATACTTCTTTAGAGAAACCTACCGGTAGCTAGAGTGGGTATGAGGGCTGGATTAAAAGGCTTATTGTGTAACTCCCCCTTCAAGTGGGGAAGGGTTTGTCTATGCTTTTTAGAGACTCACTACCAGGCACGACACATCTGCCTTCACGAGGGAAGCTGAATGTACCGGTCGGGTGAGCTCTTTTATCAACCTTTTCATATATTAGGAAACCTTAGGATCTCATTACCGGGCACGACACATCTGCCTTCATGAGGGCAGCTGTATGTACCGGCCGGGTGAGATCTTTGTTGGCTCTTCATATAGGTCCTTATGCGTGGCACAACTCTCATGTTTTTATTCAACACTCTGGCTTTTATTCGAATCTCACATGCTTAGGAAGTGGGTTTTGTTAGGGTTTTTGAATGGGCGGCCAAGCCTCTTTTATTGAAAGAAGAAAACTGTTCTTAGGGTTCCTGACATGCACTTATTTTTAATTGGTGGTCCGCTCGCAAGATTTCTTGATTTTGGATTTCCCTGATTTCCCTCTTGACTTTGAGAGTTTTCGGTTCGCTTTGGCCCTGAAGTTGACCTGTGAAGAGTCTGAGATAGAATTGAAGTAAAAGTATAGAAACCAATAGTGAATGAAATTTATGAATTCGCCATTTCATGCCTATATGCTAATCTTATTATTATTTTTTTTAGGACTACTTTATCTCTAACTTAGCTAAGGGTGATTCTTTCCAGGATGAAAGTTATACTTAAAAGTTATTTTATTGAAAAAAATTACTGGAAAAATTCTAAATATGGACCTTAAGTTTGAAAATTGATATGCGAAAAAAAAGAAGGGTTGAAGCAGAATGATACCTCGCCCTTGTCCAATGCACTCCCCCCCTAACTTATCACGCACTCTGTCCACAGAGTGTCAAAGTGATAGGTTGAGAAATGCATGGACAAGGGCATTCAGGCTTCGGTTAATCCTTTATTTTCCCCATGTGTTCTGAGTAAGTTGGCTGCGAACTTTCCTCGTAGTGCGTGGTAATCCACCTCTGTCATGTCCTCTACCGGCTTGTGAAGGGCCAGAATTGTATACATCCAGTAGAGGACGTGGAAGCCGCAGTCATTTGATTCTCTGATTTGTCGGGGGCACCTGTGGCAGAAGGCTGGTGATTTGAAGTGATCTCTGTCATATGCCCACGTGTGCTGACCCAAAAGATCGTGTAATTTGTCAGCACACTCCTTCGCCACCTCCTCCGTTGGTGTCTTTGGAGTTGTAGTGTATGCTTTCCGTTTTGGATCATACTGGCTGTCGGAACTGTTGTAGATTATTGTTGTTCCTTCGTGAAGATTGGTTGCCAGTAACATCCAGTGCTCTTGATGAAGGAAAGGTAACATGATGAACTTTGGAGTTGTATGTTGGAGATAAGAGACGGTTGACTCCTTTGTTCCGAAGTTCTTCAGCCCGAGAAGATTATCCTTCATGTAAGCTGACACCATATAGACCGTGTTGTGATTCCGTGCAAGCAAGTATTGATAAGCAGTCATTACACTTACAGACATGGAACCCTTGAACTGTAAGGTCTCACGGAGGGCATCTGCCATAACCAATATATCCCCGTCAATATATACCATCTCGTCTTTTTCGGCATATAGCCGTGACATTATTAGTCAGAGCTCGTTATCTGAAAGAGTTTTGCAAGCTTCCGGATCGAAATCGGGAAATGAAGGTTCAATGGAAGATTGGGGTACCATATGTGATGAAGATGTCTTGATGGCTACCCCTGATATCAGATCAATGTCACCTTTATCTGGAGCCAGATCGAAGATGGAAGGATTCCATTGGCTTTGCTTGGTGACATTGGATGGGTGTTTTTCTTTTGTCAACGCCGCTAGGGTTTGTATGAAAGGTCTCCTCTACGGATGTTGAATAGATGAAAAGAGATAACGAGGGACGTCGTATGCCACCATGGTAGGGTCGTTGAAGAACCTTCTGTCGCAGATAAGCTCCATGGCGTAACGTCCTCGCAGGGAGTGGAAATCATCATTAACGAGTTCAGTGAAAGGGACCTGCTGGTTTAGCGCTAAGATGTGCCTTATGACGTAAAAAGCGCTGTCCCAGGAACCTTCAGTGGCTTGGACTTGTGGGTTAATTATTCTGAACCAGGGGGAGCTCCAGTCCTAGCGGTGCAAAGGGCACGCTGCCCATATGAGCTTTAGCAGCCGGAAAGGGATGCATCTTGCCTCCCCGGCTTCAATTCCATCAAAATTGATTATCCCGGCATTTAAGTCACTGGCACAGAAATTGTACACTTTGGCGTCGCGGGCGACAGTGTCCGCAATCATGAGCAACCAGTGTTTACAAACTTGGAAAGGCACGGTTATGTATCTCTCTTTTCTTGCGATCCCCCTGTGCAACCTTGTAATGGATTTGTGCTGTAACTCTTTGTACAGTAAGCACAATCCCAGTGTGGGTGAGGCGTTGAGAACCGGTTGCTGTCGCCGAGAGCTTTTGTAGATCTCGATAGAGTTGGCAAGGAGAGTACGAAACATTGCCATCTTCACCGGCGACTGGGATTGAAGTAAGGAACGGAAGTCTTCACGCGTCAGATTGCGTTTGGTCTTCGTGTTTTGATATATGACATCCTCCCCTGATTTGGCATCATCTACTATAGTGTTGAGGATGAAGATATCCTGTGCGTCTAAGGTAGAGATGGTCGCCATATCTAAATCGTGCATTTTGTTAGGTAGAGGTGGCGGCGGAGGTAGCTCTTGCGGTGTGGGGGAAGAAGTTTGTTCTATGCTATCCATGTACTGCTGCAGATCGTAATCTTTATCAGAATCAGAAGGAGTGTCTAAATCTTCATCAGTGTCTAGGCATACTCTTTCTGATTCTTCAAGTTCAGGCGCTGACGGTTTGGGTGCAGAGATTTTCTGGGCTGCTGTGGCTGGTATAGTGCTGCTGGTTCCCTGAATACATTTTTCAAACTCAGCAAAAGCCACTTCTTTGGCAGCCTCCCCCAGAGATCCCGCAGAAAAGTTGAGAAATTGATCCCCGAAGTATATGTTGACGTTCTCTGTATGAGCAGGGGATTTGTGATCTTTATCACCAGTTTGGTGATCTTGCTGGTGTTTTGGTTCTGCTCCTTGGCTGGGGCCTGCCCCAGCATCATCTGGCTTGTCGGAGTCATCAGCTGAGGAGGTACTATTGTTTGAGTCAGCGGAGGAGTCAGAATCTTTCTCATCAACAGCATCATCGTCATCATCATCAGTTGTTTTCTTTTGTGCTTTCTTCTTGCACAGATGATGGATGGATGGATTGGATCTCATCGTATGCCACTTGCACGTGCTCGTGTGTTTCGAGCAGTGCTTCGTGGGTTTCTTTTAAATCAGATTAACGTTGTTCGGCGGAGAGGAGTCATGCTGTGAGGTCGGTTACTTGAGCTCTTAGCTGAATAAGCTCATTATTTGACGACTCCTCCTGGCGATTATGTAGTTGCGTGAGGGTGGTGTTGATGTCGTCCAGGCGCGTGCTGAAAGCTTGTTGTTGCTGCTTCAGCTCGCGGAGGGTCTCTGGCAGAGGTAGAGTCTGCGTAGAGATCCTATCGACTTGCTTTGCCAACACTTCATGCTGGCATTGTACTCCATGGATCCACTCGGGCAAGTTTTTACAGTGGTCGTCGATGTGGTCGACTTGCTTGGCCATTGAATCTTGACGTTGCTGGATTCCTTGGAGGATGCCTGGCATGGCGCGGTTCTGCTCGCCAATCTGGGCAACCTGTTGTGTTAGACCCTGCACACATGAAAAAATAGAATTCAAAATGTTAGATGGGTCGGTGAGGAGGTTTCGGATGGTGTCGAATTGACGTCTGAATTCCGCACCGACGTTAGTATAAGGGACCCCAGTAAATGAAGAGTGAGGTGGCTGGGGTCGGGGTGGAATGGTAGTGTCATGCAGAAAAGACACTGTTGATGGACCCACGAATTGCGTGGTGACTGTGGATGGGGTCACCGGCGATGTCGGGGTGGTGGTGGGTGGAAAAAGTGGTGGCATACCCGGAGAGAGAAATGGATCCGGGAATGTTGATGGAAAGTCGGTGGATGTGAAGGAGGAGAATTCATGCATTGTGGTGGAGAATGGGGTGCCCGAAGTGAAGAAGGGTGGGGGTGGTGGTATGGTTGTGGAGAAGGGTGGTGTAGTGAAAAGTGGTGTGTAGGATGATTGAAGGGTGGTTGATGGTGGTGGGGTAGTAGATATTGGGGTGGTGGAAGGTGGAGAGGTGGTAGTGAGCTCAACATTTAGACTCATTATAAAAGAGTCTAGTGATGAGGATGTAATATGTTCTTCTGGGAGGGGGGGCTCAAGTTCAGGATGAGGTTTTGATGTTGGTGTCCCCGACAGCTCATGTGCCTTTACGAGCCTTCTGGAAGGTCGTTTGACTAGAAGTTTTGTTGTTTTGGCTGCTGGGGCATTTATACTGAGTTCTGCCTGCCCTGCCGTTGCTTTCTTTTCTTTGGCTTTGACTGAGGCTATGATTTTGGCGATCTCGTCTTCTGTGAATAGGAGCTTGTCCTTGTCATAGTCAGCAAGCTCTGGAAGTGGAAGTAGGGTTCTGGAAGATTTTGTGGGGCAGAACACGTAGTGCAGCTTTCCATCCTTATCTTTTAAGATATAGGAGTTCTTTAGTGTCTGTTCGTTGGTAAGGATGTCGCCCTTGATTGGGTTGCATTTGGGTAGAAGTCTATCCATCTTAAGATATTTGATGATAGATGTGATATGACCAGCCGTGCAAATTTCTTTTCTGAGGGCGAAAGCTGATAGCTTGAGCAGCATATTGTTGGTATGTATGCCCTGAGAGCCAATCATGGGATGATTGGTGGGATACATTAAGATTGATTTGATAAACATCAAAGGCGAGCTTCCAATTCTCTCTGGTTCAGTCATATGAGATAGTGATAGAATAGATTGAATGTCTAGAGAATGACAGTACTCGATGACGTATGCCTTCAGGTTGATGACCTGAATGATGAGATCATACGGATGCTAAGAGTTTGTACATTCTTGTTATGTCCCTAGTCGGATGTCATTGTGGAAGGTAGATAGACAACAATGACACACAAGACTAGATTGTGGTGTTGGTTGATGACAGAATCTCATTAGTCATGATATAGAGATATCAAACCAAACACATAGGTACTTGTTAGAGAACAAGTGTACCGGACAGACCCACCGTGAGTTTGACACATGGAACCATGAGATGGTAGTCACAGTCAGTACTCACAGTGATGGTGGTGAGTGTGATTCTTAGACCTGAAATCACTGCACTCAACACATGTCGTTGGGCACACTTTGACATCATCAAACGCAATCCTGAAACATGGGTTGTTATAAAGGTGATGATTGGGTGGCTTTGACACATGGGGCTTTTGAGGGGCGAGTGATATATATGGGATTTGTCCCTCCTGAGGGAGTTTGATATCCATGGCCACTTGATGAGTAGGATTGAGAAAGGCGTGCACGCATGTGTGAATCAATATATGATATTGATGTCATACATATCTCTTCCAGTCTACTCTGAAATCAAGGAAGTGAATGAACATTGACAGGATGACTGTTCCATGCCTCGAGTTCATTCGGGATATCAGTGACAAAGGAATTATAAATTCGCTGTAACACCATTCACGGATTGTAGGATGAAAGTTGTTCTCCAACTTTCTACTTTCACTTGGGTAGCACTGATGTGTGACTAGGCACCGCTCTTTGCTTGTGAAGTCATAAGTGTTATGGACTTTCACTGCCAATGTGAAATGGACCTGCAGGGTCACACACATAGGATTTAACCTGGAAGAGGAGTTTTTTCCACAAAGCAATGTTTAGATTGATTACTAAAGGAGTTTAGTAGTTCAATTAAACACTCAATCAGTCGATAGCTCAATATCGTATGGTTCAAGGTGTTGGAAGCATTGATTGGAGTATCGGATTGATTGAAATCGCAATTGACTGATTTTGCCCAACCTGTGCTCCCAACCGATCGGTTCATGTGATGAACCGGTCGGCTGAGGTTGCTGAACCGGTCGGCTGGAGTGTCCAGGCCGATCGGCTCATGCCCAGGTTGAAACGACCGGTTCAAGGGTTGAACCGATCGGCTCAACTGGTGCAACCGCACAGTTGGGAAAAGTCATGTCGGCAAGAATTTTCCTTTGGTTTCAAATTGCCCAATTCGATTGGGAATAATATTGGTATTGGATACCAATTTGGAAAGAAACAAAGAAAGTCTTTTTGAGCCGGATTAGGACCATGAACCGATCGGTTTAGGGCACCAATCGATCGGTTGGAGTGCCCCAAACGATCGGCTCAGGTCCAACCGATCGGCTCAATGGCCGAACCGATCGGTTCAGTGGTGAACCGATCATTTCAAGTTGCGAACCGGTTGCTTTTTGTGGAAAATTCTCAAACCCTTCTACTCCTGCTTTAGTCCCGCATTGCCCGGGATAGAGAACCCTGTCCCATGACTCTCCTATATATATAGGGGGTATTGGGGGTTTCTCACAGTACAGCTCAGTGCAACCAGTTGCTCTGCAAGTTTTCGTTCTCTCTGGTTTTGGTAACCGTGAGAGAGCCCGAGCAAGTGCTTCCCGCAAAAAGGGAGGTGCAGCAAGGGAAGGACAACTGCAGTTGCAACAGGAGACAGGAGAGCGTGTTGGCGACTAGTACGTCAACAGGAGGGTGCGACTCCTTCCACTTCCTTGTGGGACAAGGAGAGTGGAGTTCCAGGTGGTCCGTGTGGACTACTACAGAGGTGGGAGGACACTGCCGCTTAGGAGGACAACTGTCATCCGACAGTCCGGTTCGAGTAGGAGTTGTCAGTCCCGGTGTGACCAGGAGCTGCACAGACACCGTCGAAGTCCGGAGTTGAAGACCACGCATTGCGCGAGGTATTGTCACCGAGCAAGCCTCGGGACAAGGTATGATTCCGCAAACCATCCTTTCCTATTATATAGACGTTGACGCGTTTCCTCGGTATGGGTTTGGGGAGAAATTTTTTGTTTCCGCTGCCTTCTCTGTCTCCCCTAAAACCCAACAGTGGTATCAGAGCCACGTCAACTGCTCTATATTTTAGGAATATCGATATGATCGATTTTGGTTTGTCGCCTTTATTTATTGCATACGATGCAAATAATATCGTCTTTATGCATGTCCAATCCTAAATCCACAAATCCCTAATTACATATATGATATGTATTATTAATGCACTCGATACACGTCGCCCTTATACGAGTTTTGTGGTGGATGTGTGTAGCATGATTATGGCCTATAAACACCTATTTGTGATTGGTTGTGTGTGGTTGCTTGCATCTCGGTCTGCGCACCGATCTTCCCTCTCTTATTCCTGATGTAACTCGAAATAATTCGAGATTCTTTCCTACCTTTTCTCCCCCCGAATGTAACTTGGGGTTTCCCTTTTAAAGCAATGTAATAAATAGAATAGGATTTTATTTCCTGTTATGTCAAAGACCGGCGGACATCAAGACGACTGCTCAGACGATCGGTTCAAGGAGTGAACTGATCGGTTGACCTTCCAGACGGTCGGTTCAAGGAGTGAACCAATCGGTTGATGACCGGTTCGAGGAGCGAGACGAGCGGGTGGTGGACATGACGAGATGCACGATGACCAGGCGAACCGATCGGTTGGAGGAGCCAACCGATCGGCTGGTGGCACCCAGACGACCGGCTGGAGAGTACAGATCATTCATGTGATGAGTTGATCAACTCGGATGGCAAGGCACAGATGTTCATCTTGTACAGGTTGCATGTGATGTAGACCTAGATGACCGTGATTCCTCTTGGCTCGAGAAATCACATTAGGATGGCCATAATCATCGCTTTTTATCGTTTGTGCATGTTTTCTGTGGGATATAGCATGTATATGATACATACTATGTATTGTGGTGATTGGATATGTATATGTATATATAAAACCAAATCCCTCATTAAAATATTAAGTTTTAGATGCCTTCTAAATGCGACACACGTGAAAAGCTTGATCGACCAAGTGTGGGCATGCCCTAGCGTGGTGCACCGTCTATCTCATGGAAGCGTGAAGGATGAATGTGTGGGTCTGCCCTAGCAGGGTGCATATTCATCGTGTTTGCTTTGGGTCGGACTTAACAAGGTGATCTAGATGGGATCTAGTACCTTGAGGCATGGAGATGATCATTGCAAAGAGTTGTATATGACATCTTATCAAGAGTTGCATATGATGCAATTGGCAAAAGTTGCCTACCTGAGAGATCTATGTTGTGGGTGACAGCCCTAGCTGGTCCATGGCTTAGAGGATTTCAAGATCTTGCCCACTAGAAGGTTGTACGCTGCAATCTTCCGAATTGATGGTGAGGGCTATCAATTTGAAAGCTTCCTTAGCTTGAAATCAAATTATTAGATCTCATAAGTTCATCCATCTACTTGTAATGAATACAACAGATATGAATAATCATCAATGAACTATGCTACAAATAAATGCTACAAATAAACTTATTAACACAAATGCTATAAATAAACATGATACTTGTTACCCAAGAATCACACATGGCTCACAAGGCCATCCATATCTTGTCACCTCTCACTAGGCAACAACTTATTCACATGGTTCATAAAATCCGTACACATTATTACTTTTATTAAGCAACATCAACATCAACACACAAAAAGCCAATCAACATTTATTATATAAATGTCACAGCCCAACTTGGCTATATTCATCATCTCATCATACCTGCATGGTTATTAGGCATGATAACAGTCATACAAGATATTCATCACATCATGTGATACAATAGTAATACCATCATTCCTTGACCAGGAATTAGGGTTCACTATCAAACAGGGCTTATCATTCCCTTTTCCCCAAATTAGGGATAGGGTTCCCCATTTCTCATTAATTCAGACCCTCTTGAGTTAACCAACTTTATCTTGTATTAAGGTATCTCCCCTCTTAATGCATTCCATCACAGAATACTCACCTTTAGCATATAATGCATAGGCCACACATTAGAATTGTCCAGCTATCTCACAAGATATGGACTTATCTTAGTTTAAAGCATAACTTATAAAGTTGCTTATAAACAATCGCAATGATACACCCTCAGCTAGGGTTTCACAATGATACACCCTCCACTAGGGTTTACAAATCATGTATTGGATCCATGCATTGGTTATGCATTATTGATTAGTACCATTAAGGGTATTTCTCACCTAATCATTAAATTTAACCTGACCCTTATTGTATTCCTTTATTTCTAATTAAGGATTGCTCATATGAGGTTCCAACATTGGGCCTCTGATATCATTTCCAGCAAATTCTTAGCTGTTCTAATCTTTCTTTTACATCTCAACGTCTTAGTGTATGTACATTCTTACTATGATGTAAGTCTAAATTATCCAGAGTCTACTCTATTTATACTGTTAATAGGAGTCATTAGATCTCAGTAACGCATCCTGCCAGCCGGACCAGACCGAACCTGTAGTCCTAAAGCCAAGAGCTACTCAGGATTAACCAACTCCTATTAATCTCAAACATGTGGAAAGAATATCCAGCTAGGGCAAACTCATTTAAACATAACTTCTGGTATACTTAATACAAAGAATATAAACAATAAATAAATCACTTCATGACACACAACAATATAAAGGAATCATATTTATTCTACTAACTGAAAATCTAAATTCATACATATAAGAGCATTTCTAATGATTTCCAATCAAATAAGCAGTATAAGGCAAGAGTTGTATCACATTCTATGTTTAATCTCTTACTCCTACATTAATTTCCAGTTTCTTAACCCTAAGATTTCTAGGGTTTCTCTCTAGCCTATCCTTCCTCTGCATACCTGGCCAGGGCATCCAGAGAAGAATAGACAGAGTAGCTTGATACTGGTCAATCTAAATATTCAGACACCTGGCCAGGGTATCTAAACACTCAGACCTCCCAGAGCTAAAGACACATCATTTCTTATCCATCTTAATTATAATACTCTCTTTTGATCCTAATGATCCCTGATAACTCAGCTTAAACTCTCAACTTGATTCTCGTGACCACGTCCTCTTCCTGCCATCTGCAATAGTATAACAGAACACTTCCTGTTAGAAAATTGCAGTTAGAAGGAAGACACTTAAGTCCTAATCCTATTGGTCTCTTATCATCCCCTGACCTTGACTTAGAGTATTCATGTACTCAACCTATGCTCTGATACCAAGATGTCACACCCCGATCTCACACTAACCACTAATCACGAGATTAGGGTGCGACGGAGGGATTATCACATAAACAAATCACTGAGAACTTTTTCTTTCTAAAACCTCGTAATGATATCCGGATTATTGTTGTAAACTAAAACATAATAAACTATTGCGGAAGCATTTCAATTAAACTGGCTAGAGTGAGTAAACAGAGTTTACAACATGTAACATTGTTTAACAGAAAGTAAACATAACAGTTAATTTACACCTTTTACACATCCGCCATACATACTCTCTCTCACCCACACCATGTCCCAAGGATCGAGGGGAAAGGACTAAGAGACCTCTAACTAAACTAACTACATATACCTTCTACAGACTAAGCGTTAGGATGAAAGGATCCTTCAGATTCCTGCTGCTGGTGATGACCTGAAAATGTTTTGAGTAGAGGTATGAGCCTACTCGCTCAGTGAATAGCATTTCACTTAGCTATCACTAATCAACTCGTCAGGTTTATAATTGAAATAAAAAAATATATACAGTGCAAGCAGTGCAGTTCTAACGACATAGCAGATTACAGAATATAATCACATTTCTAAGTAACAACAGATAATTTAAACCAAAATAACAGATATAATGATTTGGCACAAAAGTTCGGATATATTAATTTACTGTGATCCTATATGATTACATATTTATATCATTATTATGCCCTAATCATATGCAGTGTACCCTGCATATAAAGATCCGTAGGGAACTACGATCCCACCGTACAAGACTTAGCGACACACCCGGGAAATGCTAAGTCTGACGCCAGCCCTGCTCTGCCACAGGACCCCAGGCTCTCCGGCCTGACTCATAGGCTCTACGGCCTCAAGGCACTACTCTGAGTGCTCTAGACTCCTCCTCTAACCTGAGTACACAGGCGGAGAGTCTCACGGGGTTACCTCCGTGACACAAGCACAAATGATGTTGAATAACCCCCATTTTTCCTCCAGTGCCATCGTGACACAAGCACGATTGTTGTTGGATACTGCCTCTCTTTCTTCGTGTGTCCATGACACAAGCACGGATGATGTTGCAACACGAGTTTCACCCCTAAGAAGCAGACCTGTCAAAGGGGTTCTACGGTGTTAGGGCACCTAAGTCTATTAACTGATTAACATATAAACATTTAAACAGGGAAAAATCACATTTACTGATTTCATATCAGATCACAATACACTGTCATTCTAAACTGACGGAGCAATATATTTTAAATCATTGTAATTTCTGAGAAATTCTCATACCATGCATTCAGACAAATTAGAAATGCATAAATAACCCAACTTATTTCAGTTTGGCACATAAATAGCGAATTTACGCAATTGAACATCTTATTGCACAAATTAAAGAAATTTACTCCACATATGAGAATCATACTCAACAATTATAAATTTTCTAAAATTCTCGAAAAACGTGCACATTAACCCAAATCCTGGTTTGTGCATCACTTAACTCAATTAAAGAGTTAATTACGTATCATAACACAAATTATTATTAATAATTAGGAATTTCTACTGATATCCTTGAGAAGCGTGTCAATTTGAGAAAAATATTAAATCATTTAAATTAACTACGACCTAGAACGTGCATCTAGGTTTTCTTTGATATTTTTCACATCGTCGTCATTTCTTTGAAATCATGCTCAATTAATTTATTAAAAAATCATATAGCCCAAGTTTATATCCAAACTGTCGAGATTGTGGTCGTGCGCTACTATTTCACCATTTAATCGAGTAATTTGGTTTCGATTGATCGTGTGGTTTTACTACTCTAATTCACACACAACAATTGATAATTAACGATGTACAAACGTTAATAATTAAAACGCGTGATTTGGTAATTTAACGGTGCCGGCACTGCCCGACATCCGGGTATACACTGAAAACTGCGTAAACCAGATCGAACTATAATCACCCGTTTTATCGAGTTAAATTGTGATAGATGAATGAAATGCTACTCACAGTGGTTCAAAACGTCCGGATCCGTCCGGAAGTGCATCCAGGGACCAGATTCTGAGCACACGCAAGTCATCATCAATCTTGGATTTTGCTCTATTTACAGCCCAGTTGATTCACGCACACCTTCAGGTTGGAAACGATCTCAATTGAGGTTGTTGCTCATGGCTATGGTTGCGATTTTGAATGTAGGACCCCAGGCCGAGATCGAGGACATCATTCCCTTGTTATTTCCCACACCAATCAGCCCTGGATCGGACTAGCTGCATACAACAACTTTACACTCACGAACAGGTTGAAGGAGAGGGTCGTACCTGGTGCTAGACGCAGCTACAACTGCGGATCTGAGCTTCAACCCTAAGGACGACTCAAGGGCATTGATTTGAGCTTCTAGCTATGCCCAAGCAGGCCTCTGGTCGGCGTACCGTGCAACAACAACTGCTGCTTGGCCGGCCGCCATGGCTAGGCAAGCTACTGGTCGAAGTTGCTAGGTGGCTGACTAAGTTGAGCGGCTGAAGTGATGGAGGAAGTAGATGGGAAGCAGGGCGCCTGCTGAGCCGACCTTCTCAAGCCCTAAACGGCCGTCGCTCCTCTGCTGGTCGAGCGACCTGCTGCTATTACCTATAGGTCATAGCACCGCCCTAGAGCGCGGGCAAGGTGAAGAAGAGGTGGGAAAGGTAGAGGGGGAAGGGGCAGAGGTCGATCGCCGTTTAAATCACCCAAAAATCGCCCTGCCTTCACTCCTTGGCTGCGGCCGATTGAGCATCTTCCTGCGGCTGCTTGGGCGCCGCTCCTGTGGGCCCTGTGCTTATCGGGTAGAGGAAGACGGATAAGTGAGAAAAAGGAAGTAAAGGAAAGGGAAAAAGGGTATTAAACCAAATCTTTGGAAAAATTGCATTATTGGTCCAAAGATCTTAAGAACATCATAATTTTTGACTTGATGGTCCAAATTGAATGATTCATCTTGCATCCTTTCAATCACGAACTCCTCTACCTACTCAAGGCATGGAAGCATACTGATTAGACTGTTTCACTTGATCAAAGCTCAAATTGCATCTGTGATTACTGGATTCAACTTAATGAACTTAATAATCAACATTGCCATCATCATTAATTACCTCATATGAGTAAATCTCAACTATTGATTCATGACTTAGATTATCTTAATCAACCATGCTATTTAATAATATACTCAACACTAATCAAGGTGTTTCATGCTAATTGAGGTATTTACCGGCTAACCTCAATGTGGGTCATAACAGTATGTATGATATACATGCTATATCTTACAATGTAAACATGCAATGTAAAACAAAATATGTTGGTTATGGCCACATCTACTTGTAATACCTTAGAGCCACAAGGAATTACTACTACCTAGTTTAATCATTACATCATATGTATGAATTTGTTGCTGGTGTAGATTTGTGCTTTCCAATATGGGTAGATCGGTTCAACCCTTGAATTGGTTTTCCTTCCTCTTGGCCGGTCAGTTGGTCCTCCACGACAGTTGTCTCACCTCATGTCCAACTGAAGTTGGGACTCCTTCCAAGTGGTTGTTTGGGTCCACCAGGTAGTCGTCTGGCTCCATCATTCTGTCCTCCATGGTCCTCCAAACAATCAGTTCGTCTCATGAACTGGTCATCTCATCCAATAATGATCATCTTTTTCATCATTGCAAGAAAGAGAAAACTATCATATTGCTACTTTTTTACATTGATAAAGAAAAACCTCCGGTTACATTAGAGGGGAGAAGAGGTAAGAAAATTTTGACTTTACATTGGGAAAAGAGAGGTAGAGGTTCAGTATGCAGACCAAGATAAACATGAACACCAAACTATTCAACCACACATAAATATACGGTTTAGGCCATAACCATGCTACACATTCACCATAAAAACCACATTTAGGGAGACATGTGTAAATTATATATATATATATATATATATATATATATATATATATATATATATTAGTTTGGGATAATGTGGTCTTTGATCAAATACACATATGCGAGATGTTTAAATATACACATAGTATGCAATAAATAAATGATTAAAACAAAATACGATCATATTGATTATCCAAAACATATTAAATTGATGTGGCTCTAATACCACTATAGGGAAATATGGGCATAGAGTATAGTAGAGGAAATAAAAAAAAATCTATATGTATTTCCATAACAGCAAGATCGCATCAACTACTATGAAATAGGAAGGATGAGTTAGCAAGTTATACTTGGTCCTAGAGCAAGTCCCATGAAAAAACTCACTTCAATGAAACTATGAACAAATTGCCCTTGGACAATGACTGTGTAGCTCTTGGGCTTCACCACGAACAATGAACATAACAACTTTTGTAGTGACTCATGTGGTTTTGTCATGGATTGTAGGATGACTTTATTCTCCTAATAGCAGTAAAAAGACAACTACCTCTAGAGTAGTCCACATGGACCAACAAGAACTCATGTCGTTCAACTAGAACAAACATGAATGAGTTGTTCCTCTCGTTGGAATACTAGTCACCAATGTGCTTTCCCACAACAATGATCTTCAGCTATTCTCTCCTATAGCTCTCCCTCCCTTGTCAGGTGGGACTTGCATGGGATCTCTTGGTTACCAAAACTAGAGAGGACAACAATTGTTAGAGGAACTAATTCTCAGCTGTCTATGTTGTGCTTTGGGATTCCCCCAATACCCCTCTATTTATAGGTGGGGTTTGGACCAGGGTTCCCAGTCTGTACTGGATTTGTGTGGGAGGGGAACAGACCAAAAGATCTTGAATTTTTTCAAGATGCGAACCATGAGATGGTCATCTGGTCACTCAAGATGGTCGTCTCACATTGCCAAATGGCCATTTGGCATTTTCTCAATCACACACAGATTTGGCAATTTCGATTCCAATTAATATCACATATTAATTCCTTGTACCCCAAGTAATGTGCAGTTGAAACTATTCAGGAAACATCTAGAATATTTGTTTGAACCAACTGAGCCATCTCACCCATGTGAGATGCCTATATCACTCACCCATATGGTCTTCTAGTGAGTCTGAGATGATCCAGTTAGTTCAATCATATTGAATCGGTCAGTTCAAGGGCATAACTTAGCCAATTTGAACTCTGATCAGCCTGACAACCCAAACAATCATCTCAACACTTGCTATGCCCATCTGGCTATCACAGTGAGATGGCCGTTTGGCAGTCCAGTCATCCAATCAGTCATTCTGTTGTGTGAATTGAATACCTAAACACTTTAGTAATCAATCCAATCATCATTCTAGATAAACTACTCTTCTAGATGATTCCTTTGTGTGTGACCCTATAGGTCCCATATCACATTGTGAGTGAATGTCCATAACTAACTTATATCATCACAAGAAAGAGTGGTGCCTAGTCACACATGAGTGCTACCCAATTAAATGGAAAGTTGGAGAACAACTTGAATCTACAATCTGTGTAAGGTGTTGTAGTGATTTTATAATTCCTTTGAAACTGATATCCAAGATGAACTCAAGGCATGGAAGGTCACCCTTTCGATGTCCAATCCATTTTCCTTGAACTAAGAGCAGACTGTCTGAGATAATGTGACTTTAATATCATATATTGATTCACTTAAGAATGCTCATGCATTTCTCAATCTCACTTATCAATTGGCCAAGATATCACACTCCAATAGGAGGGGAAATATCATATCTATCACTCATAATCTATCCCCATGTGTCTAAGTCACCCAATCATCACCGTTATAAAAAACCATATTTTAGGACTATGTTTGATGATGTCAAAGTGTACCCAGCAACATGTGACAAGTGCAGTGATTTCAGGTCTAAGAATCATAATCACCACCTTCACTATGAGAGATGACTATGACTACGAATTATGGCTTCCATGTGTCACTCTCAAGGTGGGTTTGTCCAATACATTGTTCCCTTACATGTATCTATGTGCTTGGTTTGATATTTCCATATCATGACTAATAAGATTCTATCATCAACCAACCCACACTATAGTCTTATGTGTTATTGGTGCCTATCTACCTTTCCAGTACCAACCGACTAGGGACATAATAAGAATGTACATACTCTTAACATCCACATGATCTCATCCTTCCAAATCACATACTTGAAGACATACATCATTGAGTATTGTAACTCCTTAGACCTTCACTATGTATCCTCTTTATCTCATAACTGAGTGAAACATATGAGTTAGAAAATTTCCTTTATGAGTATTAATCAAATCCTTTATGGTATATTCCATGTCAATCATCACATGATTTTCTCTATGGGCATATCTTACCAAAAAAATCCCACTTGCACTTAGAACTAATCACCCACGAATCATATTCTTAGTGATCTAAATATGTTCACCATGTTTCTTCTGCACTAGTGCATATTCAGTGGGTTGGAAACACTTTGCTTTATAGTCAGTATATTGCATGTTTCCTTATCTCTTTGTTGTATGATTTCTTATATGTGATGAAATTTCCATCATATGGTATTTGATATTCATTGTCTAATGATTAGCTCCATTGTTGTCACAGTATCACAATTGAGTCATCAATGGCTGGAAAATTTATAAGTTCATCATATGAACCTTTAGATCCATATAGTATCACTCTATGTTCATAAAACAAGTATACTCAGCTTCTATTATAGAATAGAATTAATGGATCTTAGTTCAAAACCTTTTCAACTAATCAACACTTCTCCTTTTAATTCAAACACATTTTATTTGTGATCACTTCTGTCATTATGGAAGCTTGCATTGACGTAGCCCTTTACATCAAACTCTTTCTTTTATTGCTATCCTTATTTACTAGAAATCTTTCCCCTAGTAATTCTCAAGTACTAATGGATATCTTAATGACTTTCCAATAACCCCTATTGGAATTCACTTATCATCTTGTCATGTTCAATATATACAAGATTATATGGGGTAAGTATACTTATAGCATTCATGATAGATCCATCAAATGGCATATTAATCATGATATTTCCATTCTTTACAAGAATGGGAACATATGGTTCATGAGAGACTAATCCAAATTATCTCTTATTGAATCCATCCGTGTTGAACTCATTCAATACATTGCTATTCTAGGTGTTCAAACTTCCATTGTAAAACATTCAAGAACTATCGCATAGGTCTTGATCCTTATCTCATAAGATGTTTCACCTTATCCTTCATTGTTGAGGGTATTTTCCATGCCAGATCTCAATATTCACAATATTGAGATGTTTATTCCTCATCATATGTGGAATATTCATATATGCTCCCACTAAATCTTTTATAATCACAAATTTTATCTTTTATCTAGATCTAAGTCAAACTCTTTGACTATCTTGTCAAGTCAAAAGATCCCATCTCTGAGATGCTTGTTTCAATCAATGATTGATCCTTTGTAGTTTATAGACTTTATTTGCATTCTTGAAGCTATGAAATCTTTTAGGTTGTGTCACATACACATCCTCTAATGTATTCCTTTAAGGAATCTAGTTTCTACTTCCATATGATAAATCTCATAGTCTATTTTAACAACAACCATGAGAACTGATGAATAAATTTTATCATGTTCCACAACTTGGACTAATTTGTAAAATTGTTTCAAACAATTTGTCCTTTTATGTTACCAATGTAGGTCTTTCCCACAAGACCCTATTGCAACCTTTAGGCATTACCCCTTTAGGTGGAACTTATTAAGGTCCTACCTTGTTAGGTTACATGGATCCCATAATACTAAGAAATAACTTCTAGTTGACTAATTGTCTCAACCTGTATGACCGACCAATATGTATTGTTGGATTTACAATCCTCCAATCTCACATGTGTTCTACTAGAACTATGTTGTTCTATGTTACATGATGAACCTAAGACTCCACAACACTTGTGATTCTCATGGTTTTCATTGTACCCTCTTGTTGATCTCAAACATTTTGAGATATACTTTTTTTACTCCCACTAATTATTTTGTAACTCAATTATCTTAACAAAAAAAATTGTTATTGGATTGGGATTAATAAAAACAATCAACAACCATGGATTTGGACAAACCTTCTCAAGAAACTACTTTCTCAATGTAGGTTTCAATTCTTTAGATTACTGGGACATTCCCAAATCATATCATACATGTTGGGATTAAGAGAGGCATTCTCTCCCCCTCTCCCACGCCTGTGATGGAGGTCGAACGTCTGGGAGGGTGGTAAACCAATGCGGAAGCTGGGATTTGAACAGGGGTCCCTTCATGAGGAGACACCATGCTTGACCACTTGAGCCACTCCTTGTTGGCAGACCATATCATACATGATGTCTTTATAAACCATTCTTATGGTACATGATTTAGTAATAGGTATAGTTATGTGAACATAAGATAATTATATTAATTGATAATTATAACATGACTCATTTTGGTAGAATTCCTTCATTCTAACACATCATCATTTTCAGATGGATTTGACTTGTGATACATTATCAAATTTGTTCCTTTGAAGGTACTCAAGACATTGATGCAAGTATTTCAACATTTGATCTCATAAAAGTTTCCTATTACTTTCATCAAAATCATACTTCATTTATAATCTCCTTGAACACTTCAAGAGATTAATACTTCTCTCTTATTTGGTACATATCATCATATTGCCAGTAAATGATATGAAGTATAATTAATTATCTATAACATTTATTCCATAAGATCTTCATGCATCATATGTATCAATTCTGAAAGAAGTCTTATCCTCCCACTACATCTAGTGAAGGTTGACATTCCACTTTGTGCGTCAATATGGCATTTGCATGTTTCCATAGGTTTAATAACTAAGGGAATCTAGATTTACATCAATATGTATTCTAGACATGTATTTCTTATGTGTATGTCTAAAGTAACTATTGGTGATGATAATCTTGAGTTACCAATTATATTCCTTTGGTATTAATGTTATAAACATTCATATCAAAATCTTTCACAAATAGACCGTTTAGATGATTGGGAATTGCCTTGCAAGATCATATCTTTTGGAATAGAAACATGAATATCTCACTTTATTGATATATAATCCTCTTCATACATGACTCTTTATGTAAGGCCCCGAAACTCGCTTAATGAGTTGAATAAGCTTAATTACCATAATTTAATGCTTAGTGCATCATTAAGTTGATTAAGTTGAATTAAGTACTCACTAATGCAATTAGTGCTTTGATCGAGTGTTACAATCTTATTTGCATGATTTCTTACCATGAGGTTGTAGAGGATCCCGTGCTTGGAACGTTGCAAAAAGAATCAGTCGAATCAGACATTCGAGTCAATAGTTATGACGTTTTGATGTTCCTTTGGACTTGGCTGCAATTTTTCTAGTATTTGACTTCTATTTCCTTAAGTGGGTCGGCTACTTCTCGCTTATCCCTTTCTTCTTTCCCAATGGAACAGAAACCGCAAAATGGCACTCAGCAGGCCTGATCGGCTGCGACACAGGGGGAGCTAGGGCGGGTGTTTCTCAGCCCCTTAGCCCCGTTTTGGTTGCGCCCACTCTGCCTCTACCCTTCCTCCTTCCTCCTTTCACCTTTCCCTCACCCTAGCGGCTCCCAGCAGCAGCCTGACCTGCTAGGGCGGCCGACCTATTGCAGGTGCGGCGCCCAGCAACGCTGTGTCGACCAAGCAGCAACGGCGACGACTGACTAGGGCCTTGGGAGGGTCGTTTCGGTTGCGCCCAGCTGTGCATCTCCTTCCTTTACCTTCCCTTCACCTTCACCAGCCCAAACATCCCTAGGGGCGGTGCCCCAGCAAGCAGCAATAGCTGCTACAAGAAGCAACAGTCAAGGGCCGATTGGGTGCGAGTAGCAGCACCAAGCGTCGTCCTTGAGTTCAGCCTTGGTGCCTAAGCATGATTTTGCAGCCCCAACAGCGATTGACACCCAACCAAGCAGTCCGTTTCCAACCTATGCATGTGTTAGAAATAACCTGTTGCAACTGGTTTGTTCATAGAGTAAATCCAGAGGTTGAAGACGACCCAGTGATGCCCGGAAACAGGCGTCTGGACGTGTTCCCAATTGAATTTGGACGTTTCGAATCGCGGTGAGTAGAATCTCACTCCCATTCGCACGATTTAACTCGAATAATCGGACATTTCGGTTAAAAGCATTGTTATTCGCAGATGTCAGTGTTATTCACAGATGTCAGTGTTATTTGCAGATGTCAGTGTTTATGCAGGTGCCAGGCAGCGCCGGCGCTGCTCGACTCTTAATTTTCATGTTTTAATTATTAACGCTTTCTCAACGCCATTTAGTTGAATGATATGTGTGATGTGATTTAGAAAAAGTACATGATCGACCGAACCTAATTTACTCTATTAAATGTTAAAATGAGTATTGCACAACCAGAAAAAAATGTTCCATGGTAAAATTTGCTCTGAAGCTCTAAAACCCTACATTTCTTGCTCCTTATGTTTGGATTTGATCATTTGATGAAGAAAGGTACTAGATGGACGAATTCATAGCTTATTCTTGGATTGCTTCTGTGTGTGGTTCCATCTTCTCATTAAAGGCAAGTTTTATAACTTGCTCCACGTTTATTGCTTACCATAAGCTTTCTAGATCATGTTATTGCTTGAAAATAATGATCCATGCACTAAAAATCTATGCTTGATTTGGATTTCGATTTTTATAATGTTCCATGTTCTGATTTCAGTTATATATGAACCTGTGATCAGGTGTATGTTATTCCTAAGGTATAATGTGACTTGGATCAGGTTGTTTTGACAATCTATGGTGCTAAGCACCTATATAACAATTGTCAATTTTAGGATTTAGAGTTGATGTCTTCTATAAACCATGACCCGACGATGGTACCATTGCAACAACCCTATGGTATTATATTCATAACAACTGATGGTCATGATCAAGGGTGTAAAATGATAGTGACAACCTATGGTCACCCCTTAGGTCAGGTTTTGGATCAATTAGAAGTATAATGATTAATCATTAAGTACACTACTGATGATATCAAGCAATGATGACATCGACTTAATATTTGATGATGATTAATGAATATATTGTTGATCTAAAAACCTATAGTGATTTAATGATGGTGGATAAGGTATCTACAATCTATAGTGAGTTAATCATATAGTTTTAGCATCAATTAAGCCTCAGACCAATGGTTTCTTGGGTCATTTGATGCAATGGTCAGACCTATACTGTGATTGATGGTTTTAACATATGAAATTGACCCTATGGTCACGATCTAATGTTTATTCCTCTAATAAGGTGGAATGATGGATAATTAATATGTTGGTCCTAATAATGTAATTTATATGGTTTCCTTTATATGATCAACTTAAGGATCTTACTTGTTGACAATGGATGGCTTGTTATAAATAAACAGTCGATTGTGGGTTTTACCCTACTCTCAATGGAACTTTTTATGTTAATCAAGGGATGCCTAGGGTTAGATGGTGACTCTTTATAAAGAACAAATCAAGGACTTCATAGGTGGTTTATCTAAGGTTTTTACTTATGGAAACAACCTAAGGTCTTACCTTTTAAACATTCAATAGTTCTGGGTGACATTGTAGTATGGTGATACGGGTTAAATGATGATGAAACAAATGGAGGGTTGCCCTTAATAAGGTAGGCTTACCTATTCACTCATATGTATAGAAGGGATGATAACCATTGTGTTGATATGTAACCCTAATGAGGTATAGCTTGTTATACCTAGCTTTAATATAACTAAATGATGGTAATTGGGTATGAATAGTCCTTGAATGACGAATACAACCATGGAGTACTCTGTTATTGTTGAAACCCTAGTATGCTATAACCTGATGGTTACACCTCGATTTATGTTTGGGTTCATACGTGAGAATAGTATGGAATGTGATGGTGATGCTTCACCTTATGCATTCATGATCCAATGGGGATGTCGTGAGTTAGGGTTTGTGTATGAGTGCTGATTAGTAACATTGATATAATTTATCATGTTGAACCTAACTCTAATGCAATTAGATAAAGATGAGTATTCATGTTTATCATGCTTATATGATGGAATGATGGTAGAATAACCTCCTTACTATGATTATAACCTTGATATGTGAATTGGTGGTTATTATAGCCACATGGTTGATAATTTCTTATGCTAAACATGTGCATAATGAATATGATGAGAGTTAATCATATCTAGATTCCTTGTATGTTTATGTAATAAAGGAATGTTCTTAATGTTAATGTAACCCTGCTATGATTGTTTATGAATACCACCTAGCTCATAAATGCAATATTATGATGATCTGGTGTATTACATGTAAGTAATGTTGTTGAGCCTTGTTATAAGGCATGCAAAGATAATGATGATCTTGTAGGGAATAGTATGATGGTCTTAATGACCCTTTGGGCATGGTTGAGCCCTGAATGAGGTGTGATCCTCTTATGTTGATAAGGGTTGATACCCTATGATATTGTGAAAAGGATTTATATCTTGTGATAATATGATGACTAGTGTAGTCTTGGGAATGGCAAGTGAATAGTACCATGTGATGATGAGATGAGAAATTATGTTTCATACATTTTATATCTTTTCAAGTTTTGATATGTATATGCTTGCTAGAAGTGAATTAGGGTTTGTATGTCCACTTGTTTGATGCAGCCTTAATTCACTCAATTGGCATAACTAATCAAGTGCAACTCTAATCATGTAGTGCCCTGTGCCGTAGAGCCATTTTCAGTGTCAGAACTTGTTCGATGGTGAAATGAGTATTCCTAAGGGAAACTCAGAGCGCATATTGTTGAGTATGTGGGGTGCTTGTCATCCAGAATTCAAGTGTTTATGGAGGATGACTACGGTCATACCTATCCCTCAGTTTGAGAACGGTTGTGGTCGTGTCTTGGAGATTATAACATGATGTGATTAGAAGACAACTGCGGTTTTACCTCAGTGATTGGGTTTGAATACCCTGGTTTCTAGTGTCGTGACCTGTACCAAGGTCGGACTAGTAGTTTTCAGCTTGACTATATGTCATTGTGGTGGTAGTTTTGACTGATATGTCACTTCCTTTTTACTCATACTGACCTGGGGGAAGAGATCTTAGGATACTGGCATTCCTAGATCTTGTACGGAACTGAATAGCACTTTGCAGGGGTCGGTTGGACTTTGAATGGTACGATTCAAATTCCCCAGGGCATAATAAAAGATGTAATACAGTCGTATAGCATATCTGTTTAGGGTTATACATGACGCTTCACATTGGATGATAACCCTTGTTTGTTCTCTTTACATAAAGATGATTCTTAGTGCAATTAAGAGATAGTAATTATACTTATGTTGTGGATATGCATAAGACTGTAAATGTGTACATACAATAGTCATGCTTATGTTGGTAACTATACTTCTACGACTGATTATAATCATGATGCTAGATATCTCATGTTGTTAGTTATGTTTAGCATGCTAGCCATGCCTTTGTAACTAGAGATGCATATACTGCTAATTATGCTTATCTAGGTAGTTGTTCTTATGTTGTTCGCTCTTCTTATAATGTTGATATGTTCAACCAATTAGACATGCTCATGTTGTTAGCTATGTTGTGTTACTAGACTTGCTCATGATGCTAGAACTGCATATGCTACTGAACTGCTTATATTGTCCACAAGATAAAGGATGATAGTCTGGTTAATAACGATAGTTATTATCTGCTCCTTTATGTATTTTGTTAATCATCAGTACTATTAATCTTATTTGTTATATCTGATTAAACTTCTTGACTGTTTAATTACATAAAAATGTTGTAATCAATAAACGTTGTTGATGGTTATATCTCTTGTTGGGACTGTGTCTCACCCTTGTGGTTCGCCAAATTTTTTTAGGTAATCGGCAATGATGACAACAGAACTATGGAAGTAAAGAGTAACTACAATAATGAATCTTAGGGAAAGTTCATTAGATGTCTAGTGTGTCCTAGAGCTGTCCCTGTACTCTTAGGTCCGGGCGAGATAAAGTTTGTATATAATGTTTCAAATGAATCAGACTTTTGTTAGCATACTAATGCTTGTTTGTGTGGCATAGCATGGATTCAAGAAAGATTTCGGGATCCTTCAAACATTTCTGAGCGGGTGTTTTTGTTGAAATCAGTTTTAATTTACCCATATTTTTGGGTATGTAATTAATTAGCAATTGATTGTGTTTTACGTTTTGAGTAATCTTGTCTCGCGTGACGGGTCGTCACAAGTTTGGTATCAGAGCTTTAGGTTCACTGAGTCTACAGGGACACTAGGAATTAGGACTAGGATGATGTCTAAGTTAAGAATATGACATAAAAATATGGTGCATACTGCCTAATCTCGGTATTTGGGTGCCCTGGCCAGGTATTCAATTATTGAAGAAAGGTAAGTATGAAACTCTTAGATTGTTATCTTTTTTATTAGTCTGATCAAGTAGTCATTTTGAGACAATCTAAAGAGCATAATGAATAATAAATCATGGTGTGAATATCTCAATCCTACCTTAAAGAAGATGAGAATTGCACATAATCTATCAAAACTTGAATGTTTGGTAACTATAAGAGAAAGATACAACACCATGAAATCTAAATCTGAATAAAATAAAGAAAAGAGGAGTTCTTGAAGATGTGATTCAAGAAGATAATAAAGTAAAAGACAAACAAGTATATGCTTATAAAGTGAATCAAGGTATGAAATCCACATAAGATAGAGAGAACTCTTATGAAAAGTACAAAATGAGAAGATGAATGGGAACAATGACAAAGAAATAAGGTGGAACCTGAGTTAATTTTAGGCCAACCTATGTGTGTAAGAAAGTGTTAATGAAAAATCAGCATGGCATGTGAAAGAAATTAAGGGATATGATCCCTATTTAATGAAGCAAAAGTGGAATATGAATATTTACCAGTTGATAAGTGGTTGAAAAATATAATAAAATAAGAGAACATACCCAAGTGGGATAAATAGTTATCAAGGAAGAAGTAATGAGATATGTTAATCATGATAATTCCTATAATAATGACATGGAACCTGAAATGAAAAAGGTAAAATGATATGTAAGAAGTTGTAACTTGCATAATGAAAATAGAATTAGTTACCTTTTTACTAGTGACCTTGAACAATGTTGCTATGATGCGGGAAGTGTGTTTCCCTTTGTGTCTTTTCATTACAGGGCACAACTTTCAAGTGGACCATTGCCACTTGGTATGTGTTAGATTCATTCAAAACATGAGAATGGATATCTTATTATGGAATAAGGTTGCTTGGGTCCACATGACCATAATGAGTTTAGAGTTATGTCCTTTAGACTAACCAATGTACCAATAGAATTTATGAATAGGAGGAAGAGAGTGTTCAAGTAATGTTTTACAAGTTGTAGCAATCTTTGAATGATGATATGTCAAAGTATTTCAAATATGGTCAAAAATATGATCAATATTTATTCAAAAACCTTAGGGTTGCTGAAGCAGTAACTGCTATGAGAACAAGTTGAATAAGAATGAGATTGGGTTGATTAAATTTCTTAATGGGATCATGATATGTCTTCTTATGTGGGCATTTTTGTGCTGACCCAAGATGAGATATGTATGCATGATGTGACATCACCATGATATTCAAGTAACCATGTGAAGGTAATAGGATGAGGTACAGAGGAAGTATACATCTTTTTTTATCTTGGATTTTGGGGGCGAAATCCCTGTTAGGGGTTTATAGTTGTAAGGCCCCGAAACTCGCTTAATGAGTTGAACAAGCTAAATTACCATAATTTAATGCTTAGTGCATCATTAAGTTGATTAAGTTGAATTAAGTACTCACTAATGTAATTAGTTCTTTGATCGAGTGTTACAGTCTTATTTGCATGATTTCTTGCCATGAGGTTGTAGAGGGTCCCGTGCTTGGAACGTTGCAAAAAGAATCAGTTGAATCAGACATTCGAGTCAATAGTTATGACGTTTTGATGTTCCTTTGGACTTAGCTGCAATTTTTCTAGTATTTGGTTTTTATTTCCTTAAGTGGGTCGGCTACTTCTCGCTTATCCCTTTATTCTTTCCCAATGGAACAGCAATCACAAAACGGCGCTCAGCAGGCCTGATCGGCTACGACACAGGGGGAGCTAGGGCGGGCGTTTCTCAGCCCCTTAGCCCCATTTTGACTGCGCCCACTCTTCCTCTAGCCTTCCTCCTTCCTCTTTTCACCTTTCCCTCACCCTAGCGGCTCCCAGCAGCAGCCTGACCTGCTAGGGCGGCCGACCTATTGTAGGTGCAGTGCCCAGCATCGCTACGTCGACCAAGTAGCAACGGCGACGACTGACTAGGGCCTTGGGAGGGCCGTTTTGGTGGCGCCCAGCTGCGCATCTCCTTCCTTTACCTTCCATTCACCTTCACCAACCCAAACGTGCCCTAGGGGAGGTGCCCCAGCAAGCAGCAGTAGCTGCTGCAAGAAGCAACGGTCAGGGGTCGATTGGGTACGAGTAGCAGCACCAAGCGTCGTCCTTGAGTTCAGCCTTGGTGTCTAAGCATGATTTTGCAGCCCCAACAGCGATCGACACCCAACCAAGCAGTTCGTTTCCAACCTCTGTGTGTGTTAGAAATAACATGTTGCAACTGGTTTGTTAATAGAGTAAATCCAGAGGTTGAAGAGGACCCAGTGATGCCCGGAAACAGGCATCTGGATGTGTTCCCAGTCGAATTTGGACGTTTCGAATCACGGTGAGTAGAATCTCACTCCCATTCGCAAGATTTAACTTGAATAATTAGACGTTTCGGTTAAAAGCAGTGTTATTCACAGATGTCAGTGTTATTCGCAGATGTCAGTGTTATTTGCAGATGTCAGTGTTTACGTAGGTGTCGGGCAACGTCGACATTGCTCGACTCTTAATATTCACGTTTTAATTATTAATGCTTGCTCAACGCCATTTAGTTGAATGATATGTGTGATGTGATTTAGAAAAATTACATGATCGATCGAACCTAATTTATTATATTAAATGTTAAAATCAGTACTGCACAACCAGAAAAATATGTTCCATGGTAGATTTTGCTCTAAAGCTCTAAAACCCTACATTTCTTGCTCCTTATGTTTAGGATTTGATCATTTGATGAAGAAAGGTGCTAGATGGATGAATTCATAGCTTATTCTTGGATTTCTTCTGTGTGTGGTTCCATCTTCTCATTAAAGGCAAGATTTTTAACTTGCTCCACGTTTATTGCTTACCATAAGATTTCTAGATCATGTTCTTGCTTGAAAATGATGACCATGCACTAAAAATCTATGCTTGATTTGGATTTCAATTTTTATAATGTTCCCTATCCTGATTTCAGTTATATATGAACCTATGATTAGGTGTATGTTATTCCTAAGGTATAATGTGACTTGGATCAAGTTGTTTTGACAACCTATGGTGCTAAGCACCTATCAAACAATTGTCAATTTTAGGATTTAGAGCTGATGTCTTCTATAAACCATGACCCGACGATGGTACCATTGCAACAATCCTATGGTATTGTATTCATAATAACTGATGGTCATGATCAAGGGTGTAAAATAATATTGAAAACCTATGGTCACCCCTTAGGTTAGGTTTTAGATCAATTAGAAGTATAATGATTAATCATTAAGTACACTATTGATGATATCAAGCAATGATGACATCAACTTAATATTTGATGTTGATTAATGAATATATTGTTGATCTAACAACCTATAGTGATTTAATGATGGTGGATAACGTCTCTACAATCTATAGTGAGTTAATCATATAGTTTTAGCATCAATTAAGCCTCAGACCAATGGTTTCTTGGGTCATTTGATGCAATGGTTAGACCTATACTGTGATTGATGGTTTTAACATATGAACTTGACCCTATGGTCAAGATCTAATGTTTATTCCTCCAATAAGGTGGAATGATGGATAATTAATATGTTGGTACTAATAATTTAATTTATATGGTTTCCTTTATATGATCAACTTAAGGATCTTACTTGTTGACAATGGATGGCTTGTTCTAAATAAACAGTCGATTGTGGGTTTTACCCTACTCTCAATGGAACTTTTTGTGTTAATCAAGGGATGCCTAGGGTTAGATGGCGACTCTTTATAAAGAACAAATCAAGGACTTCATAGGTGTTTTATCTAAGGTGTTTACTTATGTAAACAACCTTAGGTCTTACCTTTTAAGCATTCAATAGTTCTGGGTGACATTGTAGTATGGTGATACGGGTTGAATGATGATGAAACAAATGGAGGGTTTCCCTTAATTAGGTAGTCTTACCTATTCACTCATATGTATATAAGGGATGATAACCATATTGTGTTGATATGTAACCCTAATGAGGTATAGCTTGTTATACCTAGCTTTAATATAACTAAATGATGGTAATTGGGTATGAATAGTCCTTGAATGACTAATACAAACATGGAGTACTCTATTATTGTTAAAACCCCAGTATGCTATAACTTGACGGTTACACCTCGATTTATGTGTGGGTTCATACTTGATAATAGTATGGAATGTGATGGTGATGCTTCACGTTATGCATTCACGATCCAATGGGGATGTCGTGAGTTAGGGTTTGTGTATGAGTGTTGATTAGTAACATTGATATAATTTATCATGTTGAACCTAACTCTAATGCAATTAGATAAAGATGAGTATTCATGTTTAACATTCTTATATGATGGAATGATGGTAGAATAACCTCCTTACTATGATTATAACCTTGATATGTGAATTGCTGGTTATTATAGCCACATGGTTGATACTTTCTTATGCTAAACATGTGCATAATGAATATGATGAGAGTTAATCATATCTAGATTCCTTGTATGTTGATGTAATAAAGGAATGTTCTTAATGTTAATGTAACCCTTCTATGATTGTTTATGAATACCACCTAGTTCATAAATGCAATATTATGTTGATCTGGTGTATTACATGTAAGTAATGTTGTTGAACCTTGTTATAAGGCATGCAAAGATAATGATGATCTTGCAGGGAATAGTATGATGGTCTTAATGACCCTTTGGGCATGGTTGAGCCCTGAATGAGGTGTGATCCTATTATGTTGATAAGGGTTGATACCCTATGATATTGTGAATAGGATTTGTATATTGTGATAATATGATGACTAGTGTAGTATGGGGAATGGCAAGTGAATAGTACCATGTGATGATGAGATGAGAAATTATGTTTCATATATTTTATATCTTTTCAAGTTTTGATATGTATATGCTTGCTAGAAGTGAATTAGGGTTTGTATGTCCACTTTTTTAATGCAGCCTTAATTCACTCAATTGGCATAACTAATCAAGTGCAACTCTAATCATGTAGTGCCCCGTGCCGTAGAGCCATTTTCAGTGTCAGAACTTGCTGGATGGTGAAACGAGTATTCCTAAGGGAAACTCGGAGTGCATACTGCTGAGTATGCGGGGTGCTTGTCATCCTAAATTCAAGTGTTTAGGGAGGATGACTGCGGTCACACCTAGCCCTCAGTTTGAGAACGGTTGCGGTCGTGTCTCGGTGATTATAACATGATGTGATTAGAGGACAACTACAGTCGTACCTCAGTGATTGGGTTTGAATACCCTGGTTTCTAGTGTCGTGACCTGTACCAAGGTCAGACTAGTGGTTTTTAGCGTGACTATATGTCGTTGTGGTGGCAGTTTTGACTGATATGTCACTGCCTTTTTACTCGTACTGACCGGGGGGAAGAGATCTTAGGATATCGACATTCCTAGATCTTGTACGGAACTGAATAGTGCTTCGCAGGGGTTGGTTGGACTTTGAATGGTACGATTCAAATTCCCCAGGGCATAATAAAAGATGTAATACAACTGTATAGCATGTCTGTTTAGGGTTATACATGATGCTTCACATTGGATGATAACCCTTGTTTGTTCTCTTTACATTAAGATGATGCTTAGTGAAATTAAGAGATAGTAATTATACTTATGTTGTGGATATGCATAAGACTGTAAATGTTTACATACAATAGTCATGCTTATGTTGATAACTATACTGCTACGACGAATTATAATCATGATGCTAGATATCTCATGTTGTTAGTTATGTTTAGCATGCTAGCCATGCCTTTGTAACTAGTGATGCATATAATGCTAATTGTGCTTATCCAGGTAGTTGTTCTAATGTTGTTCGCTCTTCTTATAATGTTGATATGTTCAACCAATTAGACATGCTCATGTTGTTAGCTATGTTGTGTTACTAGACTTGCTCATGATGCTAGAATTGCATATGCTACTGAACTGCTTATATTGTCAACAAGATAAAGGATGATAGTCTGGTTAATAATGATAGTTATTATCTGCTCCTTTATGTATTTTGTTAATCATTAGTACTATTAATCTTATTTTTTATATCTGATTAAACTTCTTGACTGTTTAATTACATAAAAATGTTGTAATCAATAAACGTTGTTGATGGTTATATCTCTTACTGGGACTGTGTCTCACCCTTGTGGCTCGCCACATTTTTTAGGTAATCGGCAATGACGACAACAGAACTATGGAAGTAAAGAGTAACTACAATAATGAATCTTGGGGAAAGTTGATTAGATGTCTAGTGTGTTCTAGAGTCGTCCATGTACTCTCAGGTCCGGGCGAGATAAAGTTTGTATATAATGTTTCAAATGAATCGGACTTTTGTTAGCATATTAATGCATGTTTGTGTGGCATATCATGGATTCAAGAAATATTTTGGGATCCTTCAAACGTTTCTGAGCGGGTGTTGATGTTGAAATCGGTTTTAATTTACCCATATTTTTGGGTATGTACTTAATTAGCAATTGATTGTGTTTTACGTTTTGAGTAATCTCGTTTCGCGTAACGGGTCGTCACAAGTTTGGTATCAGAGCTTTAGGTTCACTGAGTCTACAGGGACACTAGGACTTAGGACTAGGATGATGTTTAAGTTAAGAATATGACATAAAAATATGGTGCATACTGCCTAATCTCAGTATTTGGGTGCCCTGGCCAGGTATTCAATTATTGAAGAAAGGTAAGTATGAAACTCTTAGATTGTTATCTTTTTTATTACTCTGATCAAGTAGTCATTTTGAGACAATCTAAAGAGCATAATGAATAATAAATCATGGTGTGAATATCTCAATCCTACCTTAAAGAAGATGAGAATTGCACATAATTTATCAAAACTTGAATGTTTGGTAACTATAAGAGAAAGATACAACACCATGAAATCTATATCTGAATAAAATAAGGAAAAGAGGAGTTCTTGAAGATGTGATTCAAGAAGATAATAAAGTAAAAGACAAACAAGTCTATGCTTATAAAGTGAATCAAGGTATGAAATCCACATAAGATAGAGAGAACTCCTATAACAAGTACAAAATGAGAAGATGAATGGGAACAATGACAAAGAAATAATGTGGAACCTAAGTTAATTTCAAGCCAACCTATGTGTGTAAGAAAGTGTTAATGAAAAATCAGCATGGCATGTGAAAGAAATTAAGGGATATGATCCCTATTTAATGATGCAAACGTGGAATATGAATATTTACCAGTTGATAAGTGGTTGAAAAATATAATAAAATAAGAGAACATACCCAAGTGGGATAAATAGTTATCAAGGAAGAAGTAATAAGATATGTTAATCATGATAATTCCTATACTAATGACATGGAACCTGAAATGAAAAAGGTAAAATGATATGTAAGAAGTTGTAACTTGCATAATGAAAATAGAATTAGTTACCTTTTTACTAGTTACCTTGAACAATGTTGCTATGATGTGGGAAGTGTGTTTCCCTTGGTGTCTTTTCTTTACAGGGCACAACTTTCAAGTGGACCATTGCCACTTGGTATGTGTTAGATTCATTCAAAACATGAGAATGGATATCTTATTATGGAATAAGGTTGCTTGGACTATGGTTCCAAGATCATAATGTTTGTAATGAGTTTGCTTTTGAGCCTTCCAATAATTAGGAAGACTCCTCTTATATGTTTTGAAATTTGTTATGTTGGTAAAAGTAGATGAGATAAGGATGTAAGTTCCTTATAGCGCATGAGGTGGATACCATGGTAATGAATCCTAGTATCCAGGATGTATCAATAATATGAGAAATATGTGAAGGTTGGAGATGTTTATTAAATGAACATTCCAAGTATTTCTCTCTTGTAGAGAGAAAGAGAGTTGATAATGATCCTATAAATGTCGTTTGTAAGGAAAAACAAAAGTGACTCTATAATGTTGTGTATGGTTCAGTAATAGCTGGGAAAGACCACTATCAAGGATAGATGGTTTGTCGGTCAATAGATATGTAATATTGTGTTCCTTTAAGATAAACCTATGATTAAATATCAATGCATAAGAGTTAGATTGGATGACATAATCCACATGACCATAATGAGTTTAGAGTTATGTCCTTTAGACTAACCAATGTACCAATAGAATTTATGAATAGGAGGAAGAGAGTGTTCATGTAACACCCCACTATTCATCACATGTATAAATCACTGAGCGGAAGCACTTTACTCAAGGGGGTGTCACAAACATGATACTCATTGGCAATTTGAATAAATGAAGCACTTTGCATTATGTAAATCTGATACATACATAGTTCAAGATAGGAAAAACTACATCAAATACATTTAATCTACTTTGGTAGAAAGGCTATGCATGATATACATTCTATCTAATCTATGGGTCCTCTTGGTAAATGGCACCCCACTAGGTCCTTTCTTTTTGGTGATTCCTTGAGCTAGTCCTTGTATGTCAAAGGCTTCTTCTTCCTAATCTTGCTCCTTACCTGTGGGCATCTCGCCCCCAGCCATGCATAAAACAAATGGTAAGTGGAATTGAACATATATAATATAAAGAAAACTTTTAAAGTGAAAATAGACTTTGAACATTAAACATTAAACATTAAACATTTAAAAGACATACAATTACTTTTTTTTTTAATTCTCTTTTATCTTGACCTATATAAGGATCCTCGGGTTGCACATAAGTGCCTCTTCTCTTATGCACCGAAGTGCCTCTTGGGTTGCACCGAAGTGCCTCTTCTCTTATGCATCGAAGTGCCTCTTCTCTTAGTTTTGCTCTGAAGAGCCTCTTAATGAGGACCTTATATAAGCTATCTTTGACATTATCTTTCTCTTGAAAAACTCTTACTTTGCGCTTAAAACTTAATTTTAACTTTACTCTTAATATTCATGAAGATGATACAATAATAAGAACAGTAAAACATGACATTCAATTCATCTTGCATTCATTGACTTTAAGCAATTGAAATAGATAAAACATTCATAACATTCATTGCATACATACATTCATAAAAGCAAACATTACTTATGTTCAATTAGCATGGACCACTTACCTTGCACTTAGAGGAGATCTTATCTTCCTTCCTAGGTTCCTTAAACTCTAAACACGTCTTTGGGGTTTGAAAACCCTAAGCACCCTTCTTACTCCTTCTGTCAACGTATAGCCCCATGCTTTTTGGTCTTTTGGCAATAGATAGTCTCCTTCCCTGCGGAGGAGACTGATCCAGCGCCGACGGACGACGCCCGCGCTCACACATCCTGGGGCGTCACAGAGTAGGGTCAGGAGATTCGTGCCTCCGCAGACCTTCGCTGGGCTCAACCATCTCTCCGGCGGTGGTCCTCCCTGGCCGAGGACGAGGTGAGACAACCCTCAAAGTCAGTCGGACGAGTCTGCCGCAGCTCGGCGGACACGCAGACCTCCTCACCATATGTCGGGGGTGCATGGGTGCGAACGGAAGTCTGGAGCCTTGCTCCCCCGCTCTGGCTGCACCTCGACACCACTGTGGGTATGAAGCTGTGACTTCTCATCACTTCAAGTTCTCCTTGTGCTCCACCAGCCATGGCTCCAGAAGTGCGAAACCTTCTCCTGGTTAGATCGTAACGTCCACCACTGCTCCCGGCTTCACTAGATAGCAGTGTTGGAAAGGTCCTGAACTTCCCTTTGATACTTCTGGGTTGCGTGGGGTCTGATCAATGGTCAATATCGTTGAGATGACGAACTACTCGCCAGCCATGAAGTCGATCTAGCTATAGGGAGAAGTTGCGGAAAGGATATAAAGGGTTTGAATAAGATTGTGACGGAACAGAGTTTCTTGTTAGTCTCTGGTCGTCTCCGGAGGCTAACATATATATACACAGGTGCGAGGAGGCTAGGAATGCTCAGGAGTTTAAGTCCGTAAGGAAATCAAGAGATTCCATTGATTGGGAAGTGTCGAGACGTTTTCCTTACAATGGCATTCATTTTGGAGGAATGGCAGAAATAAGAAACGCATAGATGTTGAGGAGTCCATAAAAAAACACGGCTATTGATATGTTCCCTTTTTGAGATATTCATATACTAACTGCATATGTTTACTTAGAGACGGTATGTGGCTCATACTTTGAGGAAAGACAATTATTATTATAATAAACTTATATGGGTTTATCGGACCAAAATACAAAAGGTAGATGCGTTTTTCTTGCCCCTTAAGTAAAAATCTTATTTGATTCATTTATGTCATATAATTAATGTATTTTTCATCCAAACTTGGCAAGCAACCTTATTTAGGTGCATTCTTTCTTTAAATATTGAACCGAATTTAATTCATTAGTTGTCTTTAACACCCCTTTTCTAGAAAATTCCACACTATTCCCATTTAGTCATATAACATTAACTTTAATGCATTAATTGATTACATATTGTGAATAAGATTTTCCATTGTGAACCATAAAGTCAAAATTTGATATAATACCTTATTACTCACTTTATGTTTTTACACCTTTTTTAGCAACGTACATGGAAGAGAGAGAAAAAGGGATTGATTGTACTTTCTCTTTATATGGAGACTATAAAAAGGAAAACAGTAAAACTTTCTATGCAAGAAATATATTTCACAATTATATTTTTCGAATTCCAAATATTTCCTCTTGCATTTCATTTCTTTTAAACATTTTCAAGGATATGAGAGAGAGAAAGGAAATCAACATTTATATATTTGAATTAATTGTAACCCGTGATACATACATGAGAGCAAAAATATATTATGGGCCTTATTTTGTTCTCTTCCATTTATAAATTATAGAAATTTCATTTCATGGCCTTTTTGCATTAAGACCCTCTAATATTTTTATTTAGAAAAAAAATGCACATTTAAGTTTCAAATTACTCTTGAATTTTAGGATGTTACAATTCTACCCACCTTAAATAAATTTCGTCCTCGAAATTTTCCTTAGGCTACTACCCACCTTAGGTTTTTTCTTATATACCTCTTCATTTAATGATAGTTAACATTTCAATGTTCATTAATTTTCACAATTTTGCATAAAATAAAAGTATGTTCCATGAGGCATTTTGATTGCATAAAACATTAACTAACCAATCCTTTGGTCTCCTTATTAACTTTACTTAGGACTTATGAAACTAAACTTAGCATTACATTTTGGAAATCTACCTCAACATTTTCATGACCTTCTAACATTAGGTGTAGATGACGATCTATTTTAGGCCTTTTGTATTTCCCATCTTTTTGTCATCCGCAGGTAGGTGTTGATCAGACACATACCCAATGATGAGAGATCCTATTGTGCTACCCTTCACCAACCTAATAGTACACTTGTCCCATACCACACATACTATTATGAAGGGGAAAGATACACAATAAGTCTAATGCTTATGACATCCCTCTACATTCCTCACATAGTGTGCACCAACCAGTGAGATAAGAGAGGATATGCCACTAGCTAAGATTAGGTCAATACCTAAGATCTAAACTAGATATACACCTATCCCTAATGTAAACTTCTACTCTAGGGTTAGAACTCTTGCTATCTTAGGGTTTGATACTCTCCCTTGGATTCCTTTCCTATACCTTATTCTCATATCTTCATTCTAGGGTGACTATGTGAATCAGCTTTGCCTAGGGGCCATTTACCAAATTGCTCTGATACCATATTGTAATGCATGGACCCATTGTCTAAGGCTCTAGTAGAGTTTCAGGAATGATGACTAGCCCCACAGACCACCACTAGCCTTAACTGCACGCTTTTTGTCCACTCACGCGCAAGCCAGGAGCAACTTCCCGACTGGTCACCCATCCTAGTACTACTCCAAGCTGAGCACGCTTAACTATGGAGTTCTTTAGAGATGGACTCCCTGAAAAGGAGGTGCACCTTGGTGATATGGGTAGTCTAATCATTCCTTTTAAGATCATGTTATCCGAGGCCTCAAATCCTGGGATGTTACACATTCTTTCTTTATGCATCTTGTATGACAAGGATGATAAATCAATAAAGAGTTGTTAATGTTTCTATTTCAAAGATGTGATATTGTATGGCAATGCCCAAACGTCTAGTGATCTTTATTTGAAAGGATATGAAGATGAACTTTATAACGTAAATACCAAAGGATTATAATTGATAAATCAAACAATATATTAGCATTGTCATCTAGGGCACATGTATAAGAAATGCATATCTAGAATCCATATTGATGTTGAACTAGACTCTTTTGGTTATTGAATCAACAAGATACATGCAAGTCTTGATTATGGGAAATATGGAAAAATATCCTTCACTAGATGTAGTGGGAGGATCAGCATTCTGTTAGGCCTTGTACATGTTAATGTATGAAGATATTATAGAATAAATTCTAGAGATAGTTTTTGTACTTCATTATATTCATTGATGAGATCGATTGATATAGTATTTGTATTTGATACAAACATGAATCTCTTGAAGTGTTCAAGGAGATCATAACTTTGATAAAAGTACTAAGAAACTTTGATATTATCAAGTGTTGAAATACTTTATATCAATAGTTTGAGGACCTTCTGGAAGGACTGTGATAGTGTAGCATAAGTCCAATCCACCTAAAACATGATGATGTATCAGTAAGAAGGAATCACATCATGATGAGTCATGACATGATTATCATTTAATCTAATCTTATAATGCCCTCATTGATATATGCTTTATACTAAAATGATGTACCGTCTAAAATGGTTTAAAATAGATCATATGTGATATGATATGGGAATGTACCAATATGTCTTAAGGATTGAAACTTTTGCAAATAAAGTAGTTTCTTGAAAAATTTTATCCACAAACCATAATTGTTAAATACTACCTTTAATCCCAATCCAATAACAAAAGGGTTTTGTTGCTAGGATAATTGAGTTCCAACGAAATCAATGGGAGTAAAAGTAAAACTCAAAAGGTTCGAGGTCAACTAGGAGGTACAATGAGAACATGTGAGAATCACAAATTGTTGTGGAAACTCAAGTTTCTCATGTAACACAGAACCTCAAAAGTTCTAGTAGAACACAACTGAGATTGGAAGATTGTGAATCTAGTAACTCAAATAGGTTGGTCATAAGATGATGAGCCAATAAATCAACTAGAAGCTATTGAGAGCCAAAATATGAGAAGTGTCTTAAGACCATTAAGAAGTCCATGAAACTAACAAGGTATGACCTTAGTACCACCTGAATGGGTAAATCCGAAACGGTGTAGTTGGGCTTTCATTGTGAAAAATGACATGGATAACTGATAACCTCCTATTTTAGTAGTTTATCTTAGTCTTTTTCTTTAGTTTTCCATACTCTTTTTACGTTTATACGGTACATAAACCTAATTTTACCCCTTTTTGTAAATACATCATCAAACTAACTTTTTCCTTTTACACTTGCAGAAAAAGCACAAAAAAATCATAAAAGAATAAACCAACCTCAAGGCCGAGTGAAGCCAAACGGTCTCAAGACCGCATGGAGTTCAAACGGTCCCGAGACCGCATGAAGCCAAACGGTCCCAAGACCGCATGGAGTTCAAACGGTCCCGAGACCGCATGAAGCCAAACGGTCCCAAGACCGTATGGAGTTCAAACGGTCCCGAGACCGCATGAAGCCAAACGGTCCCAAGACCGCATGGAGTTCAAACGGTCCCGAGACCGCATGAAGCCAAATGGTCCCAAGACCGCATGGAGTTCAAACGGTCCCGAGACCGCATGAAGCCAAACGGTCCCAAGACCGCATGGAGTCCAAACGGTCCTGAGACCGCATGAAGCCAAACGGTCCTAAGACCGCATGGAGTTCAAACGGTCCCAAGATCGCATGAAGCCAAACGGTCCCAAGACCGCATGGAGTTCAAACGGTCCCAAGACCGAACGGTCCCAAGACCGCATGGAGTTCAAACGGTCCCAAGACCGTTCGACGCCAAACGATCTCAAGACCGTTTGACGCCAAACGGTCTCAAGACCGTTTGACGCCAAACGGTCTCAAGACCGTTTGACGCCAAACGGTCTCAAGACCGTTCGAACCCAAACGGTCTCCAGACCGTTTGACCTCACTCAAGGCCTATAAATAAGACCTCAAGGGCCATCCCTGAGGGAGTCCAGACGTCCAGAGGCTGTCTCTCTACTACCAGAACAACTCCATCCACCGCCCGAGGCTTCCGGTCTGAGACTCACGTTCCATTGCAAAGCTACCTTCTCTCTCATCAACAAAGAAGGTGAGAGGAGAAGATCTGTCGTCAAGCAAGTCACGAAGGGTGAAGATCGTTGCTCTCTCCACCAAGGGTTCAACCTTCTCTCCTCAGTGGAGATGATGTTCTTTCTATCTCTTCTTGCCCCCTCCTTTGTTGTTCCCTCTATGAGGAGCGAGTAGTTCCATCCACTGGGGCGCGGGGACTAGCCCCGCTGCCCATGTTTTGTACTTTGTACTAAAAAGATGTTATCCTTTCATTTTAATACTAAATCGTTTCATACATGCTTGAATGATGGCCACGTTCTTGTATGCATCTATTGTCTTTTGTTGTGGTTTGTCTATGACCGCTCTCGAGACTCGAATACCGATTTAGTGTTGGTTTCTGGTGTGTGTATCCACCACGCATCCGTTTCGGTGTCTAGGAGTGTATCTCAAAGAGTGGAGTAAACTCACTATCATCCGTTGCACTTCCATCTATATGGAAGTAACCTTGGTAAGTCGAGGAACACACTTTGCGAGGGGAATGATGTAAAGCATGTGACCATTTGATCGGGAATGGCTGGCGTTGCAACATTCCCGCACTTCTCGTAGCTAGGTTATCCGAATAGGAGACTAGGCCTACAAAGATACTATTCGATTTGATAATTATCGCTCGCTTGTTAGTTTTAGATGCACGTTTCATGAGGTTGAGTAAGATTCTCTCTTTAGAAGACTACATATCTTCATTGACACGTAGAAATGTACCGAATGAGAGCTACTTAACCCTTGAAGGATGCGATGCATTGCTCTTGTCTTATAAGGCATCGGTCTTGTGGAACATCGAAGGATGCAATGCATCGCTCTTGTCTTACGAGGCATCGGTCTTGTGGAACATCCTTGGATGCAATGCATCACTCTTGTCTTATAAGGCATCGGTCATGTGGAACATCCATGCATCTAGCTTATAAGTCTTGCTTGCTTAGTACATATAAAATGCATGTGTAGCGGTGGTAAATACCTGCTTAACCCCAGTGATTCATCATCATTTGTTAAATCTTAGTTTTACTTGCTTTATTTACTTTTCATGCTTTAGTCTAAAAACCAATCAAAATCCAACCTTTTGATATAAGTGCCAATTAGTAAAATAACTAAGTGAAGTGCTGTATGTTTTCCATCTTGTTGCTTGCAACAAGACCGTTGTCTTTTGGGTTCGATCCTAAATCTGTACTATGATAAGGCTTCCATACTCTTATGGGGTTGGAGTTGTTATCTAAGCACCAGTTCTAGGTAAACCTAGGGAAGACATCAATCCTCTCTAGGGTTTTTGGTGATAGAATTCTGGGACTCCCATTGGAAGACTGAAAATCTTTTGGTGTAAGTCCTAGCTCCATCAAAAAATGGCGCCGTTGCCGGGGACAACGGAACGTTAGTATTTCACTTAGTTTATTTTTCTAGTTGGTTAGGATTTTTACAGTTTCTTTTTGAATCATAACTCATCATCTTCTTGAAGCTTTCATATTGTCTCTATTATCTAAAGGTGTTCTCTTTTCTTTACTCAGGTAGAACCCGTATATGCAATCACCGCATAATCAAGATATGTAGCCACATCACCCTTCCGCCTCTGGGGCCCCCCTTACTAACATCGGTGAGGAATTCGGCCGTCAATTTGACGCTGTCCGAAACCTCCTCACCGATCCTTCTAACCTATTACATTCTATTTTTTCTTGTGTACGGGATTTATCTAAACAGGTAACCAGGATCGACAACCAACATCGAGCTCTTCCTGTCGTCTTACAAGGCATCCAGCAATGACAGGATGAAGTGGCTAGGCAAGTTGAGCTTATCAACAGCCACACTAACAACCTGCCAGACCTGATCCTTGGGGCAACGCGCCAGCAAGAAGCTACGACAAGAAAAGTCGATGAGATCTCTAACCAGACTCACCCTCTGCAAGAGAATCTCCGCAAGCTTGAGCAGAATCAAGGAGAGATAAGCAAGCACCTGGCCACCATCGACGACACAATTACGCAGCTCCATCATCATCAAGAGGAAGCTAATATCAATGAAACACAACAACTACGTGCCCAAGTCACAGATCTGACAGCACGCCTCCTCTCCGCCGAGGGCAGATACACAGATCTCAAAGAAGCCCACGACGCACTGCTCGAGAAACACGAGCATCTGCAAGTGGCTTTCGATGAGCTACAAGCCACTCACCGGCGGTGCAAAAAGTCGACTAACAAGAAGACAACCGACGAAGCTGCGGCCGACAACGACGATGATGATGAAAAAGAAGATGAATCCGATTCATCTGCTGACTCCAATAAAGACACATCTTCAGGAGACAAGCACGATGACGGTGAAGACCCCGGGAACGCAGCAGGACCCTCCCATAAAGGGTCTGATAAAGGTCACCAGGAAAGTGACTACCACCCCAAGTCCCCACAGCATGATAACGTAAACATCTCTTACGGGGACCAATTCTTTGATTACTCCGCTATGGGGTCAATGGGGGAAGCTGCCAAGGATGCGGCCTTCGCTGAGCTCCAACAATGCATACTAGGAGCCAGCGCTACCTCGCCAAAAACTTCTCCCCCCTCCTCAACACCTTCTCCCCCTTACCTAGACGAGGCAGACCGAGTGAGTCTAGATACTGACGCAGATCTTGACTCCGCCTCCGATCTAGACGACAACCTCAAAGGCCATGAAGAGGCCCCCGAACAGCACGCCTCCCCTCCACCACAAGACCTCCCCCCGCCACCTCCTCTCCCACAAAATATGCATGATCTTGATACGACAGCCATCTCTACTTTAGATGCTCAGGACATCTTCATCCTGAACACTATAGTAGATGATGCAAAAGCGGGGATGACATAGTTTACAATAATACAAAAACCAGGCGTACGTTGACACGTGAAAATTTTCGTTGCATCCTCCGACCCCGGTCTACGATGCCAATGCCAATCTTCCGTGTCCTCCTCGCCAACTGTATAGAAATCTATAGAAGTAAACAGCGGATACAACCAGCCTTCAACGCTTCACCCGCATTGTCTTTTGGCCTTTTACACAAAAGCTTGCGCGCGCGGTCGATTGAGCGGCTGCGTGCCGATTTAGCGCGTCGGGCACGCTATATCACAATGCCATTCCAAGTCTCAGACCACTGGATTTTTATGATAGTAGATACCGAAGCAAGGGACGCTAAAGTTTACAACTTCAATAACGCCGAGCTACCAGCCGGCATAATAAACTTCGTCGGAGACGCAGCAGGTGAAGCCCGGTGTATACCCTTCCGGCTGCTCAAAGTAATCTGGGCTGTACGCCCTTCTCTTCGTCAAGACTGGAGCCAACCCTGGTTCAGAATCATTAACCCTCCAGTTCAAGCCACCACGGGATCTGGGGACAGCGCTTTCTACACCATCCGACATATCCAAGCGCTGAACCAAGAAATTCCTTTCACCGATTTGGCAGCTGAAGACTTCCATTCATTACGAGGACGCTACGCCATGGAGCTCATCTGTGACAGAAGATATTTCAACGATCCGACTATGTCACCAGATGATGTTCCAAGGTATCTCTATTCAGCTGTACAACGTCGACAACGGCGACCCTTCCGCCAAATTCTGAAAGAGTCTGAACAACACAAGTCGCCAGAAGAAGATACCAGCAAGAACGATCCTGCTTACACCACTAAACCAACTTTTCCTGATTTTGATCGCGATTCTTGCAAAGGTCTCACCGACCTTGAAATGCGCATCATCATGGCGAAACTCTCCGCAGAAAAAGATGGCATAGTATTCATGTCTCAAGACACTATCGTGATGGCCGATGCACTGCGAGAGACTTTGCAAGATAAGGGGCAACTTTCTGTCAGTCTCATGACAGCTTACCAGTCTTAGATTGGCCAACATAATCCAGATACATACATGGCATCCCCATACATGAAGGATGATCTACTCAAACTCAAAAACTTCGGCACAACGGAAGCGTTGATCGCATATCTCCAACATACAACGCCAAAGTTCATCATGTTACCAATCCTGCATCAAGAGCACTGGATTCTTCTGGAAACTAACCTCCAAGACGGAACAACTACAATATACAACAGTTCCGACAGCCAGTTCAACGCCCGACAACGACACTACATCGTAACGCCCAAGACGCCAACAGAAGAAACGGCAAAAGAGTGCGCTGCAAAATTAATAGAGCTTCTGAGTCAGCACACTAAGGCATACAGCAAGGAACACTTCAATCGCCCTGCCTTCTGCCACAAATGCCCCCAGCAAATACGACAATCCAACGACTGCGGCTTCCACGTCCTCTACTGGATGTACACCATAATCGTTCTCCAAAGACCAGTGGAGGAAATGACTGACGTGGACTAGCACGCCTTACGTGGGCAGTTCGCATCTACACTACTCCGTTCTCCAGGGGCAAACGAAAATCTACCTTAACCTGCAGCCCTTGTTCTAATGATTTCTCAACCTATCACTTTGCCACTCTGGGGACAGAGTGTGTGATAAGTTAGGGGGGGATACATTAGACAAGGGCTAGGTATTAACTTCTATACTTCCTTTTTCCATACATTTCTTCATTCTTAAAATTTTTTCTTTTTACAATTCTTTAAGTCTTAATTCTTTTCACAATTCTTTTTCAAAAATAGTCACCTCAACTAACCCTAGAATCATGTTAGTCTCTGCAAGTAAATAGCACTCAGACATCAAATGGCGATTTATCAATTTCCACCTACTATGGATCCCATATTTTTGCTTCAATTCTTTATCTGACTCTCCACAGGTCAAAATCAGGGCAGAAATAAGCCGAGATCTTGAGGATGAGAGGGAAATTAGGCAACTTCCGAATCAAAAAGTTCTGCAAGTGGACCACAAACCAAATAAGTGCATGCTGAAAAACTTTAAGAACAACTTTCCTCTCTTCAAAATAAAAGAGGCTTGGCCGCCCAAAATAAATCCTCATTCCAAAACCCAAGCTTGTGATTTTTTGAATAAAAGCCAGAGAGACGAATAAAATCATGAGAGTTGTGCCACGCATAACGACCTATATGAAGAACTGATAAAGGGCTCACCCGGCCGGAACATTCCGATGCCCTCACAAAGGCAGATGTGTCGCGTCCGGTAGTGAAACCCTAAAAGTTCCAAGTATATGAAAAGGCTCATAAAGGACTTGCCCGGCTGGTACATTCAGATGCCCTCATAAAGGCAGATGTGTCGTGCCCGGTAGTGAGATCCTAAAAAGCATAGACAGCCCCTCCCCCACTCGAAGGGGAGCTACACTTCAAAGCCTTTAGCCAACCCTCATACCCTCTCTAGCTTCCAGTAGGTTTCCAGAGAGGTATACAGTTGATTAGAGTCAACGGCATGTACAAAATAAATGTGGTCCCAAGGCAAATTTTGAGATACGGAAAAACCCTGAGATCCAAGCAACTCTCGAAATCCAAAAGAATCAAGGCATGCAATAAGCCTCGATATGACCCCTGGGGAACTCAGGTCAAGAATTGAAGCAAGAGTATGGAGACCCTAATTAAGATCGCCTCGCCATTTCATGTCTCAGCTCTATCTAACTTGAGGACAAGCTAGACTCTAAGTTAGGGGGGGTGATAACCTCCTATTTTAGTAGTTTATCTCACTGGTTGGTGCACACTATGTTAAATCCACCGCCCGAGGCTGCCGGTCTGAGACTCACGTTCCATTGCAAAGCTACCTTCTCTCTCATCAACAAAGAAGGTGAGAGGAGAAGATCCGTCGTCAAGCAAGTCACGAAGGGTGAAGATCGTTGCTCTCTCCACCAAGGGTTCAACCTTCTCTCCTCAGTGGAGATGATGTTCTTTCTATCTCTTCTTGCCCCCTCCTTTGTTGTTCCCTCTATGAGGAGCGAGTAGTTCCATCCACTGGGGCGCGGGGACTAGCCCCGCTGCCCATGTTTTGTACTTTGTACTAAAAAGATGTTATCCTTTCGTTTTAATACTAAATCGTCTCATACATGCTTGAATGATGGCCACGTTCTTGTATGCATCTATTGTCTTTTGTTGTGGTTTGTCTATGACCGCTCTCGAGACTCGAATACCGATTTAGTGTTGGTTTCTGGTGTGTGTATCCACCACGCATCCGTTTCGGTGTCTAGGAGTGTATCTCAAAGAGTGGAGTAAACTCACTATCATCCGTTGCACTTCCATCTGTATGGAAGTAACCTTGGTAAGTCGAGGAACACACTTTGCGAGGGGAATGATGTAAAGCATGTGACCATTTGATCGGGAATGGCTGGCGTTGCAACATTCCCGCACTTCTCGTAGCTAGGTTATCCGAATAGGAGACTAGGCCTACAAAGATACTATTCGATTTGATAATTATCGCTCGCTTGTTAGTTTTAGATGCACGTTTCATGAGGTTGAGTAAGATTCTCTCTTTGGAAGACTACATATCTTCATTGACACGTAGAAATGTACCGAATGAGAGCTACTTAACCCTTGAAGGATGCGATGCATTGCTCTTGTCTTATAAGGCATCGGTCTTGTGGAACATCGAAGGATGCAATGCATCACTCTTGTCTTACGAGGCATCGGTCTTGTGGAACATCCTGGGATGCAATGCATCACTCTTGTCTTATAAGGCATCGATCTTGTGGAACATCCATGCATCTAGCTTATAAGTCTTGCTTGCTTAGTACATATACAATGCATGTGTAGCGGTGGTAAATACCTGCTTAACCCCAGTGATTCATCATCATTTGTTAAATCTTAGTTTTACTTGCTTTATTTACTTTTCATGCTTTAGTCTAAAAACCAATCAAAATCCAACCTTTTGATATAAGTGCCAATTAGTAAAATAACTAAGTGAAGTGTTGTATGTTTTCCATCTTGTTGCTTGCAACAAGACCATTGTCTTTTGGGTTCGATCCTAAATCTGTACTATGATAAGGCTTCCATACTCTTATGGGGTTGGAGTTGTTATCTAAGCACCAGTTCTAGGTAAATCTAGGGAAGACATCAATCCTCTCTAGGGTTTTTGGTGATAGAATTCTGGGACTCCCATTGGAAGATTGAAAATCTTTTGGTGTAAGTCCTAGCTCCATCAAAAAAATGGCGCCGTTGCCGGGGACAACAGAACGTTAGTATTTCACTTAGTTTATTTTTCTAGTTGGTTAGGATTTTTACACTTTCTTTTTGAATCATAACTCATCATCTTCTTGAAGCTTTCATATTGTCTCTATTATCTAAAGGTGTTCTCTTTTCTTTACTCAGGTAGAACCCGTATATGCAATCACCGCATAATCGAGGATTCTCCCCTGATCCGGAGTTCGACTCCGAGGTAGAGAGAAGTTTCCACCGCAGAATCCGTCTCAATCGCCAACGCGCTAGTCAAATGGCTGACGAATAGCATCAAGCCGCTTTGGTGATGGAGAGTCAATGCTGCTATCGCCGCACAACGGGCACAACTCATTGCAGACACCCGTGCCCAAATACAAGCGGAGATACGAGCAGAAGAGCAAGCCCGCATAAGAGCAGAGACCGAGGCTGCTCAGCTCGAATTACGAAACAAGCAACTGAGGGACTATGCTGTCCCGAAGAATTACGAAGACAACCATCCGGTCCGGCCTCCGATCATCAACATCCCAAACTTTGAGATTCGGACCCAGTGGATCCAGATTATGCAAGGAATTTCCTTCTCAGGAGGTTCAGGAGACGATTGCATGGACCATTTGAAACGGTTTAAGGCATTATGCCGCCTGGTCCCGCAAGCTGGTATTGCTTTCGATGCAATAATGCTCCACCTGTTTCATTTCACCTTATCTGGAAGGGCCTTGAGTTGGTACAACTCATTGGACAGAGAACCCATCATAACCACTTGGGCCCCTCTAGAGGAAAAATTCTTGGAGAAGTTCTTTCCACCCTCGCTGACCTATGAAATCAGAGGGCAGATCAACCATTTCTCCCAGCTACCTGGAGAAACCCTCGCTGAGGCATGGGAAAGATTCAAGGAACTTCTACGCAAATGCCCTCATCATGGAATTTCACAGAATCAATTGATTGAAACTTTTTATCGGGGGGTAAGCGATGACATTAAACAGTTCCTAGATTCCTCATCTGGAGGAAATTTCATGAGGAAAAATTATGAAATGCCTGGAAAATCGTTACTTTAGGAGCTGAAAACCAGTCCAACTGGGGGCGGTCAGCCGGAAAAGGCGTCCTTAAAGTCTTTAAAGCTGAGGAATCTGTGGAACTAAAGTCAATAGCCGAAGCTTTGAAGACAATCGCTCATAAACAGCAAACCCTTGAAACAACTCTAGGGGAAATTGATAAGAAGAAAACCTCGATGGTTCATCAAGTCAAAGCCGTCACAGGATCCTGTGAAGCTTGTCATGCTTCGGATCATCCGACTCTTTCCTGCGGAATACTCTATAATGTGATGATGGATCTGCATCCACCACCACAATCCTATGAGGCCATCACTAATCAGGCTGAAGATCAGATTCCAGAGCAAGTTAACTCCATCCATACTATTCCCGGACAAGTTTATTATAATCCCAGTCAACCAAGGAACCATCCTGGATTCCAGTATGGGAATCCCTCTGGAACTGCGAATCCGCAACATCAGACACAAGGGGGACTTGATAGTAGGCTGTCTCCTGGATTTCCAAACAATTTTAACCAAAATCAAGGGAACCCAAGGAACAATTTCCCTAGGGCTAACTACCCTAGAAATCAATCAGCCTACTATCAGTACACTCATCCCCCGCTTCACCCGCAATTGCATATTCAACAGTCTCAACAACAAAACCCTCAGAATAACGTCACTGCACAACCGGAAGATGAGCTATCTTTGATAAAACAAATGCTTCAGTCTCAGCAAACCATGCTGGCCAACCAACAAGCTCAACAGAAGGCAGTTGAAGCACAACTTGCCCAGATTGCTGCACAATTGAAACCCCCAGCAGGCACTTTCACTGGGCAGCTTGAATCAAACCCTAAACATGGGCCAAATAGACATGAGCAATCAAATACTATGACAGCAGCATAATAATGTTTTAACTTCGTCGAGCCAGCGACATAAAACCAAGGCGCTTCTTGGGAGGCAACCCAAGACCTCAGTATCACCTTCTCTAATTTCTAGTCTTTTATTTTTCTTTTGAATTTGTTTTGCTTTCTTTAAGTTCTTTCATCATTAATCTAAAAATACAAAAAAAATCTACATAACCAAAACTACAAAAACAATACATAAAACAAACAACATAAAAATTCATAAACCAAAATACAAAAAAAAATTAATATACATACTCAAAAACAAACATAAAAATATACAAACCCTTTGTGCCCCTCCAAACGGTCTTCAAACCGTTTGGAGCCAAACGGTCTTGCAACCGTTTGGACTCCAAACGGTCTTCAAACCGTTTGGGACCAAACGGTCCTCAAACCGTTTGGGACCAAACGGCCCTGAAACCGTTTGGGACCAAACAGTCCTGAAACCGTTTGGGACCAAAACGGTCTTGAGACCGCTTGGGACCAAAACGGTCTTGAGACCGCTTGGGACCAAGCGGTCTTCAAACCGTTTGGAATACAAAAGGTCACCAACCAATCACTATAAATATCAACCCTACCCCTTCGTCTTTCTCTCTTCGAATCTTTGAATTCTCCAGAGTTTTCGTGCGAAGAACTTCCCTTCTTGCTCCTGTTGCATCCGCGCAAAGTCACCCTTCCGTCCACCTTCCGCAAGGTAGTCCGGCGACTCCACGCTGCTCATTCCATCGCTAGTCACTGCTTACGCTGCCATCACCGTCGTTATCGAATGGTTTCATCAACCGACCCGTCGCCTTCGTCGCCGCGCCGTCCTGTCGCCACCATCACGGCGCCAGTGCCGTTCCCTTTACCATCGCACGACGTCTCTTGCTCCGCCATCGCCATCGCTGTCAAAAGATTTCACCGACTCTCCCACCGTTTTCATCGTCGTCGCCGTTCTTCTCATCATTTTCGAAGGCGCCGGCGCGTTCTTCACCTTCACGCCGTTCCACCTTCTCCCGCGCCGGCGACCTGCGACTCTTCGCTTTCCAAACGGTCTCGAAACCGTTTGGGACCAAACGGTCTTGAAACCGTTTGGGACCAAACGGTCTTGAAACCGTTTGGGACCAAACGGTCTTGAAACCGTTTGGAACCAACCGGTCCCGAAACCGTTTGGGACCAAACGGTCTTGAAACCGTTTGGGACCAAACGGTCCTCAAACCGTTTGGGACCAAACGGTCTTGAAACCATTTGGTTTTCGTTTCCCTTTTGCTTTCACAAAATATAAAAGATATAACTACAAATCAAATTTACATTGTTTCAAATCTTCTCTAATTATGAAACTCTTATTCTTTTTCAGAAATGGCGTCACCACCAAACAAAACTTCCGGCTCAGGAACTGCCCCTGCTCTGACAAGGGAGCAGATGATGGAAGAGCGAGACAGGCTCATACAGATCAGGGACACTTACAACACCACCAGTGCCATCCCTCCCAAGACCAAGATCATCAACGTCCTGTGTGAGATGACTCGCCTCACCAAATGCTTGGGTGAGGCCCCTGGAGAGGACATCGAGCACATCTCTTGTGACGATGATGAAGGATCGGACTACATACCGAATCCCGATGAAGACTCCTCTGCCCAAGAGACAGAGGGAAAACGCAAAGCTGCAAAGGCTGCATCTGGGCAGCCCCCCAAGAGGGCAAGAAAACAAGTCCACCCTCTATCTGCCATGGACCAACCCTTCTCCAAACCATCCACCTTTGCTGCTACCACTACCACCCCTGCAGCTACCATCCCTACCACCTTCATTCCCATCACCGCCCCAATACCACCACCAGAGAACCTATCCATCCAAACCTCCATCACCACCGATAAAACCCTTAAACCAACCAAGTATGTTTGCTCCAGCATACTAGCTAAAATGGGAATTCACGAGCGCATCTTCAAAGAGCTACAAAAAGCCAACCTTACCAGGTTGTGCTTAATACCTGAAATATCCTACATTGAGCCCACAGCGGAATTCTTCTCCTACCTGACAAAGGAGCCCGTCGACATTGCAGATAGGTCACGGGATGGGGGTGATAGAAGGATTGTCACCCAAATCTTCGGTAGCAACGTCGTCTTAACAGAGAATATGCTAAATTCAATATTCATTGACGACCTGGAGCAGCTAAAAAAGGCCAAATCAGTGGCAACTGATCATCCAGAATTCAACTGCCACACATTCTGGAAAAGCTTAACTGGGATTCCCACATACGACGCTAAAACATGCAAAGCGTCCAACATACACTCCGGATTTGTGCGCACTCTGCACAAAATCCTAGCTGGCGCACTTTTTCCAAGAACAGAAGGAGGAAATGTTACAATATCAGACCTCTTTGTCCTCTGGTCTATCCTCAACGGAAGGCCAGTCAACATCGGACGGTTGATGGTCCAGAAATTATCCGCCGCCTTCATAGGGAAAGAGATCTGTTTGGGGGGCCATGTCACATCCATAATTAAATTTTTTAAGATGGACAGGCTATTACCCCAATGCACGCAAATAAAGGGTGACATCCTTACAAACGAACAATCTTTGAAAAATTCGTTTATAATCAAAGAAAAGGATGGAAAGGTACACTATGTATTCTGCCCGATGGTTAAGTCATCAAGAACCCTCATTCCGTTACCGAAGCTAGCACACTATGATATGACACAGCTCCTCTTTTCTGATGAGGAGCTTACTCATCTACTAGCTTCGGTCACACCCGCTGAAAAGAAACAAACTGCGGGCCCAACTGAAATGAGCATCACAGCTCCGACAGCTCGACCTACAAAAGTCCCTATCAAACGACCTTCTAGAAGGTTGCTGCAGGCCCAACAGCTGTCGGGGACACCAACGTCCCGCCCAAAACCGGAGGACGAGCGGTTCAACGATGAAATCTTAACAACTTCCTCATTTGACTCTTTCATCCAGAGTCTAAATGAGCAGCTCTCCGCTGCCCCCACCACTACTTTCCTCCCCACATCCACGCCAGCATTCACACCCACCCTAACATCAGGCTTCCCATTCCCCACCTCCATGCCCGACTTCACCACCTTTCCATTCACATCCACAGTTCCCACCCCTTCATCATCAGTGCCAACTTTTTCGCCACAAATACCACCACTCTTCACATCCGCCACCACCCCGACACCGCTGGTGACTTCATCAACAGTCACTACGCAGTTCGGGCCATCATCAGTGTCTCTTCCGCAAGACACTACCACCATCCCACATGGAGTTCAAACGGTCCCGAGAGCTTAAATATGTTTACCTAGAGCGCTTGGCCCACCAAAAGTATTTCTGTTATCTCGATGGTTACTCCAGGTTCTACCAAATACCCATACATCCAGAGGACCAAGAAAAAACCACCTTCACTTGTCCCTTTGGGACATATGCTTTCAGAAGAATGTCGTTCGGGCTATGTAACGCTCCTGCTACTTTCCAACGCTGCATGTCTGCCATCTTCGCCGGATTAACCGAATCTGTTATGGAAGTCTTTATGGATGATTTCTCTATCTATGGATATTCTTTGGATAACTGTCTAAATAATCTTGAACAAGTCCTGCAACGTTGCAAACCTAAAAGGACTTATTGGTTGTGAAGGTTTTCAAATCAGTTCAAATCATTGAACATGAGGAAAATCCTTCACGAATTGTCATGCTTGTTGTTACAGATAATATAGACTATGAGATTTGGCTTAAAACCACATTTCTTAAAGAGAATATATAAAAGGATGTGTATGTGATGCTACCTAAAGGTTTTATAACTTCATGAATGTAAATAAATTTTATAAGATACAAAGTCCAATCTAGAGATTGAAATAAGCATCTGAGGATCTTTTGACTTGACAAGATAGTTAAAGTGTTTGACTTGAATCAAGACAAAAGATGAATTCTATAATTACAAAAGATTTAGTGGGAGCACATATGAATATTTCACATGTTGATGGAGAATGGTGTGTCAATATTGTAAGTATTGAAATCTGGTATGGAAAACACCTTCAATAATGAAGGATTAGGTGAAACACCCTATGTGATAGGGATTGAGATCTATAGAGATGGATTTGGAAGTTTCATAACCTAAAATTGAGCACATAGAATAGCAACGTGTTGAAAAATTCAGCATGAAGGTTGCAATGAGAGAGAATTCAGGTTTAGTCTCTCATGAACCCTATGTTCCAATTCTTATAAAGAATGGAAAGTCATGAATGGGATAGCATATGTACTATCAAATTGGATCTATCATGTATTTTATATATATGTACTCATCACATAGTCTTGTATGTACTAGACATGACAAGATGATATTACTTTCCAACTAGGGTCATTGGAATGTCATTAAAAGACATCCATTAGTACTTGAGAAGCACTAACAGATAAGTTTCTAGATCATGGCAGCAAGGAAGAGTTGGGTGTAAGGGATTACACTGATGCAAGATTAAAAAATAATAGAAAGTGATCACAATATAAAATAATAGATAAGTTTCTAGATCATGGCACCAAGGAAGAGTTGGGTGTAAGGGATTACACTGATGCAAGCTTCAAAAATAATAGAAAGTGATCGCAATATAAAATATGTTTAAAGAAAAGAGTTGTAAGTTGGAAGAGTTTCAAACTACATGCCATTAATTCGGTTCTAAAGTTGATGCCAAGTATCCTAGTATTATGAAAACATGAGTGGGTACTATATGGATCTAGAAGTTCAAATGGATGAGCTTATAGATTTTCCAACCATTGATGATACAATAGAAATAATGTTACAACAATGAACCTAATGGTTAGGCAAGGAATATCAGATACCATATTATGGAAGTTCCATCTCATACGAGAAACTGTACAACTAAGAGATAAGGAATATGTAATATACCAACTTTAGCAAAGTGTTGCTAACCCACTGGATTGACACTTGTGCAGTAGAAACATGATGAACATGTTGAAATCACTAAGAATGAGATTTATGGGTCATTGACACTAAGTGAAAGTGGGAGTCTATTGGTATGTGTTCCCAAAGAGCCAATCATATGATGATTAAGATGGAATATTACATAAATATTTGATTAATAAAAATAAATGCAAGCTTCCAATTCATTCTATTTCACTCAGTTAATATAATGAGGAAACATAAAGAATGTCTAAAGAATGACAATTGCTCAATGATGCATTATTCAAGTACGTGACTTGAACAGTGAGATCATACAAATGTTAAGATTATGTACATTCTTGTTTTCTCCTTAATCAAATGTTGGTGTGGAAGGAATATAGATAGTAGTAACACACAAAACTAGAGTGTGTTGGTTGATGATAGAATCTCATCAGTCATGATGTGTGATATCAGACTGAGCACTCAGATATGTGCTAGAGAACATTGTATCAGATAGACCCACCTTGAGTGTGACACATTAAAACCATGCTTGGTGGTCATATTCATCTCTCATGTGAAGGTGGTGATTGTGGTTCCTAGACCTGAAGTCACAACACTCATCACATGTCATTTGGTATACTTCAACATCATCCAATGTAACCCTAAAAAAGGATTTGCATAATAGTGATGATTGAGTAGCTGTCACACACGGGGATTGAATGTGAGTGATGTAGATGGGATTTTTCCCTCCTATTGGAGTTTGATATCCTGGTCACTTGATAAGCGAGACTAAGAAATGCATGTGCATGCACATGTGAATCAATATATGATATTGAGGTCACATAAATCTCAAATAGTCCGCTCTTGGTTAAAGAAACATGGGTCGAACATTGAAAGGGTGATGAGATCATGCCTCAAGTTCAATCTAGATATCAAAGACAAAAGAATTATACAATCACTGTAACACTTTGAACAGATTGTAGGTTGAATTTGTTCTCCAACTTTCCATTCACTTGAGTAGAACTAATGTGTGACTAGGCACCACTCTTTCCTTGTGATGCATAAACTAGTTATGGATATTCACTGCCAATGTGACATGGGACCTATAGGGTCACATAATAGGAATTCACCTAGAAGAGGAGTGATGTTTTAGTTGATTATTAAAGATGTTTAGGTTTTCAATTAAACAACCAGTTAACTGACTAGACTTAGAACCATCAAGTTCAAGTGTTGGACTAAATAGTTGGAGTGTTAGGTTGATTAGAAATTGAATTGGATGAATTTTGCATGAATCAGGACACCAACCAATCAGTTCACTACATGAACCAATCAACTCAAGTTGGTGAGATGATTGGTTTACCTAGTGAACCGATATCTCAGTCATGCCAACTAAATCTTCTGGTGATATACTAGATTCAAGAGAATAGTTGATCGTTTCACTTGTTCAATTTGATAGGTACAAGGAAATAATGTTGGCCATTAATTTGAAAAAAATTGTCAACTCAATCACAATTGGGAAACATGTGAACTAATTGTCTTATTAAGACAACCAATCAACTCACTTTTCCAACTAACTGGTTCACCGGTGAATTGACTAGTTCTTCTATTGCAGGATGCACACATAATGAGAATTCCAAACCATTCTACTCCCACACATACTGGGAACCCAGACACTAACCCCTCCTATAAATAGAGGGGTACTGGGGGCTTCCTAACATACACAATTGAGAATCAGTTGCTCTAACAATTATTGCCCTCTCTAGTTGTGGTAACTAAGAGAGCCCAAGAAAGTCCTACCTGACTATGGAGGGATATCTAGGGAGAGAACAACTGAGAACAATTGTGGAAGAGCAAGTTGGTGACTAGTACGGAAATGGAAGGGGGCAACTCATTTCTTTCTATTCTAGTTGAACAATAGGTTTTCTAGGTGGTTAATGTGGACTACCATCAAGGTGAGGTGGCCTTTTCCCATTGCTAGGAGGACAATGTCAAGATACAGTCAGTGGAGGAGTTTTTGTTGTTGTTGTTGTTGTTCGAGTCTATATTCCATGGTGGAGAATAGGAGTTACTATAAATGAGTCTCACTGCAACTAGGAGTTCACAACTATTTCAATGAGTTATAGTCATTGGACTTGCTCTAAGACTAGGTATGAACTCAGCAATCCATACTTTCCATTGCATAATTGTTGATGCGATCTTGCTATTATGGGGAATATAGGTAGATAAATTTTGTTTCCGTTGCCTACTCTATGCCCATATTTCCCTATAGACATTTGGGAACTAAAAAGACAACTGTGTAAATTTAAAATCAAGATTCTATTGGCCAACCATATTTAAAGATACAAAAGCCTATGTTTGAGCATGTGATGCATGCCAAAGAATCGAGAATATACACAAGAGAAATTAGATGCCTCTCACTAGTTGGATCAAGGCTGAGTGTTTTATGTCTGGGGAATCAACTTTATGGGATATTTTCCCTCTTCCTTCAAAAATTAGTACATATTGGTTGTTCTTGAATATGTATCAAAATGGGTAGAAGTTGTGGCGTTACTCACATGTGACTAAAAAATAGTTATGCATCTCTTTACAAAAATCATCTTCCCAATATTTGGACTCCCTAGAATAGTAATAAGTGATGATGGCTCACACTTCACAGAAAAACATTTTGAGCCTCTTTTGAAAATATATGGGGTAAAGCATAATATCTCCAACCCATATCATCCTCAAACCGCTAGTCAAGTGGAAGTTTTGAGAAGATGAATTAAGGAGACACTTGAAAATATAGTGGGAAAATCTAGAAAAGATTGGTCTTCCAGAATCGATGACTCCCTTTGGGGATATTGAACTACAATATGAAATCCTCATCAAAACTACCCCTTATCGCCTTATATATGGAAAAGCTTTCCATCTTCATTTAGAATTGGAACATAAATTGTATTGGTCCATTAAGAACCTCACCATGGACACTGATCTTACCAAGGAGAAGCATTACCTTCAATTATAAGAATTATAGGAATTTCTCTTACATGCCTATGAAAACACAAAGATCTACAAAGTATGCACCAAAACCTGGCATGATTCTCACATAAAATGTAAGGATATCTAGGAAGGGGATAATGTTTTATTATTCAATTTAGCACTCCAACATTTCCTAGAAAACAAAGATATCAAGGGTCAGGACCATTTACTGTAGTCACCATATACCATTCTAACGTGATGGACATTCACAATTACAAGTTTGGGACTTTCTCAATCAATGAACATTGTTTGAAGCATTACTATGAAGATGAAGTTTTTACAAAGAAAGTAGACCTAGATTTGTCTGAAGCACCTACTATAGAATAGGAGAACTTCAATACTTCAGCTAAATGACTCGAAATAAGGTGCTACTTGGGAGGCAACCCAAGATTTATCTTTTTTTCTTTTGCTCTTTTTATTTACTATGTTTTCTTAAATAAAATTAGCTAGATTGACCTATCAATCAATAGACCTCAACTCTACCTATCAATCTCCCAAATCGACAAATTTTAAATGATAATTAGTCAGTAATCCTTTCACAAGGATCTATTGACTTCAACTATGCTCCACATTTTGTTAAATCAACTTCGACTATTGGCCCTTGGATGTCAATCTTGGCCATTGATCTTTCATTATCATCCCATACATTTTGGCAAGAACCTATCGACCTTCACCTATTGACCTATTCCCATGGACCTACGAACTCAAACAATGCACATCACACACTATAAATAGTAGTTGTCCATTGTAGCCTTCTTTTACCTACCTCAAGTTAATGTGAAGTTATACCTATTATTTTCTCACTTTTTGACCTATCGTACTTGCTCTTTCTCCCACAATCATGAAATCCATCAAAGTCTCTGTTGGATAGATCAAGAGCTCACCAGATGCACACTTACCATGTGTACTAGGTCCATTTGCTTCTTTCAAGGGTAGTTAAAGTCAAGCTCACTAGAGAATATATGTCAAACTCCTTCATGATTCTATCAACCTCTTACAATATCGATCTATCTTCATAACTAATTTTCTGGTGCTCCTATCAGTATGGTTTTGTTGACCTTCGAGCTCTATAGGGCTATCAATTGGTATAGACCTACAATACCCTATCAACTTCATTGGCCTATCTAACATTTGTTGACCTCTATCCCAGAGGTCAGTTACCTTTTATGCCATATCATTGATAGATATTCTTTTATTAGGTTCTATCAATATATCTAAGTCAATGCACTAACTTGTCAACATTTTATAGGTATGTTAATGGCTTGCATTGAGGATGTGACACCCACCACTGACACTACCCAACATCAAGGTGAGAATTGCACTCACTTGAATCCTCCATTGTAGAGTATAGGAAAATGCCACGTCTCACCAATATAGTTGTGAAAGCATCCCAAGTTGCCTACAATGAGAACTCTCACCATGACATGAGGCACGAGACATTCAAGCCTCATGATTAGACACTTCTTCCTACCTATAAGTCGATGGTGAAGAAACCCTATCGAGCTATACACTTTACATACAACCCAACTCTAAAGGAGTTAGGTATTTAAAAGAGAGTATTTGATCTAGTATTGGCCAGATCAAGTCTAGCAATGTTGTGTTTCTCAAAACCTACATCCTATATTGAACAAACAATGGAGTTCAGGTCTTCCATCAAAGAAGTCTCCATTGCATGAGTTGACAGGCAAGAAACCAGTGACCGCCTACACATCCAATTCCATATTTTCAACACTAATGAGGTGCTTATTGAGAAGATACTCAACAATATCTTTTGTGCCTCAGATGAAGAAACATCAAGAGCATTTTGTGGCCTACTTGATAAAGATGACTCTTACTTCAGGGTCCATACATATTGGATAAAACTCATCGTTCAACGCCATTATAACTTTGGTGTTGCTAAAGCTTCCAATGTGTATTCTTAATTATGTATATTTATGTACAAGATCATCGTTAACACCTCTTCAAGAAATAAAAAATAGGTTGCATCTATCATGAAGAAAAATATATCTTATTTTTATCATGGAGGTAAAACCTAGCAATATAGACAGATTGTTGATCGATGACAGGTCTCCAAATGTCACACCAATAAAAAATCTACTAGAATAATTCTTAGGTTTAACTAAAAGTAGGGAACTAATTCCCCACTCCACATGAATAGAAGTTTGATTGTAGTATACTTTAGGATCAAATCCAAAGGGAAAATCTTTTAATTAGTTATATATTCAAAAGTATTAAGGGTAATATTTAATGTTGAGAAGTTGGATGATTGATTAAACTAAACTGTTTCTAGTAGCAACAACGATTAAAGAGATAAATAAATGATAATAAAAAGGTCCAGGGCATGGGGTTTCACTTGCCAAATCTTGCATAATTATCCTAGCAAGATATAACTCCTCAATATAAATTTACTAAACAAAGGCTTATGTAGTGCACCCTCACGAGATAGAAATTGTTTCTTGAATGAAACTCCCCTGGAACTGACCAAACTTGACATCCAAGTTCCTAGTTTATTCCGACTAGACTCCCTCACTACGACCAACCATTCTCGATACATTAGCATATTGTAACCCAATCACCTCACTAACCCCTACTGACACCTCATGGGGATAATAAGATCGTTCTAAAGTTCTAATCATGACTAAAGCAACCTGCACATCCACAATTATAACAAATATGCAAAGCAAGTCATCAATTTCCAAAGCAAGGAAATAAGAATAATGATAATTTATTTAGTAATAGTATTGTTGAGTTTAGATACATGCTAGGATAAAATAAAAGTTGTTGGGGCTAGTCTCCATGCCCCCAAAAAAATATCTACTTGCTCATGGTGAGAGAAAATAACTAAAAGATAGAAAAAATGATGGAGGGATCCATGATGCCTGGTGTAGGAAGACCAATCTCTCCACTGGGGCCGCCGCCTCCTCACTCCTTGCTAGGGTTTGTGTTGTGAAATTTGGATTCTAATTACTTATTAGAGATTATTTAGAATGGATGATAGTGATTCCCTTTTAAAGATGCATTCCTCATTATTGAAACACTAATATTGAATACTTGCGGTCAAAGGGAGCTAATTTGCATGGCTCATACTCAGTCCAACAAGAAACTTGTGTGGGTTACTCAATATGGACCTTGTGTCCATTTCTATAGTAGACCAACATGGATTGAACCGGAGTAGGCTGGATGCTAGGAGTGTGTGTCAGAATCAAATAATCTAGAAGACTCTGAGTAGATAGTAGCTCAAGTCGGATGACTACTGAAGCTGATCGCTTGACTGGGTGATTGGAAGTGTTGGTAAGGTATGACCATAGAGAAAATCATGTGATAATTGATATGGCATATACCATAAAGGATTTGATTAATACTCATAAAGGAAAACTTCCAATTCATCTATTTAACTTAGTTATGATATAATGAGGATATAGAGTGAATGTCTATAAAGTGACAAAACTCGACGACATATGTCTTCAAGTACGTGACTTGGAAGGATGCGATCATATGGATGTTATGAGTATGTACATTATTATTATGTCCCTAGTCGGCTTTTATAATGGAAGGTAGATACATGCCAGTCACACATAATGCTAGAGTGTGGGTTGGTTTATGACAGAATCTTATTAGTCATGATATGGAAATATCAAACCAAGAACACAAATACATGTTAGGGAACAGTGTATCGGGAAGACCCACCTTAAGAGTGACACATGGAAACCATAACTGGTGTCATATCCATGTCTTATAGTGAAGGTGGTGATTATGATTCTTAGACCTGAAATCATTGCACTTGTCACATGTCATTGGGTATGCTTTGACATCATCAAATGTGGTCATGAAACATGGCTTTTCATAACGGTGATGATTGTATGACTTTGGCATATGGTGATAGACTGTTAGTGATAGATATGGGATTTACCCCTCCTACTGGAGTATGATATCCTGGCGACTTGATAAGCAAGACTAAGAAACACATGTGCATGCACATGTGAATCAATATATGATATTGAAGTCACACCATCTCGGATAGTCTACTCTTGGTTCAAGGAACATGGATTGAACATTGATATGGTGACCTTCCATGCCTCGAGTTCATCCTAGATACTAGCAACAAAGGAATTATACAATCACTGCAACACCTTACACATATTGTAGGTTGAAATTGTTCTCCAAATTTGCATTCACTTGGGTAGAAATGATGTGCAACTAGGCACCACTATTTGCTTATGTTGACATAAATTAGTTATGGACATTCATTGTGTATGTGATATGGGACCTACATGGTCACACACATAGGAACTCATCTGGAAGAGGAGTTTGTCTGGAATGATGATTGGATTGATTACTAAAGTATTTAGCTATTCAATTCATGCAACATATTGATTGATTGGCTGACTGGACTTCCAAATGACCATCTCCCTAGGTGAGATGGTTGTTTGGATAGCTAGAGAGGTGTATCAAGTGTTGAGACATCCGCTTGGGTTGTCAGGATGATCAGAGTTTGAATTGGCTAAGTTCTACCCTTGAACCGACCGATTCATATCAAACTCACCAAACAAGCATTTGGGTGAGTGAGACAGGTGTCTCTCATGGGTGAGATGACTCAGTTGGGCCAAATGAATATTTTGGATGTTTCCTGAATAATTTCTATTGCACATTACTTGGGTACAAGGAATTAATATGTGATATTAATTGGAATTGAAATTACCAAATGTGTGTGTGCCAAATGGCCATTTGGCAGTATGAGATGACTATCACTAGTACATAACCGACCTTTAGTGTCGGTTATTTAAGGCCTTTAGTGTCGGTTTCTAAGTGACACCTATGTGGGCGACGCTAAAAGCCCCGCCGTTACACGTCGGTTCAAAAATCGACGTCAAAACCCTTCACGTGCCACCAAAAATGCGCTAGTAGGGCACTATAGGCGTCGGTTATTAGATACGAAACCGACACCATATACCTTCACTCCACAGAAAGGGTGCGATCTTGGGCACTATCAGCGTCGGTTATTAGATAAGAAACCGACGTCATCTCACTCCCAACATGGTCGTGCTAGCCAGCACGGCCGTGGTGTCTGGTCCGCTGCCATGGCCGTGCTGGCCAGCACGGCCATGGTGTTAAGGAAATAGACGTCGGTTATGAGTATAAACCGACACTGTAACTGACGCCATATCACTCCCAGCACGGCCGCGGTGTCTGGTCCGCTGCCACGGATGTGCTGGCCAGCACGGCCGTGGTGTTAAGGAAATAGACATCGGTTACTAGTACAAAACCGACACTGTAACTATGTGGCATCAGTTTTATACAAATAACCGACACCTATTTTTTGTTTTTTTTCTGTCAATCTGTAGACCTGCTGTAGGGCTGGTCGTAGGATGAGAAACCTACAGTTCAGTTATGCACTGCAGGTTTTACGACATCCATTGATATCAGCCAACAACATGCCACAAACCTGTAAAATTAACAACAAAAATATTCACGCATTTAGCAACCTACAGTTCCATTTGATTTTCACACATTTAGAAACATTCATGTAGCTAGAAATCTGTAGTTCCATTTCACATTCACACATGTAGAAACATTCATATAGCAACCAACAGTTTCATTCATTTTCACTCAGACACATGTAGAAACATCCAGACATGTAGAAACATTCACACATATATTATAATTCAGAAATTCATTTACAAAATATAATTATGTAGTCATTATTCGCTATCAACATCCCAATTATATTTTAAAACCCCCACTACTTGTATGGTTGTTGCCCATTCTTCTCTTACTTCATCTAATTCTCCCATCGTATAGGGAGCATGTACATCTGGTAAGGCCTTTCCTATAGTGTGGTCAGTTTTAAACACCTATAAAGAGAATGATTTATATATATAATTAATGAGCTATAAATAAGATTGATACATTTCATATTATCTAATGAGACTATATAATACCTCAGGAATAGTATCGATGTCCACTATGGCATATTTGATAATCATGTGCATAAATCACATCACATAGTATGCACATGCCCATCCGTTGTCTTGTGTAGCACACTATAAATTCAAACATACAAAGTATTAAAAAATACAACTAATTAAGCACTGTTCACATAAATAATATATACATATATTGCAGTTGGGAACTTACTTTCACGTTCTTCAAATTATTGGCTGGTTCTTTTTCGTGGGGACCTTTCCTCCAACCTTTTTGAACTCATCAAAACCCCTACATGTTAATGTAACACAATACATTGCATAATTAAATAGTAATGTAATAACATATGTTAACGGATATGAAATGAAATATTTCTCACCGGAATAATGCCATTTTCATTATGTGTCCATATTTTGAATTCAATTTACTCCCCTTAGGATCTAGATAATAGACAATGAACGTCTCGGGGACAATAACTAGTAACTCCCAATGCATACCACTAGAGGTAAAAAAGTTAAAAATTAATAACTCAAAATCCACAATAAAAATGTAATTTTCTTAAGTCCAAATTATAATAAGCAAAGTAAACTTACTCTACATTGAATGGAGCTATTATCACCGTCTTCTTATTTTGAGCAAAATTTGTAAAAGCCTCACAGCAGTATTGTTGAACTGACGGAGGGTATTTAGCTACTAGACTAATCAAAGATGGAATAAAAAATCCTACATGTTCGAATGCAAAATCTGCACATATCTTGTCTAAGTAGCTGCAAAATATGTATTAATTACGCATGCATTAATAAATAAGAAACCAGATCACCAGATCCTACACAAGGTATATGGATGTATAAAGAAGATCTCACCTTATCCATAGCTCTATCACAGATGTATTTAGCCAATCATATTGAAACAACTCCAAAATATCTTGTATAAATAGTTTGCTTTCGTATGATTGACCTGCAACATCTGAATCTATAGAAACAGTTATAGGGCAATTTATATCATGTTCGCCTAACCATATTTCCATACCCCTACAGTTAGGACCTAACGGGACAGGTAGGTCCTGTGGAACCCAATTGGGTAATGTAGGAGGCGGAAGTGGAGGCCTAGATGCTGTGGGTGTCTTCTTTTTAACCTGTATATGTATGTATATATATATATATATAGATATATACAATTTTAGATCAACTGACATCATATACACACACTAACAATTTAACATAATGTAAATTTACCATACAGTTTCAGTAAAGAGGACATCCGCTTTTAGCCACAATATCACTCCGCCTTCTGCCTCACCAAGCATTTCACAATCTGAGTGGGCATATGGCAATGGAAGATCCATCCACTTGGGGAATATATGTATCAAGCTCACACGAATCCAACCAGTTGGTAATGGAGACCCGTGAAACATTTCCCCTGGTAGGGATGGGTAAGCCGACGCCTCTACAACGACATATTCTTTACTTTTTAGATGCCATGGCTTCAACCCCTATAAATTTTTTTGTAAAGAATGTTATATATATACATATCATCTTTTTTTTGAAACGACTACAATTTCATATATACATATCATCTTGAATTAAAAAAATAGTTACTATTTCATAAAAATACTTAAAGCGGATGTGCTAGGTGGTGGGTCTATAGGATTACTCCCAACCTCTGCAGTAGGAGTAGAGCGAGATGCCATAATAGGTATTGTCTGCTGAGTGACAGTCTGAGATGCCTGCCACTTTTTCAGTGCTTCTGAGAGTTTCCTATCAACTATCTTATCTACCTATACATGGAAAAAAGAAATGTTAGCTTCTAATTATTGAATTCTCTTTTACAGTAACATTATAAAGAAAGAATATGTTACCTCTTCTCGTGAAAGTCCCGCTTTTGGGACATGTTTGCGCTGGGATGGCCCAAAAAAAGCTTTGATGCCCACACCAGTGCCTGCAACCCTAACACATCCAGGATGCTCTGGGTTACCCAGAGCAACTGTCAATTCATCCCTTGTGCCCTCAGGGATGAACTTGCCTTGTTTCCTCAGCTCGTGCAGCTCCCTCTAATCGCCAAAACAAAAATTTGTAATTAAGTAAACACCACAAATAATCAATATTCGAACGATTGCTGTAAGAGTTGTATTTTACCATTTTTGTATCCGCCTCAGCAGTTGCAGGCTTCCTTATTTCTCCTTTCTTATCTTGCCTCCCAGCTATCCAGACATCATGGCGAGGAAGAGGTGTGCTACCTATAGTAGAGGACTTCTAAGTAGCAGCAGACTGAGCAGTAGCCTCAGACTGTAGTCTTTGGCGAATGCCTGCATACCCCTTTGGACCCATTGTGTGGTCATGCACATTCAGTGCACATCTTGATTTTTGTGCCTCACTGAGGGCCTAGTTAGTATGCACATTAATGATTTGGTTAGTAACACTAAATGTTAATCTTGAATAGGTGAATACAACATATATTAATGAGATTGGGACTGACGCCTGATACCTTGAATTCATCAGTTTGTCTTGAAGCAACAAACGCGTCCCATTCTTCTTTGTCCAGGAAGTTCCACTGTTCAGTGGTTGTCTTCTTCCTCTTGTCACCTTCTTTTATGTATTATCAGGTGAGATTTGTCCTATAGTTCCTTAGGACTCTCCCACAGCATTGCATCACGCATTTACGATGCATATTTTCATCCTATTCAAATATACTCTACAAAATAGAATTGCTATTAACTAGTATCTAAAAAATTAGTAATCTACAAAATAGAATTGCAAATTAATAATAACTCACGCATAAATCCTTCCATATTACGTCTTTCTTCTCCTTAGGAACTTTATGCCAAGAATCTATCTTACAACCGCAATGGCTACGAGTAACATACCCAAGATATGAAACAAACGAATTGCGATTCACACTAGATGCATTTCCTGCATTATCAAAATCCACAACAAGTTTGGGTCCACTGCCCTTTTGTGCTATTAACTTCTTCATCATAGTGATGCCCCTTCTCTTGTCAACTTTTTGGTGCTGCTGATCAAGTGCCTCAAGTGCTTCAGATGGTACATGTGCATCATCATCCTAAAATTTGACAAAATAAACACATTTACAAGATATAACTATAAATGGACATATAGATATAAATATATGATATATTTTTAAAACTTACATTGTGAGGTGGTGCATTGATGTCCTCACCCTCACGGTAATCATCAGCACGGTCATCAGGAGAATGCTCAGCCATCTGAAAATTCACATTCACATTGTAAAGTTCACATTGTAAAGTAATTCAAATTGTAAAGCTCACATTGTAAAGTTCACATTCACATTGTAAAGTAATTCACATTGTCAAGTTCACATTATAAGTTAAGTAATTCACATTGTAAAATTCACATTCACATTGTAAAGTTCACATTCAGAAAAATAAAACATATAAAAAAATATAAACATGCCTCTAATATTGTGATTTTTTTATCAATTAACAATCCTTCATTGTGATCTCCGCGCACATACAAGTCATCATTAGCTTCAATATTTGTTGGTGTTGGCAACCCAACTGAGAATGGACTGGAGTCATCATACTTATCATAGTACTGTTCTTCATCTATAGGATCTTCAATGAACTGTCTTTTACCATGAAGAACAACTGACCATTTATCATTTACAGGATCATCGATATAAAATACTTGTTTCGCCTGTGATGCCAATATGAATGGTTCACCCTTCTCACCAATCTTTTCAAAGTTCACTAAAGTGAAACCCAATTCATCCACTATAACTCCTTTGGTGTTATCAACCCAATTACATTTGAAGAGCGGAATTCTGAAATCTATGTAGTCAAACTCCCATATGTCTTCAATGACACCGTAATATGACATTTTAGCTTCACGTGGACTCTTATCCTTTGCACTTGCAAAAAACATAGTCGATGCTTGAAGGGTAACCCCACCATTTTGGACGACACTCTTATCATCTTGGCGCTTTGTGTAATATGTGAATCCATTAATGTCATACCCTTCATAAGACATAACATTCAATTTTGGTTTAAAGGCTAGGCATTTGATAGTTTCAGTAATATCATCTGGTGTTTGAGATAGTTGATGTAAGACTTTATCTTCAAACCACTTAATAAATGTCTTGTTATGCTCTCTAGCAAGCCACATTGTATTGGCTTGAGGATATTGTCTATTGATGAAATTGGTATGTTCCTCGATATAAACGTTTACTTCGTCCATGTTGTGTAAAATATACAAGTGACCTTGTTCCAACTGCTCATGGCTGATTACTTTCACACGTGATCCCAAAATTCCTTTGCCAAATTGCTCGTCAATATTCTTGTCATTATCAGGAGTGTCATTACCACTGAGAAAGTCATTGCAAAAATCCATAACCTCTCTCACCACATAACCCTCAATAATACTCCCTTCAGGCCGATAACGGTTTCGAACATCACTTTTAAAAATGCTCATATATCGTTCAAAGGGATACATCCAATGCAAGAAAACTGGTCCCACATTTTCACTTCCCTAGTCAAGTGGACAACAAGATGTACCATGATATCAAAGAACGACGGAGGAAAATACATATCAAGCTGACATAGGGTAACAACCACTTCTCTTTGCAATTTATCGAGAGTATCAGGGTCAATAACTTTGCTGCACAGACTGTTGAAAAAGAAACAAAGTCTGGTGATTGCAAACCTTACATGCTTCGACAATATATATCTAATTGCCATAGGCAATATTTGTTGCATTAGAGTGTGACAATCATGAGATTTAAGACCTATCAACTTCAGATCTTTCATTGATACCAATCTACGGATGTTGGATGAGTAACCCTGTGGCACCTTAACATTTACCAAACATTCACAAAAAGCTTTCTTCTCCTTTCTAGACAATGTGTAACAAGCGGGAGGTAAGTATGTTCTCTGATTTTCCATTTCACGAAATTCTGTTAATTCTGACCTTATTCCCATTTCACGTAGGTCCAGTATGGATTTTATCCCATCTTTAGTCTTACCTGGTATATTCAACAAAATACCAATGACACTATCACAAACATTTTTCTCAACGTGCATGACATCGATACAATGCCTGACTATCAAAGAACTCCAATAAGGAAGATCCCAAATTATTGAATTCTTCTTGAATAAAGATTTGTCACTCCGTGTGGCCATAGTACATTGTGATCTCTTACCAAATTCAATGACAAAGTCTTTTACTCTTTCATAAACAACCTCCCCTGGTATAGGTTTAGGTGCACTCTGTTCCTCATTCAATCCATTGAATGCTTTTTGCTTCCTACGATACTAATGGAATTTTGTAAGAAACCTTCGATGACTGAGATATACAGGCTTACCGCCATGTTTTAGTCTTGTTGAATCAGTGTTCTCTTCACATATAGGACACGCTTTAGCTCCTTTGACACTATATCCAGACAAATTCCCATATGCTGGAAAGTCATTAATAGTGCAAAACAACATAGCATGCAAACGAAATGTCTCTCTTCGTGAAGCATCATAGGTCATCACACCTTCACCTAGAGTTTCTTTAAGTCATCAATCAGAGGTTCAAGATAAACATCGATGTCATTTCTAGGTTGTTTAGGGCCCGATATCAACAACGACAACATTACATACTTATTTTTCATACACAGCCAGGGAGGAAGATTGTATATAACAAGCATGACTGGCCAAGTGCTATGTTGGCTTCTCAATGTCCTGTACGGATTCATCCCATCTGTACAAAGCCCAAGTCTTAGATTCCTGACTTCTTCACCAAATTCAGGGTACAATAGATCAATCTTCTTCCACTATGGGGAATCAAACGCATGTCGTAGGATCCCATCATTATTTTTCTTAACATCTGCATGCCACCTCAAATTCTTCGCATCTATTAGATTGGCAAACAAGCGTTGAAACTGTGATATTATAGGTAGATACCACATCACCTTGGCAGGAGAGCCAGTTTTGGACTCCCCCGAAGTCGTCAATTTATACCGTGACACACCACATTTTGGACAATCTTTCAAATCCACATAGTGCTTTTGAAATAATACACAATCATTTGGGCATGTGTGTATCTTCTTCGCATCCATTCCCATTGGGAACAATAATTTCTTTACCTGGTATGTTGAGATTGGCAGCTCGTTTCCTTCACGAAGCATTTCTTTCAACAAAGACAACAATGACGTGAAGCTTTTGTCACTCCATCTATTGTTAGCTTTCAGCTTATACAATATCAACACAATGCTAAGCTTCGTAAACTTAGTACAACATGTGTATAACGATATCTCAGCATCATGCACAATGTTTCTAAAAGTGGGAGGTGGATCGGTGTGCTCTACCCCACAACTATCCAACATCGCATCAACGATGTCTACTGGAACTGGTTCATTCACATCTACATCATCGTAGGCAATTTCTTCTTCCACACAAGCACTGCTATCGACATCCACTAGTTTTGGGTTTGAAATCTCTCCATACCAGTGCCATTATGTATAGCCTTGTATAATCCCGTTGCACATGACATGACTTTTGATTTCGTCACCAGTGCTGACTTTCAAGTTGTTACCGCAATGCCTACATGGACAGTAGAACCTATCTCTAGGTTGTTTCCTATGTTCCTCGGAAAATCTAATAAATTGGTCAAGACTAGAAATAAACTCTGGGGTGCAACGATTGCGAATGGACATCCATGATCTATCCATTCTATGATCAAAGAGAAAACAAGTATATATTACAACAAGATTAGGGTCTAGGGTTAACAGATTAGAGTTTTTGCATGGTTAAAACTTTAGGCCAACAAATACATGTGTTGTCATTCTTATATATAATAAATGTGTACCACCTATCCCATTCTTGAACACCTAATCTCACTAGTAAGTGTATAATGTGTATTGGGTTTTCGAGAAAATTTCGGTAGCATTTCCCTGCCGTTCTCTAAGTACATACGTATTTAGAGAACAAACGGGGAAATGCTACCAAAATTTTCTCGAAAACCCAATACACATTATACATTTACATCCTAAGTGAGATTAGGTGTTTAAGAACAATCCCAAACTGGGGACTATCCAAGATTTACTCCTAATGAGTAAATCTTGGATGGGTTTCTAGGCAAACAAATACATGTGCTGTCATTCTTATATACAATAAATGTGTACCGCCTATCCCATTCTTGAACACCTAATCTCACTAGTAAGTGTATAATGTGTATTGGGTTTTCAAGAAAATTTCAGTAGCATTTCCCCACTATTCTCTAAGTACATATGTACTTAGAGAACAAACGGGGAAATGCTACTGAAATTTTCTGGAAAACCCAATACACATTATACACTTACATCCTAAGTGAGATTAGGTGTTCAAGAACAGTCCCAAACTGGGGACTATCCAAGATTTACTCCTAATGAGTAAATCTTGGACGGGTTTCTAGGCTAATGAGTACATATCCACTACATGTATTTGCTCACTTACATTGCATCACTCACAATTAGAGCATTATTAAATAATAAATCAAGAATTCAATAGTTTCAAACATGCAATAATTCACATTTAGAGCGATAAGATTCACTTTGTACAAACATACATGGCATAATTCAGGCACAATAGCAGGTGTGGTCATTGACCTGATTCAATAATATAAGAATAATTTTAGAAGAGTAATAACCAACAACAACCACGGTCGTGTGGGCTGGCACGGCCGTGGCTGTGTTGGCCAACCACACGTCCGTGTTGGGTAGAACGGCTGTGTGGTCGGCCAACACAGCCACGACTGTGCCAACCCACACGGTCGTGGTTGCTATTGGTAAGGAGAGGGAGAAGGAAGAAGAAGAGCAGGAGAACCAGTGATGAAGAAAGGAGGGCCTACTGTTGGTAGCAGCGTGGAGACGGAGGTGGCGGTGAGCACACCAGCGGCAGGAGACGGCGCGGAGGCAGGCGAGCAGAGAAGGAGAGGCGCCAACGTCGAGCAGAGAAGGAGAGGGTGCCGGCAGTGAGCAGAGAAGGAGAGGTAGGCGGCGGCGGTGGCCAGCAGCTACAGCAGCAGTAGGCGGCGGCGCGGAGGCAGGCGGCAGGTGACGCAACAGTAGGCGGCGGTGACACAGCAGGGGTCGGGAATCGTCAGAGCAAAATCGATCTCAATGAAACAGAAGAGAAAGGGGGAAGAGTTCGCTGTGCGTGGGGGGTATTAAGTTACTAAACGGCGTCAGTTATCCATAACAACCGACACCTTTATTATTAGGTGTCGGTTATAAAAAGACAACCGACGTCAATTGGACATTCCTTTACCCTAATTTTTTTGGTGGGGACAGCGCGCACACCCTTATCAGCGTCGGTTATTCTAAGAAAACTGACGCCCATATTGTAACTTTTGGCGCAAATTTTATCTTCATTCAACGTCGGTTATTAGGTAAAAAACCGACATTGTATCTGATACTTTGGCGCAATTTTTTTTGCTCAAAAAAATTGGATTTTGCGGGCTACTTTAGGCATCGGTTGTTTATTCTAGAACCGACGCTAAGTAGAAAGCGATACCCGTGTCTGGCCACTCCTATACGATATATGTTGGTTTGTGTTGTAAATCGACGATGTAGGTTTTAGGCATTGGTTCTTATTTAATAACCGACACATGGAAAGTGACTTCATAAACCATTTCTGTAGTAGTGTATCCTGAGTTACGAGACGACCATCTAGGTCACCCGATGACCATCTCGTGGTTTGTAGGCTACACAATTTTAAGATCTTCCAGTCTCTTCCACTCCTACACAAATACCATATAGACTGGGAACCCTGGCCCAAACGCTACCTATAAATTGAGGGCTATTGGGGGCTTCCCAGAGCACAACATAAAAAAACTTAGAATCAGTTCCTATGATGGTTGTTGTCTTCTGTGGTTGTGGCAATGGAGAGAGCCCAATCAAGTCCTACTCAATAAGGGAGGGATAGCTACGAGAGAGAACAACTGAGAATTATTATTGTGGGAAAGCACGTTGATGACTAGTACACCAATGGGACGGATTTCTCCTTCTTGTCTATTCTAGTTGAACAACATGAGTTCTAGTTGGTCTATGTGGAATAATCTAGAGATAGGAGTCCTTTGGTTGTTTATAGGAGAGCAAAGTCCACCCGCAATCTATGGTGAGACCATATAAGCTGAAAACTTTCACATATAGGTCCTCAACAGGACACCTGTATCACATAACATATATTACAACGTTCTTACATCATCACTATTCCCAAACATTCTTATCATGAACATGTTAGATGAGAGATCTGTTTCATATATATACATGTAAATCATCCATATGTGTCCATACATGTCTCACAAGCCAAAAACTTTGTATCGATATGACGCCCACAAAACATGTCAGAAATGCTACCAAAGACCTGAGTGTACAGGGACGACTCTAGGACTCTATCACCAAAAGACTAGAAGCACATCCAACCTTATCAGCTACTACTCTTGCTGATACTCTACCTCAGTTGTACGATCTCTACCTATTCGTGTGCGACCACCTAAAACATGGGGAGAACCCACAGGGTGAGATCCATATCTCAGTGGGAGATATAAATCTCCACCAACACTATTATTAACACAAATATAAAATAAAGAAGAACAAGTAATTAATCTATTAAAATTTTAAGCAAATTCAGCTAAAAGATATATGCAAGGCAGCTATCATCATCTTCACAGTTAGAGCAACGATAACTGAGCAGTAGAACATCTTTCAATTTAAGAAGGAATCTAAAGAACATGTATAGCTTCTACCAACTAAAATATAAATAAAAAAGGTAAGGCTTTAACCAATCTTATCGTATTTGACCCTATGAAAATATGTTGAATGGCTATTTTACATCTTTTATTATTGTGCCCTGAGGATTTGAGTTGTACCACCCAATGCCAACTAATCACTACTAAGTTAAAATCAGTACCATTCAAGGTCAATGAAAGAGACGAAATCCACAACCTCTCCAACTTCTGTCGGTCAGTACAAGAGTAACAATGACATATAAATAAATTGAAGGATTGGCCCACACATGGACATCCATATAAAAATACCTAGCCTACCTTGGTACAGGTCACGACACTAGTGAAACTGAGCTACGACCCATAGTCGTACTAGGGTATGACCCACAACCAATCCGATGAAAGATCGTGGGTATATATTGTGTCACATTACTTAGATGTGGCCCACATGCACACTCCTACTAGGGTATGTCCTTCTATCAATCATGTGAATACATATACTCAATAGTATACAACTTCAGGATTCCACCAAGCAAGAACTTGTTTCACCATCCAGCATGTACTGACACTAAAAATGGATCTATGGCCAGGGAAACTACATGATTAGGTTCCTCTTGATTAATTATGCCATTTAGGTGTCTTTTAGGTTCAATCAAGTACAATGTACAAACCATAGACAAATCCTACAAAATTAATGGCATAGTATAGCTTCAGAAAATATAAATGTTTGGAACATAAACTTATCACAACATCATGTGATACCAAAGTCATTCATGGCTAACATCACCATCACATATACCATGGGATATCAATCCCTCAATCACATCATTGGAGGTCAACACCTCAAACTAGGAACTAAACCTATACTAGGTCATAGGACCCATTCAAATCATTCATGTATCTCATGTGTCTCAAAATGCCTCATCAAGGCTCATAACCATCATCCTGTGTCACATCATATTCACAATAGCATACACTAGCTCTGATATTTAATCTCACAACACATGCAAGGTTAGAGTTTTGTAAATAAGAGATAGAAATCATCATAACATAATAATCATTCCATGACAGAGAAACAAGCACACCATATAACTCAAAATTAGGGTTAGGTTTTCATCTATGGCCGATTAGAGTTCTATAGACACATTCAATCACCAAACCCTAGGTATACCATTTGCCACTTTCTTGGAGCATATTAGGATTAAGGAACATGATTAGTTGATCGAACAATCACCCAAACAACATATACATGGTTCATTACTTGCTTACTCATAACATGTATTGATTATATGATCATGTAATGTGTCTCGACCACCCGTGAATCAAGTGTCTCGACCACCTTCACCCAAGGTGTCTCGACTACGACCACTTTGTGTCTTGACCGCAACAACCACATGTCTTGACCCAAAAGCAAAACATGTCTCGACCTACTTTAAGGATTAGGGTTTTAACCCCAAAGCAAAGCATGTCTTGACCTCAAAAATAGATATGTCTCGATAAAAACTAAACCAAGGTCACGACCAACACAAGGCATGTGTCTTGACCAAAACTAGGGCACAAGTCTCGACCCAAAACAACAACAACATCTAGACCAAAGCACCAAGGGTCAAAATGTCTCAACCTAAGAACAAACATAATGTAGCAACCACTAAAGTAAAGCTATCACCAAGGAAAAGGATTATCATCAAACAAGGGATTAACCAAGGTTAAAATAAAAGAAAACCACTACTAAAATAGAAGATAACAAGAAGGAAATCATCATCTTCAAGGAGAGAAACCACGTTCAACACATCCAAAACAAAACCCTACGAACATGGATCATGAAACCACCAAGAAAGAACCTGATGCAAAGGAGAGAAACCATGTTCAACACACCCAAAACAAAACCTAAAATGCATGATACATCAAGGCACATGAGCATAATGCATGTGATCAAAACCAAGGTCAAAAGGTAAGAAGAAACCCACAATTACACCTTCATCTTGAATTAGGGTTTTGAATTCTAAGAAAACCAAACATAATAACCACTACCATTCAAGTTCAAGAGAATGGTATCATCTACTAGCATATTAGGATAATAATTTAGAGAGAGAACCAACAACATGCATGTAAGGGAAAATGTAATAATAGAGAGAGTAGAGTATTATATAACCCCACCTTAAGGAAGTTCAACTCTAAGGATCACAAGCTCCAAGCACACGATCACCAAGGAAGGATGAAGCTCCACCAAAAGCACCACTCTCGGATACAAGACTGCCTCATTGCTCAAGAAAAGGGGATAAAAGAACTCTAGGCCTAACTAAAGGTAGAAGGGAGAAACGGGGTAGAAACTTCTTCCCACTTAGGTACCACAGTGTCAAAACATGGCCTATGACCCTTGTGATGAGGAGTTTCCCTCCAAAATGACCACCATGAACGATCCATGGTCTATGGCTGAAAAATGAGAGAAGAAGATTGGGTAGGAGATCCAAGGAAACATCACAAAAGCAAGGCATACACTTACCAAGGTTGAAGATGAGTAAGAGTAACCACATGCAAGGGATCCGATCACCAAAGCTCCAAGAAATAAATCCTTCTTTCTCTTCAAGGCTCCAAGGATGATAAAGCAAGGAAGAAGAAAGATAATGTCTGAATAGATTCACTTGCATGGAGATAAGAGGGTTTATATAGCAAAGGAGGAGAGAAGTAGGTGGGTTATGAGGTGTCATCACCTAAAGGTACCAAAGGGACACTTGTCCACCCAAGAAACACACATGCAACCATTTAAAGCATACATGCACAAGATAGTGATAAAACCTAGGTTTGGTCTTGACCACTTAGGATACCATTGCCTGGTTTCAGTCACAACACCTCAAGGAGGTCGAAACAAAGAGCCACATACACATCCTCATTGAGACAAAAGGTTTACTAGGCCACCAAGGTCTAAACACAACACAAAGAGCAACTATCTCAACCCAAGAAACACTAGTGCCATTGTAGTCGAGAAAAACACACCCAAGGAAGGAAAAACATACCACATGGTCAAGACATACGTCAAGACACTCAACAAACACATCAAGGTTGAGACAAAGAAAAACCCTAGAAACTTTAATCACCTCTAGTGATGACACCACTCATTCAAGGCCCAACCAAGGTGCCCCAAGGCATCAAATTCTCTCTCATAAAGCAAAGAAAGAGAAGATACTCTCTAGACATGGAAAATTGCAAGATAACCCTAAAAATGATTAAATTGCAATTTGACCCAAAATAAGCATATACAACACAAACGTCATCGAAACAAGCTCGAATTGGAGACTTAAGCTCTCCACAAGATCTAAAAGCATCTTAAAGGATTAGTAAAAGGTTCTAAGAGCTTAATCAAGACAAAAAAATAGGGTTACCCTAAAACATAGGTCAAGGGTCTTACAGAAGCATCCTAAATCTTGGGGATAAAGAACAATAGAGATAGATCAAGAAGGCTTCTTGGACTAAGTTAGATCACATACATTGACAAAGTGTTAAAGTGGTTCAACATGGAGAACTCAAAGAGAGAAAACATACCCATGCTACATGGAGTTACCGTCTCTAAAGTTCAATGTACCCATTCTTTTGAAGAAAGGGAGTGCATGAGTATGATTCCACATACGTTAACAATTGGATCCATCATGTATGTGATGTTGTACACCTGTCCAGATGTCTCATATGCCTTTATCATGATGAGAAAATATTAGTCAGATCCAGGTGATGCTCAGTTGATCACCGATAATAAAATCGTGAAGTACTTGAGAAGGACTAAGGATTAGTTCTTGGTCTATGATGGAGAGGAAGAGTTGGTGGTAAAGGTTTACACTGATACAAGCTTACAGACTGTTAAAGATGATTATAAATCACAATCAGGATTTGTATTTTGCCTAAAAAATAGAGCTATAAGTTGGAAGAGTTCCAAGTAAGAGCCAATTTCTGATTCTATAATAGAGGGAGAGTATAATGATGCATCGAATGAAGCAAAGGAGGTTGTATCGATCAAGAAGTTCATTTCAGAACTTGGGGTCATTCTAAGCATCAACAACACAATCAAGCTATATTGCGACAACAATGGAGCTATTTCACAAGCTAAGGAACCCAAATCACATCAACACTCAAAGCATATACAAAGGCAGTTCCATCTCACACAAGAGATCATAAAGTGAGGAGACGTAAAGATTTTTAGAGTACCAACTAAGAACATCATTGTTGATCCCTTGACTAAAGCACTTTCACAACAGAAACATGATGGTCATGTTAGGTCACTCGGGATAAGATTCGTGGGTGATTGGATCTAAGTACAAGTGGGAGTCTATTGGTATGTATTCCCACAATGTAGGGAAAGATGACATCTGATAGGTAGTAGAAATGAAAAATTTACTGACATATTTCACATTAAGTAGAGGATCGTGTCAATAATTATGCAATGGAAAGGATGGTTTTACGAAGATATACCTAGTCCTGGAATGAGTCTAGCAACAATCTTCATCGATGTAGATGCACACTCTATCTTGGACGGTGTCTTTGCAGATCCTACTTACAATGGGAATTTTCTAACTGCTCCTCCATGGACAGCAGACTCGAACATCATCGTACGTAGCAACTCCTCTTGTCATAGATTGCTAGCTGACGTCGTCCTCCATAGAAAAGGGAAAAGGCCACCTCACCTCTAGATAAGTCCACACAGACCAAATAGAACTCATGTCATCTTATTAGAAAGGACATGAATGAGTTTTCTCCCCCATTGGTGTACTAGTCACCAACCTACTCTCCCACAACAAAAAATCCTCAATTATTGCTCTCACGTAGCTATCCCTCCCTAGTCAGGAAGGACTTGCTTGGGATCTCTTGGTTACCAAACCATAGAGGACAACAATTTTTATAGAAACTAATTCTCAATTGTCTGTGTTGTGCTCTAGGAAGCCCCCGGTACACCTCTATTTATAGTTTGGATTAGGGCCAGGGTTCCCAATCTGTGCGGGGGTGGAAGGGACCGGAGGATCTCAAAATTTCACAACAATTCTAGAAATTTCACAACCTGTAGCAGCCAAACCAGTCATATGGCATGTCATACAGTCGGCTCGCACACCATATGGTCATCTAGCTCATTCCATACGGTCGTCTGGCACTTTCCCAATTTTTGTACATGTTTCGGTAATTCAATTCCAATTAATGCACGCATGACGACAATACCAATTCTAGATGCAATCGAATTGCACCCCCAAACTGGTCGTTTGGTGCAGTTGAGATAGGCATCTAGCACCAAGCCAGATGGTCATTTCTCACAAGTGATACGGGCGGATCGCATCCCAGGTCAGTCTAAATTCTAACCAATGTACAATACAATATGCTTGACACTCCAAACGACTGTCTCAACACTTGAAATAATCATTTTGCAGTCTAGTCAGCTAATTTGTTGTGTGAATTGAAAACGTAAACACTATAGTAATCAATCCAATCATTATTGTTACAACCCCAATTTTTGGGTTCCTTTGGTGAAGAATGTAATTTCTCACATTAAAGATATTGGAACAAAATAATGATACAATTTGTTTTGAATAAATGGATTTTTTTTTACAATAGCCTTGATGATTGTATTGTGGGCTTTATTGGCTATTGGGCCCAATAACAAGGAAATTCAATCGATGAATGAATAACTGAGTTTTCATGGTTATAAGCTATTTCGAGTGTTAAAGTTCCTAATTTGTGGATAAATACCCTTAATGTGGAAATTAGGGTTTCCTAGTGGACAAAAGGTAGAATTAATGATAAATAACGTTCATATGTGGATTAGTCCATGATGAACTATGAATTGAGTCTAATGACCTTGAAATAACTTAAAAGGATAAAGATGGTAGTTTTGATATAAAAGAGCAATAATCGACTTTAATTGGGTTTATAATGTTGAAATTAGGGTTTGTGAACTAAGAGAGCATTAAACGTGATAAAAGTATTATGGAGGCTAAAACCCTAATAAAACCCTAAAGTGATCTAGAAAGCCTAAGGTGGAATCCAAGTCTGGCTTTAGAATGTTTTGGATAAACTATAACACTTGGATCAAATCCATTAATTTTAGGATATTTTTGATTGCTTGTTGCTTGTTCTTTATCCTTATTGCTTGGACAATCAAGTTGCTCTGGATCAGGTATGTGGTTAATTATGAATAACCACCTTAGTTTCCCGAGGATTTTCTGGATGGTTAATCGCATTGAATGCAAATTATCAGTTTGGATGTTCATACATGCAAATCATAAAGTCACTATGATTATCACATTAATAACAGGAAATATGTATTCTCGCACCTACATGCAACCCTGATGGATGATGCCAAAGGTCAGGCCCAGATGGGTAGACCAATGGGCACCATGAGTGGTGACCCTAGGCACCCAGCTCGGGAATGAGAAGGTGGCCTATGATATTGAATGACTAACGGGCACTATGAAGGGTGACCCCAGGCACCAAGCTCGGGATTAAGAAGGTGGGCTTAAGTCATTGGCGAAAGAAACCCTAAGGTGGGTATGCCAGGGCCAAAAGCGGTGGATAATGTCATACTGAAAAGCGTAAATTGACTTGTTAATCAACTTGATTGTGATAATTAGATTGTTATCCGTATGTGCAAACTTTTGGTTGTCCCCACATATCAGTATATTTTGATATGCTGACCGACGTTTTGTTTGTCGGCATTTTAGTTACAACCCTGAAATGAACAAATAGTAAAGTGACACATTGTGAAAATAAAACATAAAGTGCAAGGAGGATTAGATGGAGTAGATTCAAGCTTGGATAGATAGATTCCCAAAGTTTTAAAAGGTATGCAAAGTTTTAATTTTCTACCAGATTTCAGTTTAGTTAGTAGAATTTCATAATTATTATTGATTATTTGTCGAACCTTTGATTAGGGTTATTAGATAACGGCTCTGACCTTTCGATCTCCCTTAATTGGGGGTTACCGGGAGGCAGGGTCGTTACAATTGGTATCAGAGCCTAGGTTCCTCACTTAACCATTAATAATTATTAAATTTTACAAACTCCATAAAACCGAAGGGAGTTATTAGAGGATTATCCGAAAGACGGAGGTGTCTAGAAAAGGATCATGACCGGAGACTGGCAATATTTTCCTCCGCACTGCTAGTTAGAATACAAGGGCTCTCGGATCCGTGTGACTGCCTGGCCAAAGTCTTAGGCTGTGAATCAAAATAAGATACCTTTAGGTCTTTCTCATCTTATTCATCCCTTCTCAACTCAAATTCTGTTAAGGACCTTCAGGATTAGGGTTTCCTCTCTTCTCCTCACTCTTTTGAGATACGGGTAAGGTTGACAAGGATTAAGGAATCCTCCACCAAATTAAAAAAAGTAGGTAATTAAGATGTCATGGACATAAGCTTAATAGGGTAAGTGTAAAGGAATAGATACATGCTTAGGTCGTATGACACGAGTTGTCATTGCCCTCAGGAGAGACCTGAGGATAGGCCTCCTTGGCAGGAGGATGAGTAGAGAGAGTTAGTCTTGGAGGTAGAGATCTCCATTAAAAGTAGAGACCTATCATATACTTTGAGGATGATGTTAACCCTAACCCTAAGTGGATGTTAGAGAGAGAGATGACATGATGAGACCAGGTGTTTGGACATACATGCCTTGGATGCCATATGAGACATGAGAAGTTGATGACTATCTTTGGCGACCCAACCCTGGGAAGGGTCGTGCATGTTTGAGCGAAGGATAGCTCCTTCATGGATAAAGTTAGAGAAGAACCTATAAAACCCTATGGGCTTGGGCAAGTAGGGTATAGCTTGCACCCAGAGTGCGTCAGTAGTGCTGACAGTAGGATGAAACCCTGGTCAAGAGATCATGATGGATGGCCTATGAAGTAAGCATAAAGGGCTATGGATGATCTTGAGCAAACATAAGTTCGTGCATAGGCTTCACCCATGTAGAGGTATGCTTGTGAGCTTGATCCTTCATGGAGAGAGGACCTCTAGTAGTAAGGTTGGAAGTGGAGTTAGCTCTAGAGAGAGAAAGCAAGACTCAAGCAAGAAGGTTGGAAGCTTAGATTCTGAGACATGAGGAACAGTGGGGAGTTGAGGATGATGCGACCTAAGTGGATGATAGTGGTTGCCTCATTCTTAATCCCTGGAAATGGATGATATCTTGGTGTCCTTTAGAAGAACCAAACCATAAAGAGAGAGTGATGCTTCTAGAACCTATTTGCCTATGGTATAGGAGTTTACCTACTAAGATGAGTCAATGAGTGCCTTAGACCCTAAGGAGGTGTAAGTAACCAGTTGTGAGGCTTTGTACCTAGTTGGTTGTCCTTGAGGAGGACTCAACTCTGAGGTGTTGCTCATATAAAAGGTTCATGGGAGTACATGACATACCTTGGACATGCTTGATTCATGGTTAAGAGATTGAGCATGTGGTTGGACGCCTAAAGGTGAACCTAGGGTTCCTAAACCTAAGAGGGGAAGTAGTGTACCTAGTGCTCATGATGAAACTTTGGGAATCGAGCATGGAACCCTTCATGATTAGAGGAAAGGAAAACCCTTAAGTTTAAGGTATGCTTGATGAACCCCTAATGTGGTGACATGAGAAGGTTTGTTCTTGACCCAATGTTGAGGATGAGAACAAGTATGACCTAACATGGTTTAGTAGATGGTCTGCTTGCGCTTTAGTAGCTTTCTAGGGTTAAGCATGCTCATGTAGATGTAGACCCTAAACATAAGGACGTTTGTGACCTTTGTTATCAAAGTGTAGTTTCCTCCCATCCTGGGAGAGGGACCCTTTTGTAGGGTGTATACCAATTTTGTTGGTTTTGAGGTAACCTAAAGAGGTCTCATAGGATCTTGAGAAGCTAAGTGAAGAAGTACATGAACATGTAAACCCATAGATAACCATCTCTATGTGCATGCAGGTGTGTTACTAGGGAGGTAACCGGTATGGGGCCTGACCTAGGTAGGCAGGTCACCATGACCCCTGTAAAAGGATGGAAGTCAAACCATGAAGGAAAAGAAAGAGATGATGAAGGCTTGGGTAAGGTTCAAGTTGGACATGTACTATAATAGAATCCTAAGTCTATCCTAGGGCCAGGAAGGGATAAGACCGATGGAAGTAGGAGTTGCCTAATTCCCTAGTTGCACATGACCATAGGGTCAGGAGGTAACAAATATCATTGTCCAAGGGCCATGGGTTAGGAATTTGATCACCTTCATGAACTCATGGGACCCAAAGGGCAGATGAGTAGGGCACTCTCTGGATGCATAAAGGGAGAGGGATGACCCCAAAAGTGTCGGAACCCTAAAGACCTAGAGGAGATGATTAGGGATTGTGCTTGGACCAAATAAGTTCGAGACCAGTTTTCCATGAAAGAAAATTTTGATATCATGATGTTTGTGATGTAGAGACATAAGTTGCACTTTCTAACTTTGATTTGAAGGTGTATTGGAAAGGTGGGATGTACCATCTCTACTCTTGGAACAGGAAGAACTTTGTATTTGGACGGCTGCCAAATGCTTATTTCTTCTTATTATGGGAGGGAGAGATGGGACAATACGCATGCCATACACCAAGGATAAAAGATGATGCGAGTTGGAACGTTGCTATAAGGTATGAGGACAGAGATGATAACAGACCTTGGTGGATTGAATGATACATGGATGGTTTACAAACACTAAGACGAATAGAGTAGTCATCTTATGAGGATGTTTTATCATGAGCTATGTGGAACTCGCAAGTTATACAAGGTTGAGTTTGATCACCATGAGGATGAGCTCAGGGTTTCTTGATGAAAACAAACTTAGACTTTGAGATGAGATGATAAGTATAATACATGGAGGTGTATGTCCTCAACAATACCTTACACCTAAGGATAAGAAGTGATAATGAATGCTCTGGTTGAGATATAGATGCCTAGTTTAGCTGGAAGCTAGAAGAAGTTGAGGTTGCTAGGCTAACCTTAAGTTGAGAAAAAGAGATATGTTTGGGCTAACACTTAGATGTAACGAGATTTGTTGAACAATTTAGTAGTTGTTGGTTAGCCAGCCTAGTCTGTGATATAATGAAAGGATGGTTGTCGAACCTCAGATGTACTTCTTTGGAAAGGAAAGTGATGAAACCCTGATGAAAGTGGTTTAGGGTTTCCAAGGTATCGATCTTGAGGAATCATGACATACCAGAAATCATGGTTTTAAGATCACCAAACACCGTGTTACTACAAAGATAGTAGCACTTTTTCTTCTTGATATGATGTTGCATGTAGCATGCAAACCAGGAGGTGAAGGATGAACACTAGTAACCCTATGCATGAATATAAAGTATAAAGAGTTCCCGAGGGGGAATGGGAATTCATCACTATGGATGTCGTGAGTCTCCCCTAGACCAAGGAAGGTCAAGATGCAATATGGGTTATGATAGATCGCCTTACTAAAATGACATGAGAAAGAAAGAGTATTGTCATGGGACAGATCCGGTTGAACTTCTTATAAGAGAGAGATGGTTCAACTACACCATGATGCGAGTGCAAAGTTTTTGAGAATAACCTAAAGGTTCACTCCCGTGATGTGGAACTAGATACCTGAAGAACTCGATGTTAGAATAGTTTAGCACCCCATACTAATGGTTAGTATGATCCAGACTAGAGGGTCTGATGAGAGCATGTGTGCTCATTCATGGTGATACAAAGAGACAGTTCTTGTGATGTGACGTTAGCCACCATAGCCTTATCGGGATGCAAGAAGTTTTATAGAGAGGTTGTATCAGTCACCGCTTCATTAAGATGATGTTAGTGAAGGAGGTCTCGCAAAGGTCAGAAAAGAACCACAGTGTGTGCAAATGAAGTTGCTTTAATCGTGCAATGGTTGAGAGAGGGTCCAATGGTGACATGAGTTACGAGCTAATGCAAAGCAGACTGACATGCAGTTCACTGTGGGAGAATATGTGATGTGAAAATCTGATCCGTCTAAGCTACAACTGAGAAAGTTGAGTCCTTGATAGTCATCACTTTGCAATATCAATCACTAAGATGGTTAATCCTAGAGTTTAAACCTTTTTTACTTCCGGTTTTAAGGGTAGTATAGAAGGGTCGATCCCACATGACAACTTTTTAGAGATTGTTCTTAGAACCCAAAGTTTGAAGAACTTGTTATTTGTTTTTGGTATTTTTTTTAGATTTAGAACAGAAAGTAAAAGTCAAGTTGGGGGTTTGATTGATTACACTAATGCAAGAAAGAAAATGTACTTAACAAGAATAAGAAAATGCACAAGGAAATTTTAAGATTATTGTTAACACAAAAAAAACTATATGAATGAAAAGACTAGGAATTAAAGAAAGCAAAAGTATGCGGTGATTAAATCAAGAGATGGAAATCGAGGTGTTAGGGGTTTTCACCACCTTATTCAAGGCAAAATAAACTAATCCTTAAAAACGACAGATTCGATGAAGGCAACTGAATTAATAAAAATCCACTAAAGATAGACTCCACATGTGCCCATTGGTACTGGTGCTCATACGTCTTAGTTCATCATCCTAAAAGAAGAAGATCCACGGTCGTTTCAAAAATCCTATGCGATTGGGTTTGTTGTTCTAAATCCGAACTTCCACGGTCATATCCATCCAGATTAACATTTGATCAAATCAATTAATTACTTTGATAGATAAATTAGTTATCAAACCCAAAATCCATCTAGAGTCATTTTTTAGGAAAAGTCGATAAAGCCATGGCTAAGGGGTTATTCCCCTTGCCTCTATAGAAAACTACTCACTCATGGAGAGGGGGAGATAGAGGAAGAAAGTACTGAAGCCATAGTCTAGCCCAAAATCAGGAGGTTAATCCTTATGCTAGAGATAATAAAATGGCTTAGTTCTTTGTTCCTTGCTCCAGAATTAAAGAATGGAGAAATGAAGATTAAGACTAAGGCGGAATAAAGAGACAAGAATAAGTATGAAAGAACTATGATTGAACTAGAATCTACTTTATTGCATAATAAGAAGATGATTACAAGACTAATTGCTTCAGAATCCCAATACAAAGAAATCCAAGATGCCTTGAGGAGGAGGAAGTTCCCCTCCTTTTATAGGATAAGGAGGGGGGTATACATTAGGTTTAGGGTAAAAGGAATGGCCGCCGGTGGCTGCTAACTTTCTAGATCTAGTCAATAGAGGAAACAATTGATTTTTTTGCATCCCTTTGCATTAATTTCCCGCAACAGTAGTTTCAATCGTATTTTTTGGCCAGCCAGAAATTCAGAAGCGGCACGAATATTTTTCCTGTAGATAATTTAATTATATTTCCAACGCATACTTGCACAATAAATTCCTCCTTGGGATGTGGGAGTTATACCAATTTTAGTGAAAGGTATATACTGAAATCAGACTCTGCGGGAAAACGTAATACTACTTTCACTGGTTAATTGCGTAGCCAAATAAACACCAAAATTGTAGCAAAATATGTCTTTTTTATAGCCAATAAAATTCTCTTTTCATTCCATACTTTATATTGAAATTCTGCCTTTATACGCAAAAGATATGGCTATTTTGTTGACGAGTATCTCAGGCACTGCGGGAATATTTGAAAGCCTCATATCTTCATCTTTTATTTTCTCAATTCAATTACTTAGATAATTCCTGAAAATTAAGAAAAATATCATAAGAATTTAGGAAAAGTATATCAAGAAGATGAAAGTGCTATTTATTTTTAAATTAGCTAAAATTAATAAAAAAGTCCTAATTAATAATTCTAAATGAAGCAAAAATAAGAGATGAATATGCATTCATCAGTCCTCGATATATGGGTCCATTCAGATAGATTGGTGGAGATGGTTGTGTTTAGCCTTTCCCTCAGGATAACGTGATGAATAAATGTGTTCCATGAGTCCGATCTAGAGCACTGTGTGAGGTACCCAAGCCATGTGTTGAGCCTTGAACCTATTCAGCTTTTGAGAGGCTGAAATGTCCTTAGTCACCTATAAGGATACGATATACCAAGGTAATAAAGAACTCAGATGGAAGAATATGAGATGATGAAGGTTCTTGGGAAGCACCATGGAAAGGGTAAAGCCACATGGGAGCCATGATGGACATATGAAAGGCTTATCCTGTCTGATTACTTGCTTGATGGAATTTTGAGGGCAAAATTCTTATAAGAGGGGAAGGATGTTACAACCCGAATTTTTGGGTTTCTTTGGTGAGGAATGTAATTTCTCACATTAAATATAGTGGAATAAATAATGATATAACTTATTTTGAATAAATAGATTTTGTTTACAATAGCCTTGATGATTATGTTGTGGGATTTATTGGCTATTGGGCCCAATAACAAGGAAATTCAATTGATAAATGAATAACTGAGTTTTCATGGTTATAACCTATTTCGAGCGTTAAAGTTCATAATTTGTGAATAAATACCCTTAATGTGGAAATTACGGTTTCCTAGTGGACAAAAGGTAGAATTAATGATAAATAATGTTCATATGTGGATTAGACCATGATGAACTATGAATTGAGTCTAATGACCTTGAAATAACTTAAAAGGATAAGGATGGTAGTTTTGATATAAAAGAGAAATAATTGAATTTAATTGGGTTTATAATGTTGAAATTAGGGTTTGTGAACTAAGAGAGCATTAAACGTGATAAAAGTATTTTGGAGGCTAAAACCCTAATAAAACCCTAAAGTGATCTAGAAAGCCTAAGGTGGAATCCAAGTCTAGCTTTAGAATGTTCTGGATAAACTATAACACTTGGATCACATGCATTAATTTCAGGATATTGTTGATTGCTTGTTGCTTGTTCTTTATCCTTATTTCTTGGACAATCAAGTTGCTCTGGATCAGGTATGTGGTTAATTATGAATAGCCGCCTTAGTTTCCCGAGGATTTTCCGAATGGTTAATGGCATTGAATGCAAATTATCAGTTTGGATGTTCATACATGCAAATCATAAAGTCACTATGATTATCACATTAATAATAGAAGTATGTATTCTCGCACCTACATGCCACCCTGATGGATGACGCCAAAGGTCAGGCCCAGATGGGTAGACCAATGGGCACCATGAGTGGTGACCCCAGGCACCAAGCTCGGGAATGAGAAGGTGGCTTATGATATTGAATGACTAACGGACACTATGAAGGGTGACCCCAGGAACCAAGCTCGTGATTGAGAAGGTGGCCTTAAGTCATTGGCTAAAGAAACCCTAAGGTGGGTATACCAGGGTTTGGGCCAAAGCGGTGGAGAATGTCATACTGAAAAGCATAAATTGACTTATTAATTAACTTGATTGTGATAATTAGATTGTTATCCGTATGTGCAAACTTTTGGTTGTCCCCACATACCAGTATATTTCGATATGCTGACCGACGTTTTGTTTGTCGGCGTTTTAGGTACAACCCTGAAATGAACAAACAGTAAAGTTACACATTGTGAAAATTAAACATAAAGTGCAAGGAGGATTAGATGGAGTAGATTCAAGCTTGTATAGATAGATTCCCAAAGTTTTAAAAGGTATGCAAAGTTTTAATTTTCTACCAGATTTCAGTTTAGTTAGTAGAATTTCATAATTATTATTGATTATTTGTCAAACCTTTGATCCGGGTTATTGGATAACGGCTCTGACCTTTCAGTCTCCCTTAATTGGGGGTTACCGGGAAGCAGGGTCGTTACAATTATTCATGACCAAAATCATCTTCAAGATGATTACCTATGTTTGTGACCCTATAGGTCCTATATTACGTTGGAAGTGAATGTCCATAGCAACTTATGGCATCACATGCAATCAGCAATGCCTAGTCACACATCATTGCTACCCAATTAAATGGAAAGTTGGAGAACAACTTCTAAGTACAATCTATGTATGGTGTTAGTATATTTCCTTCATCACTAATATCCAGATTGAACTACAGGCATGGAGCAGTCATCCTCGTTATAATTTAATCTTGTTCCTGGAACCAAAGCAGACTATCTAAGATATCTGAAAGCTCAATATCACATATTGACTCACATGTGTGTGGCCATGCATTTCTCAGTTTTGCTAATCAAGAGGCCTTAGATACCATACTCCCTTAGGATGGACAAATCTCATCTCTATCACTCACAATTATTCCCCATGTGTCACAATCATCCAATCATCACCTTTATAACAACTCATGTTTCAGGATTGTATTTGATGATGTCAAAGCATAACAAATGACATGTGATGAGTGCAGTGATTTTAGGTCTAAGAACTACATATACCACCTTCACTATGAGAGCTGACTATGACTACCATGGTAATGGTTTCCATGTGTCAGTCTCATGGTGGGTCTGTCTGATACATTGTTCTTTAACATGTATCTATGTGCTTGGTTTAATATTTCCATATCATGACTAATGAGATTTTGTCATCGGCCAACTAACACTCTGATCTTATGTGTTATTGTTGTCTATCTACCTTCCACAATAACAACCAATCAGGGAAATAACAAGAATGTATTTACTCTTAGCATATGTATGATCTCATTCTTCAGGTCCTCAGCCATAAGGCATACATCATTGAGTAATATTATTCTCTAGACATTTATTATGTTACATCAATATCTCATTACTAAATTAAAAAAAATAAATTGGAAGGTTTCCTTTATTAGTAATCAAATAATTTACATTTATGTCATTACATTCATCATATGATTGGCTCTCTGGGCATATATACCAACATAGAGAGCCAATCATATGATGATTGTAATGGCATAACTTGTAAATGAGTTGATTTTTAATTAAGGAAAGCTTCCAACTTATTTTATTTGTTCAATTTTGATATAATGAAATAACATAATAAATGTCTAGAGAATTATATTATTCAATGGCGTATGTCTTCAAGTACATGATTTGGAAGAATGAGATCATATTGATGTTAAGAGTATATAAATTCATTATGTCCCTAATCGATTGTTATTATGAAAGGTAGATAGACAACAATAACAATAAGATCAGGGTGTGAGTTGGTTGATGAATGAATCTCATTATTCATGATATGGTGATATCAAACCAAACACACTAAGACATGTTATAGAATAGTGTATCAGACAGACCCACCATGAGACTAACACATGGAAACCATTATCATGGTAGTCATAGTCTTCTCTCATAGTGATGGTGGTGATTGTTGTTCTTAGAACTAAAATTACTACGCTCATCATATGTCATTTAGAATGCTTTGACATCATCAAACGCAATCCTGAAACATAGATTGTTATAAAAGTTATGATTGAGTGACTGTGATACATGGGGACTGATTGTGAGTGATAGATATGGGACTTGTCCCTCCTATGGGAGCATGATATCTAAGGTAACTTGAGTTAGAGAGACTAAGAAATACATGGCCATGTGCATGTGAGTCAATATATAATATTGAGCTTAGACATATCTCATATAGTCTGCTATAGCAAGAAACATAGATTGAATGTTGGAGAGGATGACAGATCTATGCCTTGAGTTCAATATGGATATCAGTGACAAAGGAACTATATAAACATTATAACACCATGCAAAAATTGTAGTTTGAAGTTGTTCTCCAACTTTCCATTTACTTGGGTAGCAATGATGTGTGACTAGGCACCTCTCATTGCTTGTGATGTCATAAGTTGTTATGGACATTCACTGCCAACGTAATATGGGACCTATAGGGTCACAGACATAGGAACTCATCTAGAATAGGATTTTTGATCTTGAATAATGATTGGATTGATTATTAAAGTGTTTAGGTATTCAATTCACACATCAAATTGGCTTATTGGACTACCAAACACCAGTTCAAGTGTTGAGAGAGACGTTTAGAATGTCTAGCTGATTGTATTATACATTGGCTAGAATTCAGCTTAATTTGGGCTGCGAGATGACTATTTCACATGGTGCATGATGACTGAATCATCTGCATCAAACGACTGATCTAGGTGTGCAATTCGATTACATCAAGGATTGGTATTGATGTCATGTTATGCATTAATGGAATTGAATTTCCGAAACATGTAGTAAACTACGAAAGTAGCATATGACCATCTATTCTATGCCAAATGACCATCTGGCATGTGAGCCGACTGTATGGCATGCTACATGACCAGTTCAGCTACCACTGGATATGAAATTTTTAGAATTGTTTCAAAATTTTGAGATCTTCCGGTCCCTTCCACTCCTACATAGATTGGGAACCTTATCCCTAACCCCACTTATAAATAGAGGGGTACTAGGGGCTTCTCAGAATACAACAAAGACAATTGATAATCAGTTGCTATGGAAATTGTTGTCCTCTCTGGTTCTGGTAACCAAGAGAGCCCAAGTAAGTCCTACCCGACTAGCGAGGGAAGAGAAACAATTGAGGATCATTGTTTTGGGAGAGCAAGTTGGTGACTAGTACATCAACATGAGGGACAACTCCTTCATGTCCATTCTACTAGGATGATAGGAGTTCTAGTTGGTCTGTGTGGACTTCTCTATAGGTGAGGTGGCCCTTTTCCATTGTTAAGGAGGATGACATCAGCCATCGATATGTGACGAGATGAATTGTTGCAGACAATAACATTTGTGTCTGATGTCCATGGAGGAGCAGTCAAATGAGTCCCAGTGTAACTAGGAGCTACACAAACACTGTCTAAGATTTAGTGCACATCTACATCGATGAGGATAGTCATTGGACTTTCTCTAAGACCGGGTATGTCTTTGTGAAACCATCCTTTCCATTGCATAGTTTTTTATGTGATATGTTGGGTAATGGAAAATATGTCAGTAAAATTTTTGTTTCCGCTGCCTATCTGATGTTGTATTTCCCTATAGTGAGGAGGAAAATAGATCCATGTAGTTCCCTCCCTACACATTAGAAATTTCTACTTCTTCCCACAGTTGAAGTTTCATATTATCTCTCCTTGAAATGCTATCGATTCCTTGACAATGATCATAGATTGCAATTAATGGGATTTTGGAAAATAGAAGGCCAAAATAACACACTATAGAACCATTTAAGCTATTTTGTTTGAATTTGTGTGACTGTCAACTATTCTTTAATGACATTACTCCATATTGAGAGGTACCTCCTATAAGAAATCATTGTTGTGATACATTCCATCTAAGTTTGGAATAGATAGGGATCATCCCAAAAGTGATGGGGAATTTTAAATGAACTTCTTGTATGCATTCCCTATTCACTCAAGATGAAAAACTAATGTAACCAAGAATTTGACAACACCTAAATACCAAAGAGTGAATGTGGTCACCTAAACCAGCTAATTGTACAATAATAATAATTGATAACAACAAAACTATTGTAATTTGTTTGTATCTTGTTGAGGAGGTTCTTAAAATGCATTATTTATCCCATTTTTTACTAACTTCCATGTCAAAGTTTTGTAAAAAAATAAATTTGGGTAGCTATTGACTATCTAACAGATCTAATTACTTAATGTCTGTGAAAACTTCCTACTCAACAAAAAAGTTGGAAAAGAATATGTGGATGACATATTACTTTAAAATGGTATACAATCAACTATGGTGTCATACAACGACCATCTTCATGAAAATTGGATATGCAGTTTAACTTCACCCATCAACTGATGTTGAATTAGAAAGGATGACCCAGACATTAGAAAATCATTAGAGATCTTATGTGTTGTAGTTCCCTGGTAGATAGAAATATTCACCTCAATTTGAAAGAGTTTACCTATAATAAAAACTAGAAAAGGAATATATATATGCAACCATATGAGACTATATGGTTGATAAACGTAAACATTTTTGGTACTACATTAGTGAATATCAACTTTTGGGTCTTGAGTTGATTCATTGATGATAGGTAGATAAATTATCTGATAAATACATAAAAGAAAGAAACCATATTTTGTAACCACAAAAGATCCCTCACACTCTAGGTTCTAGACCATGTTTATCTAGAGGTCTCACCTTGAAAAGGTGTTTTAACATTCAAGATGAAGGGTAACAATGGTCCAAGGTACATGAGGCCTTATCCTATCACAACGATTCTGAAAGTTGGCCTACATGTAATTGTACATCATGGCCTGGGCATATTGCATGACATATTTAATATTTCCATTTTGGAATATTTTCATCTAAATACAAAGACAATGGTGCAGGTAGTGGATATTGGATGATATAGAACATTTCATAGGAAGATGGTCCAATTGAGATTCTATACAAAGGTTTATAGAAGTTGAGGTAGAACGATATAGTTTTAGTGAAGGTTTCATGAAACACTATAATGTTGAGAGAAAACATGTAGGATTGAGGATGTACTTGTCATTGTTATATGATTTTGCAGCTATAACATGTGTGAGAGGGAGAGTTGTAATACCTAGTTGTTCTTTCACATCTATACAATTTATTTGTAACAATTTTGATTTAAAATATATTCTAATAACACTTAGTGATAATGCAAACATATGTTCTAAACAATGGGATGTGTTTTTATGAAAAAATATTTTGATATATTTTCTTGATTTATGGAATTTATAAAAACAAAGTACTCTAATATTCTTGTATACATTGAAGTGAGCGACCGATGTAAGTGATTGTTGGGATCCAAGTGAGATTTGGGAGGTCCAATTTGAGCCACATTCATGCGGTTATGCATCTACATCTATCTAGATTATTCTCCCGATGTGTGTCTGTTACAATGATAAGGTGGTCCCTTCATGTTGGGAGGCTAGATTATAGAGATTGCTTTATGTCTTTGACTTCCCCATTTGTGTCGTTGGAAGCCAACGTAATGCATCAGGATGCTATGGAGTTTGATGTGAGTTGTCATCTTCATAATGTGTGTTTTATGTGGCTCTAAGCTATTTATTCAAGAGAATATTCAGGTTGGCATGTGTTTTTTGAGACAAGGATGGGGGTGCTTCAAGTTGTCTTCTAGGAGGCTTTAGTGGATGAAGGATCCCACAATGAGTCATTTATTCGATGAAATGCGACATTCTATCTACCTTGTATATAAGTACATGATCACCTTGATCATGTGGATAATATAGATCATTTTGGGGATGAAGAATGTTTCTAGACTTGATGAGAGAATTCTTGGAACTGGAGGTGTGGATGTTGATGCATGTTTTCTATCTATTGTGAATATATGCTATTTTCTCCTAAAACCTCTTCTTTTGACCTTAGTTGGCCTAGTTAAATCTAGATAAAAAAAAAGTGGGTATACATGGGGTGTTTGAGAAAGTTTGGAACTAGTTTTCGTACTTGCTAGCTATGCTCTTCCCAGAAGGTGAGCTTTTTAGCCTCTTTTCAATTATGTAAAGATGAAACCCCACCCTGCAACCTCTACGTGATAACCTATTGGTTATACTCTTTCTATAGATATTAGTAACCCACTCACTTAATTTAATCTTAATGACATAGTATCAGTTTGATGGTACTCCAATTTGATCACAGTAATGAACAATTTTTCAATACATGACGTTAATTTACAAAATTGAACTATGTACCATTCATTTATATGTATCTACCTTTCAAGTGAAATTAAATGTCATATTTGTGTCCAACATGCTCCCTAATAAATTTAATGTTGTATATAAGTCAAATATTTTTCCAATAGTGCAAGAATTTCCTTAATCAGAATTTCGTAGCCCAAGTTTTGACATTTCAATGTTTCTTTAATTTACCTTGATTTTCATTCAAATTCGACCCTTGGACCACTGATTGGACTGTGATTTTAAGCCCGTGAGAGGGTCACTGCCCAGAAGCTACCACACACCTTGCCCAAACCATAATGCACGTCCTTTGGTGACCGTTAATCTTGCATCGTGTAATCAAAGGGCCAGAAGACCTTCTTCTACCTTGGTCCATACATCATGACTGACATTGTAGCAATGCCTTTTTTGTCCTCCAATCCATGATGATTTGTCCTCTCTTGTAAGAAATTCACATACCCAATCACCTTCTTTCTTTGTTCCCATCACTTCCCTCTTATTTTCACTTCTTATCTCACCCAACAGATCTCCCCTTGTCCCCGTTACATAGCTTCCTATGGGCGCTGCCTTGGGGGTGAGGCGGGTGTTTCCCTCCAGCCACCTTCAGCCTGGGATCAGAAGACCACTACCTTTGTCTGGCCAAGGCAAACTCAGTCAAGTACTAGAAGTAGTACTCTAAGTCTTCCTTCCCCTTTTCACTGGTAGCTTTGGCAAACTCTTGTCCAGTCGACTGTCGTGGCTCATGCTAGCTGGCTGCCCTAGGGAAGATAGCCCATAGCTATCAAATGGAAGTCCAGTGGCTATGAGCATGGGTGTTGTTCTCCCTTCCACAACCATTATACAATGTCTACTAGTCATCTGGACAGATCCGCCAACGGTGTGAAGCAATGAAGGAGAAAACCATCTAGATAGGTGGGACGATAGTTAATGACTGCGAGCATCGCACAACTTCATGTTGAAAGTGGCGTGTGACTATAAGAGCTAGGTGACCGCACAGTTGCGGTGAACCAAGTGCACTAGTGGAAAGGAAGAGATGGGTGAGGTGCCTAGGGAGAGATGGATTAACGATCAAGAACCACTAATGTTGTGATGCTTATTAAGGTAACACCCAATGTAAAATCCCTATAGTTTGAATGTAATCCTTCATAAAATGATAACATACTCATCCTTTGGCCAAAATATATGAACCTATATACCTAATTGATCATCTCGATGAGACTTACAACATGATCATACTTGCAAACCTTAAAACTACTTCTAATATACCTATTTTACTTAAAATCAATCTTTGACTATGTTGATCATATTTAATGCATCCTTATGATATAGCTTGAATGTTTGATGATTATCCATTCCCCTAATAAGTAAATATGTATTTTTGTGCATCTTGGAGCTATATGATTCTCTTGTTGGGATGAATGATTGTATTTCTCATATGTGACTATTCTGTGACTTTAAAGATGGACGTTGGTCTATATTGCTAATCTTGATTCTAAATGACATCTAGACTCACCCTAACTTTGAAACAACTATGTGTATCCCCATGACACTAAATGAAGCCACTATTTCCCTATTTCATTTGTGTACCTATATGGCTTGAATGTGAATCCTTGATGATAATGTATGATGACCTTTGAACAAATGACTTCCTTGACCCATCTGATGCACCCAATCCTAGTGAATATTTTAAATAAGTTCCAGCGTGATGGGTTATAACCTAAATGGCTATGGCCAACTCCCTTTCATGTTATAATGATGTATGGGATGCTAATTCACCCTTAATTGACCCTTTATGTGAAATGTGACTTGAATTATTCTCTTATGCTCTAATCTCCGTATGAATCTCAATCTTGCCTCACCCTATCACATGAGGGTTGATCCCTATAGTTTTGAACTCTTTGATGTCTATGTTCCATACAATCCATATGTTGTATATTGTCAGTCCTTTTGACCTATATTGTTCATAAGTAACAAGAATCTTGTAATGGCCACATAAATTGAATGGAGCATCAAAATGACTTGAGACTTGAACCATTCCTATGTGAGGGACTCTAAATAAATAAAATATCATGAAATTCACTAATAAGAATTGTTGTACCTAACTTGGCCAAAAATCATAAAATGGAAATAGTTAGGGTCAATGATGAAAATCTAATACATGTATGTAATCTTGTTGTTAATCAGGTGTGCCTTGTCTCTAGATGGTCAAGGAGTAAGTTAGGTTATGAATCTCTAAATCAGTTATCATCTTTAATAATTATATGACTATGCTTGTCTTCCTTGAAATGTGATACATATGTATGCTTGTTTACTTTCTCAAAATATTTCCATGTATTACTCTAGTATTGTACTCGGTGTTTGTCTCATTATGTGGTTCTATAAACTACAAACATAAAATAGAAACTCCATTATACAAACTTTATGCACCTACTTATATTCTCAGGGTAAGGACATCAGGTTGAGTGTCCTACTTGAGTTGTCAAGATCGGGTGAACCACGTCGATAAAAGGGTTAGTTCTTGGCAATGTCCTTGAGGACCCTTATGTATTAAAGGTTAGCTAATCTGGAGCACTCGTACAGACTTCCTATGGGAAGTACTCAAAGGCCTTATGATATATGATGTTGTTTGTATATTTCAAGAAAAATGATGCAAAACATGGGTTCTTGTTTTGGTAAATACTTGTTTATTCTTGTTCATTACTTTTGCAACTCTTTTCCAATTTTGCAAATCTTAGATATGTGTATCTTTTATCCCTATGCTCAACACATTATGTGTTGACCTACTCTTTTCAAATATTTTATAGGTTTAATGATGGCTAGAAGTTGATGGGCTTGGTGATATATGTCAAGTGTGCTTGTTGTAAGATCCCTAGTGTACATCAGAAGACTTGTACAATTTGACTCTTAATATGTACTTAAAATCTTGTAATAAGATAACTTTGCTTACTAATAATACTTTTTTAATGTGGAGATTATGATTGGCTCTTTTATCTTATTATCTTTTCATGTATGCTAAGCTTTATGCTTCTGCATTCGTGATTTTTTATACCATTCTAGGGACGGACGCTTAGGTCATATCACCTTTGACTTGGTAGTCATTTGGCGTTAGGATTTGGATAGTAAATGATTATGTGATAGATGGTATTAGAGCATGAACAATAACTACACCAAGCATTGCTCACATGAAACACAAACCAAGCACAACCTTACATCTCAACCCTTGAAAACTTAATGAGTTTTCCTTTGTGGACTAAGATGATTTAGCCTCTAGGTTAGAAGCTAGATGTAGACTTGTGTAATCTCTAGAACCTTTCTTTTCATCTCCTTCTTCCCTGTAGTATGTGTTGTAGGTTCATAAGTGCGAGAAAAGGGAGATCTCATCACTACCCTAGACATATGTTTGTGACATTTTCTTAGGATCACTACATAGTTGTGCACCATGTTCTTGCCAGTTCTCTAGGTGTCATGTACTACACTTCCTAATGAGTGCGGCAACTCATTTTGGTTTTGGTTTTATGCAAATGTAGTATGGTGGTTTCCATCTCTTATTTCAACATTGAAGAAATCTTATTTCAAGTAATAGTATATATGTACATATGAAAAATGTTACCAAACGCATAAAGGTAGTGAGTATACATGTAAACTAAGAGAAAGAGATGTATAGATCTAGATGAGAGTGTTTATATAGTACTAGAGTTATATATAGACATGTTAAAGGTTATGTTAGGAGTAGCCTGGAAGACCTAAGATGATGATGATGATGATGATGATGATGATGATGATGATGATGATGACGACGAAGATGATGGCGATGATGATGATGATGGCGATGATGACGATGATGATGATGATGACGATGATGATGATGATGACGACGACGACGATGATGATGATGATGATGATGATGATGATGATGATGATGATGATGATGATGATGATGATGATGATGATGATGATGATGATGATGATGATGATGATGATGATGATGATGATGATGATGATGACTATGTTGATGTTGACATTATGAGCTTGCTTCTTGATGACCTATGTATAACGTTGTAAATTTCAAGTATGTTTCATGACATGAGATGAGTTTTACCATGCAAACCTAGATAATGTAGCAACATTTTTTACGTATCTGACTTGGTTGATGTGCTAAACATAGGTAGTACATTGGCATGCTTGCTTGTTCCTATATATATATATATATATATATATATTGAGATATGACTTCGGAGGAGCATATGCCTCCATCTATTTACAAAAAATGTACCTCGAGCATGGAACATACTATAATGGTGAGATCTTAATATGAGTCAACAGAACATGGGAGAAGGTTAGAGTACCTAACCTCCACAATATGTATAATGTTATGAACGATGAAATGCATGTTGATGTGTCCCTAGCTAGAGTACTTCTACATATATGAGTTGAGATACCTAGTGTGTGGTTCCCTTCATAATGTTTCACCCTAGATTTCCTATGAAAATTTCCTAAACCTAGAGAAAAGGAAATTGAATATGTGATGTTGTCTATATAGGTGATGGAGATTTCCCAAGACCCTAAGACAATGTACATGATATGTGATCTTCATGATGAGCCTCATACTAGGGTTATTGGTTCTATGTGAAGGATTCTAGAAGTTGCCCTTATACTGATAGTTGGGTAGAAATTTTTTTATCGATAAATGGGTGTGGTTAGCATGTCCTGTTGGACATAGATTGTTCTTAGATTGAGTGGCTTGAGCTTGTGGAGCTTCTTCGAGATACTAGTGAGATAAATACCAAACGTCAAAGTTTATGGTAATGTTGCTTCTCAAATGATGTTTGATACATGAAATAACTCAAATACATTTAAAACTTGATATATGTTCAATGAATTACTCTCATATTCTAGACCTAGTATGAAACCACACCAATCATGAATGATGTAAGTTTGTAATCATGAAATTGATATGATAAAGCCTTAAGAAAAAAATGAATAATCATGATATATATGAATGTTGAATGTTAGACACAAAAATGAAAAAGAACATACATAATGGATTAGATGTGGTAGAATTTTGAAGGAAGACTAAAACCTTCATCAAATCTAGTATAATTATGAAAGACATGTTCAATGATAGCCTCATTTGGAAGTCATAATGATGAACATGTTGGATTGAGAAATTAATAAAATAGATTTCGATAACACACCTAATTTATGATATTACACATTTTAAGCTTATATGAATACATGAACAAAAACCCTAATGTAATGGTAATAATGGATGGAAAACCCTAATGTCAAGATGATTTCTTGATGGAACACTATGTAACATGTATATATTGGGATGGGTACACCCTTAGTGATGACAAATTAACTGTGCACCCCAAAATGGTGGATGCATTAATACATAAATTTGGATATTTAAACATGATGAACATGTCCAGTTTGACCCTTATTTATGACTTTGGACGAATTTCAAGGACATAATTTCTTTTAAGGAGGGAAGGATGTGATAACCTCACTTTTTACTCTCTTTTATACTCTTTCTCTCTATATTAGTAACCCACCTCACTTAATATGATCTCAATGCCATAGTATGAGTGTGATGGTACTCCAATTTAATTATAGTCACGATAAATTGTTCAATATGTGACATTAATTTGTACAAATTGAACTATGTACCATTCGTTTATATGTATCCATATTGAAAGTGACATTAAATTTCATATTTGTGTCAAACATGCTCCTTTCTAAATTTTATGTTCTATGGGACTAAGTTTTCTTTCCAACAGTGCAAGAGCCGCCTTAATCCGACTTTCATAGCCCAAGTTATGACATTTCAGAGTTTCTTTAAATTACCTTGATTTTCATTTGAATTTGACCCTTGGACCACTGATTGGGTTGTGATTGTAAGCCCATTATAGGGACACAACCCAAAAGCTACCATACTCCTTTCCCAAATCCTAAAGCATGTCATGGGTGATCATTGGATCATGGACCCCGTAATCCAAGGGACAGAAGACCTCTTCTTACTTGATCCGTACATGACAACTTACATTGTGGCAGTGACTTTTTTGCCCTCCAATACATGATGATTTGGCCTCTCTTCAAAGCAATTGACATACCCTATCACCTTCATTCTTCATTCCCATCACTTCCCTCTTTTTATCACTGCTTATTTCACCCAACATCTCTCCCCTTGACACCCCTACTTCTCATCGGCACCACCATGGAGGCAAGGGGTGTTTTCCCTTCAGCCACCCTCAGCCCGGGATTGGACCGCCGCTACCTTTTCCTGACCAAGGAGAACTCATCCGACCACCAACAGTAGTCCTCCAAGCGTTCCTTTCCCTTTCATGTCATAGTTCTAGTGAGGTCATGTCTAGCCAACCATTGTGGCTCACGTGAGCCGGTCACCCTGGTGATGATGGCCCATGACCATCATATGGAAATCCAACAAATGTGAGAACGGGAGTTGTTCCTCTCTTCCATGACCAGTATACCATGTGTGTAACGACCCCGTCTCCCGGTAACCCCCAATTAAGGGAGACCTGAAGGATAGAGTCGTTATTCCATTAACAGGATCAAAGGTTCGACAAATAATCCATAACAATTAATAAACTTTACCAACGAAACTCAAAACTGGTATAAAATAAAACTTTGTTTACCTTTTTAAAAGATGGGATTTCTAAACTTCTATCCATGAAGATGCTACTCTAACTAATCCTCCCGTGCACGTTAATTCTCATTTAATTCCACATATGCCGCTTTACTGTTTGTTCTTTTCATTTGTACCTAAAACACCGACAAACAAAACGTCGGTCAGTATATCGAAATATACTGGTATGTGGGGACAACCAAAAGTTTGCACATATGGATAACAATTTAAATATCACAATCAAATTATTTAACAAGCCAATTTACACTTTTCAGTATGACATTCTCCACTGCTTTTGCCCTAACCCTGGCATACCCACCTTAGGGTGCCCTTTGCAATGACTTAAGGCCACCTTCTCAATCCCGAGCTTGGTGCCTAGGGGTCACCACTCATGGTGCCCACTAGTCATGCAATATCATAGGCCACCTTCTTGGTGCCTGGGGTCACCACTCAAGGTGTCCATTGGTCTACCCATCTGGGCCTGACCTTTGGCATCATCCATCAGGGTGGCATGTAGGTGTGAGAATCCATACTTCTATTATTAATGTGATAATCATAGTGACTTTATAATTTGCAAATATGAACATCCAAACTGATAATTTGCAGTCAATGCGATCAATCATCCGACAACCATGCGGGAAACTAATGTGATTATTCATAAGCGTAACCACATACCTGTCAGGCAGACTCAGATGTAGGAATATTCCAAACAAGCAAGTAATCCAGAATCAAGCAAGTACACAATTCAATCCTAAAATATTCATTCAATATTATCTATCATTGATCATGGCACACAAAACTAATAGACCTACTCGTTCCTTAGGGTTACTAGCCTTTTTAGGGTTTTGACTATAATTAGGGTTTCACTTCCTTTTTATTACTTTTATCTTACTTTTATCAAATATCCATCAAACCCTAATTATCTTGTCTTATTTTCCATTAAGGTCCTTAAGATTAGGTTTGGACCACGAAAACCCCAATTATTCATCTATTCATCACAAAAGATTTTAAGGTTATCCTTTAACAATATTTAATCTTATTTTTGGACTAATAACACCATTATCTATCAGTTAAGTCCATCAAGCCTCTTTTCATTAAAGCTACTATTTTAATCCTTTTAATCCATGTAAAACTCACTATTACCATTTATCACCAATTCATAGCCCATTATGATCTAAGTTGCATATGAATTCGTTTTGTCATAATTTTACCCTTTTATTCCTGAGAAAACCCTAATTACTACCTTGATTCAATCGAAAACCCTAATTTCTATATTAAGGTCCATTATCCACAAATTAAGGATTTTAATGCTTGAAATAGCTTAGATTCAGCATATTCCACTTTAATCATGAATTTAGTCAATTAAAGCCATTAAGAGTCGATTTTACCAATATTAGGGTTTCAAGGCCCATTAAAGTATTATTCATGCATATTAAACTCGCAATTAAACTAATTACATGCAAATTCATCCTTTTCCAATCTTAATGATCATTTTTATCATTAACCGGCTAATATTAACTTTATATACTCATTTAACCCTTTCTAACTCATTAATCATCAAAGGTTAGGGTTTTTCAATGATTAAACTATTATAGATAGTATCTCTATATACTTTTCGAATTTCATAGGGAATCAGGCTCCAATTTTATTTTATTTAGGTTCCTCTCGATTTTCTGAGCAAGTTTCATGTATAACATGTCCTTATTCGACCTATCATTTATTTACTATGAATTAAACAAATTTTACTTACCTGGCCAATAAGAGGTTGCCACGTAGGCCCTTGCATGCAATGTTGGCTGGTTTGCTTTAAAACATTTCGAAATCCCATTTTTGCCCTTGACTTATCCATCTGGCCCAGCACAGCGCGGAGGGTATATTGGTCCAATGTCTCCCTCCTTTCTTCAACCTCGCGACTTGCCTTTGTTGTCGCCCTAGCGGCCACTTGCGTCGCCTCTCCTTGCCTCTCTTTACTCCCTCGACCTCTGGCGATGCTCCCTCTAGCTCCGCCAAGCCCTCGCGCACCCAGGGCACTAAAGAACCGCGACCAAGACGATCAGTTGCTCATCCATTATGCCCAGCACCTGCAGTCGTCACTGCTGCTTGGCAGCGGCTGTTGTGCATGCTTCGGGGCGCGACCTTGATGGCTAAGCCTTGCTCTAACCTCGGGGCACGTCCAGACTCCCTCTTAGTCCCGCTTGGTCTCCTTGTCATGCCAGGATCATCTTGCCTTACCCTGCTAGGGTTTTGAACGAAAAAGGATGTAGAGGAAGAAGAAGAAAGAAGAGAGGGGTCGTGGGATCTCTTCCTGGACTCGAAAGGGCTTCCCCTTTATATAGGGGAGGTCATTCACGCCCTAAGACGTTGCTCCAAGAGAAACCGAGTCCCAATGATTAAAGGAAACCTTTTCCTTCAAGGAGAAACATATTCTCTCTCTCCTTTTCTTCCTTTGGATATTTCATATTACTTGCTTATATAGGAATATGAAAATTCCTTCCCTTATTCTCTTTAGTCTTTTCTTTTAATTCATGGATCACGAAATTATATTCTCCTCAAATAGGAAATACTCATTTTTATCAAAATTACATAATTGATGCATCATGTATTCCCATTATCTCTTTATTTTATAATTATGGTATTTTATCTTTCTTCTCCTTTATTGGGGTTCCTTGGATCCCAAGGAACTCAAAGATCTCGAAATTCCTCATTAAGGATACTCATTATCCTTCTAGATGCATCTAAATGTATTATACTCATTATCTTGTTTTATTTCTTATTAAAATATTTCCTTTTGTGGATTTCTCTTTATTTCTCTCTTATTTTCCTCGTTAGTGTTCCTTTTATTGTTAGGAATTATTGGGATACGAAATTCCACTAAGGATTTCCCATTTATACCTCTTTTCACATATTTTCCACATTTCATCAATGTTTTCAATTTCTTTATTAACAAGGAAATACTTAATTGATATTTTCTTTTCTTATTGCCTTTTCTTTGCAACTTTGGACTCCTGGGAACCCAAGGAATCTAAGAGGCACAAAATCCTCTTTGGATTTGCCTTCTAGAGGTTTCCACCCCTTTCTAATCTCAAATTCTCAGTTATTCATTAATTAATTGAATATCCTTGTTATTGGGCCCAATAGCCAATAAAGCCCTCAAATCAAACAACAAGGCTATTGTAAATGAAATCCATTTATTCAAAATAGATTATATCATTTATTCGTTCAAAAAAAATCTTTATTATGAGAAATTATATTTCTCAGCAAATGAACCCGAAATTGGGGTTGCAACAATGTGGGCCAATCAATTGGATGGACAACCAATGTCTTCAAGCCACACAGGTGCCGACCCTTATAGACTAGATAGGAGGGAAAGTGGTTGGTGACTGCAAGCATCACACAACCATGTGTTGGCAGTGGCATGTGACTACATGAGCTAGGTGACTGCATGATTGTAGTGAACCAAGTGCAACAATGTCTCGAAAGCACCAAGTGAGGTTCCTGGGGCGAGATGTTGGATTCAAAATCAAGAGCCATAATCATTGTGATGATTATTAAGGTAACACCCAATGTCAATTCCCTGTAGTTTGAATGTAATCCTTCCAAAAATAATAACTTACTCATCCTTTGGCTAAAATATATGAACCTATATAGAAAACTGATCACCCCGATGAGACCTACAACATGAGCATATTTGAAAACCTTAAAACTACTTATAATCTCCATAGTATACTTAAAAAGTAATACTTGACTATGTTGAATACATTTAATGCTTCCTTGTGATAAAGCTTGAATCTTTGATGATTATCTATTCCCCTAGTCAAGAAATTTGTATATTTTGTTCATCTTGGAGATATATGAGGTCCCAATTACTCGTGAATGACTCTATTTCTCACATGTGACTAGTCTGTGACTTTAAATATGGACATTGAACTATATCACAATCTTGATTCTAAATGAATCTAGACTCATCCTAACTTTGAAACAACAACTTTATGTCTCCGCATGACACCAATAGTAGCCACTAATTCCCTATTTTAGTTGTATGCCTATATGGCTTGAGTTACTTTGAATGTAACTCCTTTATGATAATGTATGATGAATTTTGAAAAAATGATGTCCTTGACCCATTTGATGCACCAACCCTATTTGGTATTTGAAATAAGTCCATCATTATGTGTTATGACCAAAATGGCTAAAGGTGACTCCATTTTATGTTATAATGATGTATGTGATGCTCATTCACCCTTAATTGACCCCTTATGTGAAATGTGACTTGAATTATGCTCTTATCATTTAGTCTCCATATAGATCTTTATCTTTCCACACTCTCTGACATGAGGGTTGATCCTTATGGTTTTGAACTCTTTGGTGTGTATGTCCCATACAATCAATATGTTGTTCCCTGTTGGTATAGGTGAACTATGTTGATGCTTACATGTATGTATGAGTGGTTGATATTAAAGTGAAATCATATGATGCCTAGAATTGGAGACTTCAATATAGACTTGATATACACTTATTGTATCGTAATCCTCTTGTTCTAAACCATCTCTAATGTTAGGTTCTCATGTCTTGTTTACCCTTGACCCTGGTTGCTGTATTGTGAGTCCTTTTGACCTAGATTGTACATAAGTAACATGAAACTTGTAATGACCACATAGAGTGAATAGAACGTCAAGATGATTTGATACTTGAACCACACCTACGTGAGATATTCTAAATCAATAAAAGATCATCAAATTCACTCATAAGAAATGTTGAACCTAACTTGGATGAAAACCCTAAAATGGAACTAGTTAGGGTTAATGATGAGGATCTAATAGATGTATATAATATTGTTGTTTATCAAGTGTTGCTTGTGGCTAGATGATCAAGCAGTAAGTTAGGCTATGAATCTCTAAAATAGGTATGTGCTTTGATAATTATATGACTATGGCTTTCTTGCTTGAAATGTGATACATAAGTATGCTTGTTTCCTTACTCAAATATTGTCATGTAGTACTCTAGTATTGTACTCAATGCTTATCTCATGTTGTGGTTTTATAACTTGTGAGCATAATATACAAACTCCATTATATAAACATTGTGCACTTGCCTGTATTCTCAGGGTAGGACACAAGGTTGGGTATCCTACTTGAGTTGTTAAGTTATGGGGGACCATGTCGATAAAAGTGTCATCTCTTGGGGATGGTCTTGAGGTTCCTTAAGTATAAAAGGATTAGCTGAGCACCCGTACAAACTCTTCATATGGGATTGGACTGCCGCTATCTTTTCCTGACCAAGGCAAACTCATCTGACAACCAATAGTAGTCCTCCAAGCCTTCCTTTCCCTTGCCTCTCTTAGTTCTAGCGAGATCTTGTCTAGCCAACCCTCGTGGATCAAATGAGCTGGTCGCCCTAGTGATGATGGCCCATGATCGTCAGATAAAAATCCAATGAATGTAAGCATGTGAGTTGCTCCTCTCTTCCATGACTAGTATACCATGTGGGCCAGTCAATTGGATGGATCAACCAACATCTTCAAGCCACACAGGTGCAAACCCTTACAGTCTAGATAGGAGGGGTGGTGGCTGGTGACTGTGAGCATCGCACAACCACATGCTGGTAGTGGCGTGTGACTACATGAGCCAAGTGACTGAACGATTGCGGTGAACCAAGTGCAACAACATCCATGAGGCACTGAGTGAGGTTCTTGGAGTGAGATTTTATATTCAAAATCAAGAGCCATGATCGTTGTGATGATTATTAAGGTAACACCCAATGTCAAATCCTTATAGTTTGTATGTAATCCTTCTAAAAATGATACCTTACTCATCCTTTGACTAAAATATATGAACCTATATAGAAAATTGATCACCTCAACGAGACCTACAACATGAGCATATTTGAAAACCTTAAAACTACTTCTAATCTCCCTGGTATACTTAACAAGTAATACTTGACTATGTTGAATACATTTAATGCATCCTTGTAATAAAGCTTGAACCTTTGATGATTATCTATTCCCTAGTCAGGAAATTTGTATATTTTGTTCATCTTGGAGCTATATGAGGGCCCTATTATTTGTGAATGACTCTATTTCTCACATGTGACTACTATGTGACTTTAAATATTGACATTGACCTATATGATAATCTTGATTCTAAATGAGTCCAGACTCATTTTAACTTTGAAACAACAACTTTATATCTCCCCATGACACTGATAGCAGCCACTAAGTCCCTATTTCAGTTGTATGACTATATGGCTTGAGTTTCTTTGAACGGAACTCCTTTATTATAATGTATGGTGAATTTTGAACAAATAATGTCATTGACCCATTTGATGCACCCAACCCTATTGGATATTTTAAAGAAGTCCATCATTATGTGTTATGACTGAAATGGCTAAAGGTGACCCTTTTATGTTATAATGATGTATGTGATGCTAATTCACCCTTAATTGACCCCTTATGTGAAATGTGACTTGAATTATAATCGTATGCTCTAATATCCGTATAGATCTTTATCTTGCCACCCCCTCTGACATGAGGGTTGATCCTTATGTTTTTTAACTCTTTGGTGTGTATGTCCCATACAATCAATAAGTTGTTCCCTCATGGTATAGGTGAACTATGTTGATGCTTACATGTATGTATGAGTGGTTGATACTAAAGTGGAATCTTATCATGCCTAGAATTGGTGACTTCAACATAGACTTCATATACACTTATTATATCCTAATCCTTTTCTTCTAAACCATCTCTATTGCTAGGTTCTCATGTCTTGTTGACCCTTGACCATGGTTGCTCTGTTGTGAGTCCTTTTGGCCTAGATTGTACATAAGTAACATGAAACCTGTAACAACCATATAAAGTGAATGGAACGTCAAAATGACTTGATACTTGAACCACACCTACGTGCGATATTATAAATCAATAAAAGATCATCAAATTCACTAATAAGCAATGTTGAACCTAACTTGGACAAAAACCCTAAAATGGAACTAGTTAGGATTAATGATGAGAATCTAATAGATGTATGTAATATTGTTGTTAATCAAATGATGCTTGTGACTAGATGATCAAGGAGTAAGTTAGGCTATGAATCTCTAAATTAGGTATGTTCTTTGATAATTATATGACTATGGCTTTCTTGCTTGAAATGTGATACATAAGTATGCTTGTTTACTTGCTCAAATATTGTCATGTAGTACTCTAGTATTTTACTCAATGCTTATCTCATGTCATGGTTTTATAACTTACAAACATAATATACAAACTCCATTATATAAACCTTGTGTACTTGCTTGTATTTTTAGGGTAGTACACGAGGTTGGGTATCCTACTTGACTTGTTAAGTTAGGGGGGACCATGTCGATAAAAGTGTTAGATCTTGGAAATGGCCTTGAGGTCCCTTATGTATAAAAGAGTTAGTTGAGAACTCGTACAAACTCTTATGATGGGATTGGACCGCCGCTACTTTTTCCTGACCAAGGCAAACTCATTCGACCACCAACAGTAGTCCTCCTAGCCTTTCTCTCCCTTACCTCTCTTAGTTCTAGTGAGATCTTGTATAGCTGACCGTCATGGCTCATGTGTGTCGGTCGCCCTGGTGATGATGTCCCACGACCGTCAGATGGAAATCCAATGGATGTGATCATGGGAGTTGTTCCTCTCTTCCATGACCAGTATAGCATATGGGTCAGTCAATTGGATGGATCAACCAACGTCTTCAAGACACACAAGTGTAGACCCTTACATTCTAGATTGGAGAGGTGGTGGCTGGTGACCGCGAGCATCACACAACCACATTCTAGTAGTGGCGTGCGACTACATGAGCCAGGTCAGTGCATGATTGTGGTGAACCAAGTGCAACAACATCTAGGAAGCACTGAGTGAGGATCATGGGGTGAGATGTTGGATTCAAAATCAAGAGCCATGATCGTTGTGATGATTATTAAGGTAACAGCCAATGTCAAATCCTTATAGTTTGAATGCAATCCTTCCAAAAATGATAAGTTACTCATCCTTTGGCTAAAATATATGAACCTATATAGAAAATTGATCACCTTGATGAGACCTACAATATGAGCATATTTGAAAACCTTAAAACTACTTCCAATCTCCCTGGTTTACTTAAAAAGTAATACTTGACTATGTTGAATACATTTAATGCATCCTTGTGATAAAGCTTGAACATTTGATGATTATCTATTCCCCTAGTTAGGAAATTTGAATATTTTGTTTATGTTGGAGCTATATGAGGGCCCTATTACTCGTGAATGACTCTATTGCTCACATGTGACTAGTATGTGACTTTAAATATGGACATTGACCTATATGATAATCTTGATTCTAAAAGAATCTAGACTCATCTTAACTTTGAAACAATAACTTTATATCTCCCCATGACACTAATAGTAGCCACTAATTCCCTATTTCAGTTGTATGCCTATATGGCTTGAGTTGCTTTGAATGTGACTCCTTTATGATAATGCATGATGAATTTTGAACAAATAATGTCCTTCACCCATTTGATGCACCCAACCCTATTGTATATTTGAAATAGCTCCATTATTATGTGTTATGACCGAAATGGCTAAAGTTGACTCCTTTTTATGTTATAATGATGCATGTGATGCTCATTCACACTTAATTGACCCCTTATGTGAAATGTGACTTGAATTATGCTCTTATGATTTAATCTCCATATAGATCTTTATCTTTCCACCCCCTCTGACATGAGGGTTGATCCTTATGTTTTTTAACTCTTTGGTGTGTATGTCCCATACAATCAGTATGTTGCTCCTTAATGGTATAGGTGAACTATGTTTATGCTTACATGTATGTATGAGTGGTTGATACTAAAGTGGAATCCTATGATGCCTAGAATTGGTGACTTCAACATAGACTTTATATACACTTATTATATCCTAATCCTTTTATTCTAAACCATCTCTAAGGTTAGGTTCTCATGTCTTGTAGCCCTTAACCCTGGTTGCTCTATTGTGAGTCCTTTTGGCCTAGATTGTACATAAGTAACATGAAACTTGTAATGACCACATAAAGTGAATGGAACGTCAAAATGAATTGATACTTGAACCCCACCTACATGAGATATTCTCAATCAATAAAAGATCATCAAATTCACTAATAAGAAATGTTGAACCTTACTTGGACAAAAACCCTAAAATGGAACTAGTTAGGGTTAATGATGAGAATCTAATAGATTTATGTAATATTTTTGCTAATCAAGTATTTCTTTTGGCTAGATGATTAAGGAGTAAGTTATGCTATGAATATCTAAATTAGGTATGTTCTTTAATAATTATATGACTATGTCTTTCTTGCTTGAAATGTGATACATAAGTATGCTTGTTTACTTGCTCAAATATTGTCATGTAGTACTCTAGTATTGTACTCAATGCTTATCTCATGTCATTGTTTTATAACTTGCACACATAATATAGAAACTCCATTATATAAACCTTGTGAACTTGCCTGTATTCTCGGTGTAGGACATGAGGTTGGTTATCCTACTTGAGTTGTTAAGTTAGGGGGGACCATGTCGATAAAAGCATTAGCTCTTAGCAATGGCCTTAAGGTTCCTTACGTATGAAAGGGTTAGCTATGCACCCATACAAAATCTTCTGATGGTAAGTAGTCAAAGGGCTTATGATGTATGATGTTGTTGGTATATTTGGAGTAAAATGATATAAAACATGAGCTCTCATTTTTATAAATACTTAACTTGTTTATTCTTGTTTGTTACCTTTTCAACTATTTGCAAATTATGAAAATCTTTATATATATATATATATATATATATATATATATATATATATATATACATATGTAAGTGTGTATGTATGTATTGTACTCCACACCTCTTGTGTTGACCTGATCATTTCACATATTTTGTAGGTTCATATATGGATAAAAGTTGATGGGTTTAGTGATCTATGTTAGGTGTACTTGTTGTATGATCCCTAGTGTACATGAGAAGACTTGTACAATTTGACTCTCAATATGTAATTCAAATCTTGTACTAAGATAATATTTCTTCATAATAATACTTGTTGAATGTTGAGATTAAGATTGGTTCTTTCATCTAGTTATCTGTTCATGTATGCTAAGATTTACGCTTCCACATTCACACTTTGTTAATACCATGCTAGGGACGGATGCCTAGGTCATATCACCATTGACATGGGAGTCATTTGGAGTTAGGAGTTGGGTAATAAATGGTTCTGTGACAATCTAAATCTAACAAAATACATGTAAATTTACATAAACATAGAATTTTATGGATTTTATACATATAAGTTGTGGAACATCATGTTTATCACTTTTCTTGATGATATTTACAGTTGTAAAATGAAAATGTTGAATTTTGTATATTTCTTTGTTGCTGAAAATTTCGAATATTAAATGTATCTTGCTTAAAAATGGCAAAATTAACCATTGCAAATACTTTTTTCATAAAGAAGTCACACAATGGAATTTTTGAACGAATATTTTCATAGTTATTACTTAGTCTTATAAGAACAAAACTCCATTAATTAAATGCATCTTTCACCCCTTTAGGTTTTGTGACTTTCTAATTTCCTATTTGTTTATGTGTATACATGTTGTTCTTGAACAAGAGTGTTGTTCCATTGTAATGAGTTATTTGTGCATATCTTAGTACCAATTCAAAATTCTAATTTAATTTTGTTAGAAAAGTGAATAAATACTTTAATAAAAGAACAAAACCATACCTCATATAGTTCCATGTGATTGTATAACTATCCACCTTTAGAAGTCGAGATAGGGAAAGGGTTAGTAATCTAGAAATATTGAATAAGTGCCTGAAGTCATATTATTTAATATAAATGGGTTACCAAGAATTTGTTTGAGGTATGGTCGGCCTTCCACCCAAAAATTACTCATTCATACATGTCATATGTTGTTACTATATGTTGTGTTTAGTAATCAGAGATGCTTTGTACAAGTTAATGCAAAACATAAAACTTTTTAATTAAGAATATATTGTATATCAATTACCTTAGAATAATATTTATATATTGTCAATCTATTTTTGTAGTTTGTTATCACTCTCATTGTTGTCCACCTATTATTTTCTCAACACCCAAGCCCAGGGTTTAGGAATGAGGAGCCATCTTTACAAGGGCAACAATAACAAGGTGGGAGTTTGACATTTTTGTAGTTTGTTTGTATAATCTCTATAAATCGGGTTTAGGAAAGGGTTTTATAAAATTTGAATATATGAGTCAATTTTTGGTTGTTTTCCCAAAATATGATGTTATTTTTATATGATTATAAGGAACAATATTTTGGATCAACATGTGATTACTTTGATCATGTATAAATAAGTATTTATACTTGTTGAAAATAAATATATGAAATTCTTTTGTGATCTTAACTATGAATGATGTTGGAGCTTCTATTTAAATATTTTCTTGCCATTGTAGATCCATGATTTTCAATAATAGAGTCAATTTTTAGTTTCAATTTTGTTACTTTTTATATATATTGTGGTTGAGGTTCCACATTTGTTGGTATTACATTTCAAGTTATCTACAGTAGTACAAATATAGTATAGTGTGTTTCTTATGCGTTTAATATATCTAATCACCATTTATGATGATGTAGATATGAAGCAACAATTCAAATAACCTACCTAAAGTATCTTACTACCACCTAAGGAAAAATAGAGGAAGAGGGAATTGGAGTATAGTGTTCCTAATGTGGGACCTTCACAGACCTATTACCATCCCTAAACTCTACAATATCAATTGATGTGGAAATCCTCACCATGTTTAAGAAGCAAATGTTCATATTTATGAACATGATAGATAGGATGACAAACCCTCCTCTAGATTCATAACCACCACATGTTAAGTCATATAGTGGTTCATGTAGGACCATTGAGTATATGAAGAGAGGGGTAGAAATGGTGGCAATTGATATGGAAGATGTTGATATGTGTCTTATAATGTTTGACAAGGGATTTTAGATTCTAGATATGTTGGAGGGGGAGACCAGGAATGCATTGGACATCTCAAATGGGAGTGCTTACCACTAGTGGTAAATGGAGGATTTTAAGAGGCCATGAGTGATGATTACCTAGGTGGAGTTCTATAAAGACTTTGAGGGTGGGTACTTCTAGTAGTCATACATGCATGAGGACATGAAGTATCTTAAGAAGGTGCATCAAAGGAAGATTGGTGTTAATGAATACGAAACAAAATTTGTGGACATGTTAAAGTCCATTCCTCATTATCAATTACACAATATGAGAGGAGAAAATGATTTGAGCAATGTCTAAACGTGGACAAGCAGTATATAGATTTTACAATGGAAACTCATAATATGTTCTCTCCATTATAGAGTAAGTTATAAGAATTGACTGAAGGACAAATTTCCATGTGTTTGATTCCATCAAGAGGTGAATCAAACCCCACAACATAAAATCAAGAATTGTACATAGTTGAGGTATTTCATTCCACAACACCAACAAAAGTATCAAAATAGACATGCAATGTTATAGAAGAGGATGTAGACTCAGTCACATTGGTCACCTAGAATGGATAGAAGTAAAAGTATGTCATCAAGTATGGAAAATAATACATCATAATGTTAGTCTCATGGTCATCTATGCACAAATGGTAGGTAGTGCAAAATCCGTAATAACAACAACAGATGGACCATGTTTCTCTCAAAGCAAGAACTTGCATTAGTGTGGATAATATGATCAATATGGAACTCAAAATTGTTCTACACATAATTGTAGTAGGAGGTGATAGAGAGAAGACATCATCCATAGTCACATAGTAGAAAGGTGCTAGGAGAGGAAGGCTTGGACAATATAATTTTTTGTAAAAACGATTCGAATACATAGGTGTGGCATATTACATGGAACATGTGAATCCATGCTATGAATCCACCTAAAGGAATTGTCTCCCTAAGGATCATTACATTCCAAATGTAACTCTTTCATTCTAACTTTTCTTTTTCATCTTTCATATCAATCTTAGTATTTAATAGTGTGAAGAACTAATTTATTATTGGAAAGGTTATGTACGGGATGCACATTTTTATTATACCATTTCAATTTTTGTTCCGTGTTGATGGGTTCATCTATGTACGTGTAGGTGTGGCCATTTATTGTTCTCTATTTCTTAGAGAGACATATTATGTGGATATTTTCCACTTGAGGTTCATGGGTTTTTTTTATCCTATGGGAAAATATTCTACAAAAGTATAAGGTTGTTTTGGATAGTGGGTCCAAGGTTATGGATTATGATGATGGTGATATGCTTTGCAGTTTCAACAGAGATAGGAAGAGCATTCATGTGTGCCTTTTGTTTGAATCTGTTGAAGAGAAGATGTTGAAGCAAATATTTGTAGCCTACTTGTCACATATAGTAGATACAATTATAGAGATTCCAAAGATAGACGATGTTACATTAGTGCAAGAGTTTATGTATGTGTTTCCCAATGATTCTTACCTAGTAAACAACCTATAACTCAAGGATTATACAATATGAGCCATTGGAGATCAAGGAGTTTAAGATGTGTCATCAAGATTTCTTAGACAAGGATTACATACAACCCATCACATCTACTTGTGGTGCTCACTTTTATTTATGAGGAAGAAGTTAGGATATGTGAGGGTATTCATGGCTTAACAATAGTTGAAAAGAGTGACTATGAAAATCAGTACCCACTACCAATGATATATGAAATTTTTATAGGTTAAAGAGACCTATAGTAATTTATAATATAGATTGATGATTAGGATTTCATTAGTTGAGGAGTAATATAGATGAAATACCTTAGACAAACTTTATGTTTACCTATTGGAACTATGAGTTCATGGTTATGTTATTTGGACTAACCAAGGCACCTATAATTTTTATGGATCTGATGAATAGAGTGGGCACATAGTATTGGAACTTGTGGTGGATCAAATATATGAAATATTTATGTTATACATGTATATAGATTACCATGAGCAACATCTATGTGTGGCTATATAGTTTTTGAGGAAAAACCATTTTTATGGAAAGTTAAGAGAGTATGATTTTGTGTTGACTGAAGTAGGTTAGGTTGGTCATGTCATATTCATAATGGAAATTTGTGTAGATCCCAAATAATAAGTATGTAGGAAACCAAAAATTCTTATAGAATTTTGTAATTTTTCTGGTTTGTTTGATACTATATACAATTCATAAAAAAAGTTATTTCTATGTAGTTTTTGTTAGTGAGGATAACCAAGAAGGTACTAGATTTTGTCTAGGATGGAAACCAGTAATGTTGTTTTTAATTTTTTATGGAAAGATTGACCTTCAAAACTAGTTTTAGTTTTTGTTGAGACATGAGAGGAAGCTTCATTTTCAGTAGTGCTTTAGAAGATGCCTTCTTGGCATGATGTAGGATAATAACATGATATCTTATCTATCCATATAGCATAATAGGCATGATGATAACTATAATACACATGATCTAGAGTTGGAAGATATATTTTGTGTTTGATGTTATTGAGGGAGTACCTTTGAAGTTGTATACCTTCATGGATCAATATAATTTTTCAGATATTAAGATGAATATGAGGAAGGGGAAATGGTTGGAGATTAACTAGGACTATGAATACAACATCAAATATCAACTTGGAATGGACAATGTTATGATCGGATCTGAGCTTAATCAATATCTTAGGGTTTATGTGGATGATTACATACTTTACTAGATTGATAATTACTTAAACATGATTAATGATTATATCACAATCATGATATGTTAAACCTAATGAGAATCCTAAGTATTCTATCTCTTTGTATAATTAGGGTTTGAGAAAATATAAACCCTAGTCGGCTGAAATTAGGGTTTTTGTCAAATAGGCCCATGTTGGAGAGGAATAAGAGAGGTATGCAAAGGAGAATAAAAATAGTAGTTGAAGGATAGGATAGCACGGCCGTGGTGGGTCGTTGGTGGCACGGGCATTCTAGGCCAAACGGCCATTTTGAAAGAATTGAACTATTGACCAACTTTTATACTCACATATGATGAAAACAATGCACCGCAACCATGGTATGAAGTAAGGACGTGTTGGGTCCATCTAAGCACGGTCGTGGTAGCTAGCATGGTCGTTCTGGGGCATTTTGTCTTCAACCGACTGTTTTGTAGATTTTTGGATAGCAATGTACTATTATATTTTTATTTATTTAATAGTAGTTCTGAATGATCTAAAATTTTGATTGAAGTTTTACAACTCAATTACAAAGAATATACTAAATTTTCATAATTTTTTGAGAAGTTTTGATCTCTAAAATACACGAATTACAGTAACTATTTTATGACAGAAAAATCTGTTGAAATAAGAAAAAGTTTAGTGAGGGGTCAATGTGCAATTCATCCAAGCAGATCCATTTCTCTATATGGTCAACCTAACACACTAGAAGCTCTCATAATTCATGATTCATTCCAGAGAAATAAAATCCTAGAGAGAGAGGGAGAGTTAGGGTTTGAGAGGAGAAAGTGGTGGAATTGCTGATTTAGGGTTTCTCTATCTGAGATGTGATGAAATCAAGTAAGTTTAGCTTCTTTGCATAACCTTTCATGGTGAATATTCTCTCACATGTCAAGATTCCGTCCCTCCTCTTATTTGATCTGAAATGGTATCAAAACATTCCCTTTCCTCACTCTTTCTTCATACTCCCTCATTTTTAGGGTTTCCGAGTTGAAAGGAAGAAGAATTGGGTGAATTGCTAGGGATTTGATATGAGATCGACATTTTTAGTGATGAACTATGTTTTTAAGGTGTTTTCACACCTTAGGGTGAGTGGGAACTTCGTTTAAATAGTATATTGCACGAAAATTGGTTAAACCATCCATAATCTTTAATTGCTTAGCATGCGACTACAAACCCTAAATTGTGTGTTTGATCTAAGTTGTTGCAAAATGATATGAAATGGATTCTTCTTCTGTTTGGATGAATTTAAAATGATAAAATCATATTATAAATATATACAATACATCCTAATGAGAATTCCCTAAGTATTCACAGAGGTTATAAGAGTAAACTGAAACATAGAGAATTTGTCTATGACTGAAATTGTTGTATAATTAAATAGAGAAATTTGTTTATATAGATTCCCTTGGTTATGAATGATTGTTTATCTAAATTCATAGTACATATATGTCAGATACTATCTTGGATTTCATTTAAGGTAAATAGTGTTTGTTTGATATCTCATTAAAGAGGGTGAAACCCTAGATGCGAGGAAAGTTGGATATTTGTGAATAGATATCGTGAAATCCATTTGAATGGATTTTCTTGACATGATAGACTTTTGTATTCAAATTTATTATTGATGCATGTTATCTCAGTGAATGGCATGGAAACCCAAATTCTGATCAGTTCCAAGATTTCATACATATATTGATTTTATATGATTTGTTAATAGTAGTCTTTATTCAGTGAATGTTTATGTCGCACGAAATCCTTATGAGAGCCATGTGATAAGTGAATGAGGTAAATGAAACCCTAAGGATAGGGTGTTCAATAAATCAAGTATTTTGATATCAATGTTCTCAGTATGAGATGTGGTGATGCTTAACAGTTTAGTTGTGGTAAATGTTATCAGATGGTCTATGAAACGAATGGTTTACAGAGCTAAACTAAGATATGTAATGTGATGATTGAATTGTGAATGTAAAGAGTGAATTAGACATGTAGATGCCCTAAACACTGTAGATCCCCTATGAGAGATCTACTCCGTAGGGATGAAACAACCTAACCCTGGCAGTATCCAGTATACGGGGGTCGGAACGTACTAACATGTGGTACGGGGGACGAAGCCCAAGTAGAAGTCTCCTTAATATACAACATATAGTGTCCAACATCAACCAGAGGTCCTGGTGGAACTAGAGTACAGAAAAGCCAATAGATGGCTTGACTCTCCTCCTGTGTGCTCAGGTTAGAGGAGGAGTCCAGTTTTTATGGCCCATGGGTGTGCCGTGGGCAGAGAGCCATTTTCCTATTGCAAACTAGCGACGTTGTCAGGCTTAGCATACCGGGTGTGTTAGCTAAGTCTTGTACGATGAGATTGTATTTCATTACAATTCTTCATATGTAGAGTACACTGCATCTGATCATGACATAAGATAAAATATGATAATATAAGTTTTAAAGAGTTTCTTATAAGTAAGAAAGGCTAAGAAAGATTCGAGTATAGTTTCCCAACAATTATTCTTTGTATGTTTCTGAATTATTAGTTCTCTTTGAAATTTATCAAGCATGCACATATATTGATTTACTCTTATTGATATCTAGAGTATCCTGCCATATTTATGATTTTCAATTATCAATATGTTTATAGCTTACTGTTATTATAATTGATATCAGTTGGTCAAAAGTATATCTGTAATTATATTAGTGCTTTAGACTGTTTCTTTGAAGTACTCATTCACTGAGCGAGTAGGCTCATCCCTCTACTCACAATTTTTAGGGAAACCACGTGGACTTGAAGAAGTTCAAATCATCAGAGTAGATCTACCACATGAGTTAAGTATGAGATTAGTTAAGTTCAGTCAGTCCCTGTCACTCTAGGTCCTAGTATAGATGTGAGAGTGTTGTAAGTGATGATGTGTATCTTTGTTTTCTTAATAAGAGAGAATGTATTTGATTATCATGTTATATGAACCTGGGAATGAATGTATGGATATGTATCATTTATGTTGATATCATATTAAAGTAATCAAAGTTTGATTCTCTTGTAAAGTTGTTTATGTGATTGGATGCGAGAAAACAAAGAGTTTGAAATAAAAGGAAATAAAAAGAAAAATAATCAGGAGTGATCTTTGTATTAAGTATAATTCTCAATCTCAAGCCCTATTCTCATGATTAGTGATAATCGTTGGATGTGGGCTTGATAGACAATGTCGTTAGATATGCATTGGAAAAGAAGTACACTTTAGCTTGTTTTTTTTTTGAAGCAAAGTACACTTTAGCTTGTTAGTACATAGTGTGCAACTATACTCAATGTCATATAGGAAGAGAAAGATTTTCATTTCACTTAGTGAGATGAATATACCTTCTTGAAAGGTTTTTATTAGCATAAATATTTATTAAGATGAATTTGGTAAAAATAACTCTATGTAATGAGAAAAGATGTAGTGACTAAGAGAATCTAATCTCATATTGGTGATAGGTTTTCATGATGTATAGGACGGAGAAATTTGTTTCCATGGTAGGTTGTATGTTCCTGAGATCAGAGTTTTGAGGGATACAGTTCTACCAATGTAGCATATCCATCCTAGAAACACATAGTTGTTCAAAAACCTAAAAGCCTTGTGTGAGTGCTCAAGACTGAAGCAAGATATTGTTCAGTTCATTTCCAAGTATCCTTGTTAGTCAATAATGAAGTCTGAGCATATGAAAGTTGTAGGGTTGTTGCAGTCATGGATGATCCCTCAATATAAACAAGATCATTTTAGCATGGATTATTTGATTGGTCTACAAAATTCAACGAAGGGATATGATTCAATTTAGAATATTGTTGACATCTAAGTAAGTTATCTCAAAGCCAATCAAACAACCTACTTAGTGATGTTGTCCTAGATATATATGATGGTATGTATGCCCAGACAACTAATCTTATAATGGTTGAAAAAGGCATATCTTATAAACAATTTGATTAATAATAAAGGCAATCTTTTTATTCTTTCTATTTCATTCAATTATGAGATAATGATGAAACATGATGAATATCTAAGGAATGATATTACTCAATGATGCATGTCTTCAGTTTGATGAATTGAACAATGAGATCATACGAATGTGAAGAGTATGTACATTATTGTTATGTCCCCAGTTGTATGTTATGGTGGAAGGCTGATAGATTCTAATGTCACATAGAACTAGAGTGTGTGTTGGTTGATGAAAAATCTTACTAAGTCATCATATGTGATATCAAACCAAACACATAGATACTTGTTGAAGAACAATGTATCAGACAAACCCACCTTGAGAGTGACACGTGGAAACCATGGTTGGTAGTTAGAATCATCTCTCATAGTGATGGTGGTGATTGTGGTTCTTAGACCTAAAGTCATTACACTCATCAAATGTTTTTTAATGTACTTTGACATCATCTACCTTGACCTTGAATAAGGGTTGCCATAAAGGTGGTTCTCAGGTGCATTGTGACACATAAGGATGATTGTGAGTGATGCAAATGGGATTTGTCCCTTCTACAGGAGTTTGACATCTAGGTCACTTGATAAGCTAGACTTAGTTAAGCATGCACATGTGGATGTGAATCAATATATGATAATGGATTCACATATATCTCATACAGTATGCTCTAGTTCAAGGAACGTGGATTGAACATTGAGAGGATGATGATTCCATGCCTTGAGTTTAATTTGGATAGTAGCGACAAAGGAGTTATACAATCAACTATAACACCAATCACAAATTGTTGGTTGAGTTGTTCTCCAACTTATAATAATTTTTCTATTTCTTATGTAGACAGAAACATCAACATTGTCTTCAAAAGTTTATATAAAGTTGTAATTAATGGTATTCAAACGAACTTTAGATCTGTGTAAAAATGAAATTATGGTTTTGTGAAACATCATATATAAAAGGATGATATTTGGATCTTTTCCTACTAAATACATGTTTTTTATTCAAAGAATAATAATTTATTAAATTTGAAAAGAATTTATTTAAAACAAATAGTGCTTAATTGTGCATATTTGGTCATCATGCTTTCCATTGATGTGCAATTAAAACTGAGTGTACTAATTAGATTTATAGACATTGCATTTTGTAATTAAAAATTCAATAACATTTTGTGACATTTCAATTAATGGATAACTATGTATTAAATTCGTATTATGTTACTATCTTTTCAATCTTGATATTACAAAGATCATTTTAGTCTGAAAATTTTTCCACTTCTAATTATGATGGATGAGTTGCATAATTAATGACACAAGTTGATGTGAAATTGTGAAGAAAAATTGATAGGAGAGGGACTAATAGCAAAACATCTAAATTTTATTTTCTAAAATACTAATTGATTTTGTCCATAATAAGTCTATATATTTTACAATATATGAGGGGGAAGAGGTATAATTGTCAAAATAACACTCAAAATGAATGTATAAAGAAAGCTAATGGAATTGGATAAGTAAGAAAATAAAATATCACAATATGTGTCATTTATTTTCTTACATTCAAAAAGTTTTATATATTACACAATATTATATAAATTACATAATTATCTTTTTTTGTGGGGGGTGTGCCTTTAGACAGGGTAGCCCCCCTATGACTCTGGTCCTATCATAGACTCTAGACAATAATGCTCTCACTGACCGCTATCGTTGCACGGCTGTAGTCAATGCTAAAACAAAAGGAGCAGTCATTGGTTCATGATATGTATTATACTAGAAAAATATTTCGACAAGGTCGTCATCTAATGACATGGTCGAATGGACAATCTAGAGAATCATTTTTGTATTATCTCTTTGAAAGAAAATCATACAAATCAATCTTGATTACAACAAAGGTGATAGATCTAAATGTTTTCACGTATACGTTGATTGATTTAGGTTTAAACGTTAGAACATTCTTGAATGGTTGTTTGTTGTTCACTTTTGGCTAGAATTACACCGTATACCTACACTTTTCTTCATTAGTTGCATAGAAAGGAGATCCACGGTGAAGAAGCACGTCGAGAAGGTGATGAAGCACTAGTCTAATGAGGTGAAACAATGATGAATGCAAAGTTAGGGATCCTTTTCCATTGTCATCCAAACATAGGATGGGAAACATAGCTTCCTATCCATTCCATGTACCATCCCTTTTTGTTCTATGATGCATCCCACTGTAATTATTTCTATCAATGTAAGCATGCCCCCTATTTGTTTGGTAGGAAAGAATCAATCATGTTGGGATATGTAGAAGGAAAGGAATGGATAGGATGTATGCATGATAGAATAGTTGTTCTCCTAACCTATGTTTGGATACAAATGCAAAGGTGTTGGGAATAGAAAAAGGATCTGACCCATGCCTAATTGGATTTGGACTTGAGTAGGAGTTGGCTTGTGCTACCAATCCTAATAGGAGTCAAATCTAAAAGGGAAAGAAGATAGTTTCCTATGTGCAACATGGAGTTGGATAAGGATTCCTAATTGCAACCACATGTCATGGAGGCCTATAAATAGAGGTTCTGGGGGAAGCCATTGAGATCATCCCACTGGTTGAGGTGTGATACCTCCTATTGTTGTTGGTGCCTTCTGCGGTAGAGGGTGTTAGAGAACAAGAGCAATTGGAGGAGCTCTCTTGGTAAATAAGAGAGGGTCAGTGACTTTGACTTGAAGCTAAGTAGTGGATGATCGTCAGTGATACATTGGGTGCACTGTCAGAGCATCCCAATTGGTTGATAAGATAGGGTCAATGACTTTTCCATAAAAGCAAAGTAGCAGCTGGGAGTTACAGACGCAGTGCTTCCATAGCGGCAATGGTCCAGCCTAGTCATTAGTTATAGAGGCATCAAACAGTCCCCAACAATGACAGCGTCCTCGTGAGGAGATCAAGTATATAGGAAAGTTTGGTACACACTGGGTGTGATTCTCTTCTTCCTCATCTTTGATCGCATGTGGGGAGGGCTACATGAATTTAAAGGTAATTAAATCTAGAGAGTGTGAGTTGTAATCTTAATTACATAGTTCTTGTTGTCCGGTATTGCCCCACAGTTTTTCTCTCCTTGTCTTGGGGAGAGTATTCCATGTTAAATCTGGTGTTTCTTGTTTGAGTTTATATGCTTATCAGTAATGTTTCCACAATAAGTTTTCATCACATCCGGGACTGTATCGGTACAATATCTCCAACAAGTGGAATCAGAGCGTAGGGGTAGATACTAGTCCAGATGGGTAAGGATGAAGATGTGACGATGATAAAGTTGACAAGCACAAATTGGTAGATTTGGAAACCCAAGATGGAGGATATTTGTTATTGCAAAGATGTGTACGGTCTGATTGAGGGACAAAAGCCAGAGAATACGTCTGATGTGGATTGGAAGAAATTAAATAGGAAGAATGTTAGAACAGTTTGAAAGTGGCTCGACATTTCTATGTTCCATCATGTCTTAGAAGATACCAATGCCAAAGATCTTTGGGAGAAGCTTAATAAGTTATATGAGCCGAAGACTACCACAAATAAAGCTTTCTTGATTAAAAAGTTGGTGAGCCTCAAGTACCAGGACGGTACAAGCATTGTCGAGCATATGAATGAATTTTAAAGCCTTGTAAATCAATTGGGGTCTATGAATATAATTCTTGATGATGAACTCCAGGTTCTACTTCTTCTGGGATCATTACTTGATAGTTTGTAGATGCTTATAGTGATAGTCAGCAATTCTGCATAGGAAGACAAGTTGACACTTGACTAGGTGAAGAGCAGTCTACTAAATGAAGAGACTCGGTGACGAGACTCAGGAGATAAAGGATCATAGGTGCACTTCACAGAGAGTAGAATATGTTGATAAAGAGAGAGAGATTGTGGCAGATCCAATAGTCATGGTGAGTCCCAGAACCACGAGAAATCTCATGGTAGATCCTAGTCGAAGAGTAGTAGAGGGTGTTTCCATTGCTACAAGCTAGGTAATTTCAAAAGGGATTGCCAGGTTTGAAAAAAGAAACATGGGTCTGAAGCCAAACACAAGCAAGATGACAATAAGAATACTACAGTGACTATCTTAGATGACATGAATGATGACGACAATGTGGACTTAACAATCCAAGAGCAATGTTTCCATGCTGAGGGTGATGATTCTGAGTGGGTGATGGATACTGCAGCTTCTTATCATGCTTCACCAATTAAGGAATTCTTCAATTCATACATGAGGGGAGACTTTGGGAGGGTGAACATGGGAAATTACATCTTCTCCAGAATTATCGGGATTGGAGACATTTGTATTCAAACAAGTGTCGGTTGCACGCTCATACTGAAGGATGTTTGTCATGTTCTAGATTTGCGGCTAAGTTTGATATCTGGTTTATTATTTGATAGAGAAGGTTGTCATCTAGATTTTGGTGGTGAGAAATGAAAGATCACCAAGGGGGCCTTGGTTATTGAGCGGGGCAAATTATGTCACACATTATATAAGACCCAACTTAAGGTGCTCAAAGGCGGCCATATATGTGTCGTTGAGGATCACCAGACGGATCTATAGCACAAACAACTAGGAAACATGAGTGAGTAAGGATTGAAGCTTTTATCAAAGCATAGATTGTTTCCTTGTGGCAAGGATACTGGTCTCAGTTCATGTGATGCATTTCAGACAAGAAAGCAATGACGTGTTTCTTTCAAGACAAGATCAAAGGTGAAGTCACAACTTATGCAGCTGGTTCATTTGGATGTTTGTGGTCTATTTGCGGTTGCTTCACTGGGTGGCTATATGTATTTTGTCACATTCATTGATAATGCATCTAGGAAGGTGTGGGCCTACTTGGTGAAGACCAAGGATCAAGTTTTTCAATTTTTTTAGAAATTTTGTGCCATAGTGGAGCGGGAGACAGAGAAAAAGTTGAAGTGTCTCCGCACAGACAATGGAGGAGAGAACACCTCGAGGGAGTTCTAGGATTACTACATGAAATACGGCATGCAAGGATGGAGCCCGACATACTAAAACATAGTGGTACAACTGAGAGGATGAACTGTACCGTAGTGGAGACCGTTAGAAACATGTTGAAGACTGCAAAGTTTCTAAAGACATTTTGGGGTGTGGCAGTGAGTACAACCTGCTATTTGATTAATCGATCTCCATTAGTTCCTTTGGGTTTTGATATACATGAGAAGGTATGGACAGGAAAGGATGCATCCTATGCTCATCTGGGAGTATTTGGTGCAAGGCTTATGCACATGTTCCAAAGGAAAAGAGACAAAAGTTGGATGATAAAGTGGTGCAATGTATCTTTCTTGGCTATGGAGATCAACAATTTAGCTATAAGTTATGGGATCCTGTAAAAAGGACCATGAGCAGACACAGAGATGCGACTTTAGGTGAGAGTCAGACAGTTACATAGTCTGAGATTGATGTGTAGAGGCTACAGGATCAGGTGATAGTTCTTCTTCTGATGAGTACGATGATGCTTCAGCTTCTTCACATGTGCAGTCTTCAGATGACTATGAAAAGAAGCAAGATTACCCTAATAAGTAGAGTGAGAACATGTTGGTTGTTCCTATTCCAGATGCATAAATGAGTGGTTTAGACTCATAGTTAGAGACTTCTGGGCAAGGGGAACAAGATCATGACCGGGCATAGTCCTCAGAGCAATAGTTGAGGAGATATGATAGAGTTCATCATCCTTCATCCAGATATTTGACATCTCCACATATTCTCCTTACTAATAAGGGTGAGCCAGAGACTTATCATGAGTCATAAACTCATAGAGACAGAGCACAGTGGCATCAGGTGATGTAGGAGATATCTTCTTTATAGAAGAATGATACCTATGAGCTTGTGGCGCTTTCCAAGGGTCGGAAAGCACTAAAGAACAAGTGAGACTACAAGATGAAGAGAGATGACAGCAACAAGGATCAAGCTTCTAATGAGGAGTTGCATGGACATGGGGAACATCATCAGAGTGTTTTTGAGGCTTGATACAGAAGGCCAGAAATAAGGTTTTTATCCAAGATGGCTCCACATACCAGTCAAGAGGAGCCAATTAAGTTCTAGGTGTGGGCATGGAGAGAGAAGTGGTACTGCCAGGATACTTCTTCTTAGTGGCTTGGGAACAAAGTGAAGTCAGGACGGGACTTTGGGAAGATGGATGAAAATGATAAAATTGATGAAAACTCTGTGGAGAGTGGATTCATCATAGGTGGTGATGAGGTCCATAAGCTACTCTAGATGATTGTTGAAGACAATGTCTCCCTCATGGGCTGGAGGGGGAGATTGTTAGAAATAGAAAAAGCATCCGACCCATGTCTAATTGGATTTGGATTTGAGTAGCAGTTGGCTTGTGCTACCAATCCTAATAGGAGTCAAATATTAAAGGGAAATAAGATGGTTTCCTATATGCAACATGGAGTTGGACTCAGAGTTGGATAAGAATTTCTAGTTGTAATCACATGTCATGGAGACCTATATATAGAGACCATGGGGAATCCATTGAGATCATCCCACTAGTTGAGGTGTGATCCCTCCAGTTGCTTGTTGGTACCTTCTGTGGTAGAGAGTGCCAAAGAACAAGAATAACTGGAGGAACTCTCTTGGTAAATAAGAGAGGGTCAATGACGTTTCCTTGAAGCTAAGTAGTGACGGATAGTCGGTGACACATTGGGTGCACTGACAAAGAAGCACTCTTGGTTGATAAGAGAGGGCCAGTGACTTTGCCTTGAAGAAAAGTAGCGGTTGGCGGTTACAAATACAGTGTTGCCATAGCGGCAACGGTCTGACCCTGTCAGCGATCACAATGGCATCAAGTAGTCCCCAATAATGATAGCAGTCTCCTGAGGAGATAAAGTAAAGAGGAAGGTTTTGTACACACTAGTGTGATTCTCTTCTTCCTCATCTTTGTTCTCATGTGGGAAGGGCTACCTGAATTTAAGGGTAATTAAATCCAGACAGTGTGAGTTGTAATCTTAATTACATAGTGCTTGTTGACTAGATTGCCTTGTGGTTTTTCTCTCCTTGTCTTGGGGAGAGTTTTCCACGTTAAATATGCTATTTCTTGTTTTAGTTTATTTGCTTGGTGGTAATGCTTCCATAATAAGTTTTCCTCACATCCAGGACCGTATCAGTACAACATCACAAACACGAAGGAACGCTCTACACCTTTCCTTCTCTGACAAGACACTTGAGGTGGGCATATCTCGATTCAGTTCAGAGAACCACTAAAATTATAAATTGAACCATATATATTTGCTTGTGAATTTTATAAACCAGACCAAACTGTTAACTAGTGCAAAACGAAATTGAATAGAACTATTGATTTGTGATTTTGTTCAATTTGGTTTGATTTAAACTATTATATGAGAAACTATAAATCTTTATATTATATTTTTTATGAAAAAAATAAATATTTCATCATCTTGATCAAGAGGACTTGAATGATAAGGAAAGCTTCATATAAATTTTTTATAAGGAAAATTTCATATAAATATATATATATAGAGAGAGAGAGAGAGAGAGTCAGGTTAGAATACACTTGAGTGTACAGATTGTACGAATACACTCAAGTATGTTTGTATATCAAGACTATTTTTTGCAAAATGTAAACCATTGATCTTCATTGTCAGACTATAACTAGGCTACATACAAATTTTGAGCCCATTTGGATGAGTGTAAGTCACTCATCCAAGGACAATAAAATCGACGCGCGAAACTAATTTGAAATGTATAATTTTTGCTGTCTTTATAACATGACCCATAAATGTCCAAATGTGCTCAAATTTTGCGTATGAGCTATTCACAAGATGTTTAAGAAGATCAATGGATTCGATTTTTGAAACAAATATTACATCATGAAAAACTACTTGAGTGTATTATGCTCCGAATACACTCGAGTGTATTCTAGTCTCTCTCTCTCTCTCTCTCTCTCTCTCTCTCTCTCTCTCTCTATATATATATATATATATATATATATATAAGTTCGCTCTGGTTTTGTTAAACTGTACCTTCAAACTAAGCCATATCACTGTCTAATGACCATAAAATTTTTGGAGCTAAATCAAATCACTCTCCCTTGTAAACCAAATTGGACTGGTTGGTTTGGTTCAGTTTCTTTGAGTTTAATGGTTTTGTTTGATTTCGTACCCAGCCCTTCAAGGCACATGCCTGCTTCTATGTGGCATCTCAAGCGAAAAACCTATCTTTTACTTTTTCAAGCTGATTATTATCAACTATCACCGCATCCTTAAACAACTATGGTAAAATAAAAGTTAGCAATTGCAGCAGCCAAAAGCTCCTCGGCAGCTGTATATCCAAGGAAAGGCAAAAGCTCCTCAATACCAATGTACCCAAGGAAGGACGAAATCTCATTGAGAATCTTGCCTCCAGCGTCCAAAGTGACCAGACTGAGACCAAATTGGATTGACATTTCCGGCGGCCAGTCACGCCATGATGCGGAGCACAACGTCCGTCTAGAATTAGTTATGCATCGACGGAAAGGTTACTCTTTAAATAGTTGGGTGAGGTCGGCATGTTGTGCACAATTGTTCTCGATGTAGTTTGAAGACTCTAGTGACGTCGTAATTCCATTGAAGGCCAGTATGGAAAAAGTATAAAACGTAAAATCAACACAAACTGCAGAAGGCTCGACCCGACAATGAGGAAGATGGAAGTGGGTTGTGAGTAGAAAGTAACTGGGCATTTGGTACATAGTACATTATGTGGGTATGGACTAGAATCCTGACGATTGATCCAAGCCTATGTTTGTTTGATTTAGTTTCAATATAGGACCACACTAGCGTGGCATACTGTAGAATCCTGATGATGTAGGAAGTCGTCATGCTGCACACCCCACCATATTGCGGCGATATATAGTCTCTGAATACACACACGTCTTTTTCTGAGGCTTTGACTATGATAACAACCGCCCAAGGTGGGACACAATAAAAGATGGGCTGGTATGGTATACGAGAAGGATTGATATTGTATATACCAACTTGAGTTTGGGTGCAACGCTGGAAAGGACTGACACTGAAGGCAAAGGACGGATATGCGTACTTATAGGAGAAGGTAAGTCTAAAAATTTACAGAGGAATATGTGTTGTTAATTTTGAATTATGTCGTTACATACAACATAAATAGTTGTAAGTTATTAACGAATTCAGACCAGATCCAAATAAGAAATAGAAAGAAAAAATACTACATGAGAACAAAAAATAAAAAAAGTTAGGAACTCAAAACAAATCATTCATTGAAAATCGAATATGTTACTTAATGTAATCAGCATCTCGCAATCCTGAAGGATGAGTCTCGTTCTTCTAGTCGAACCGATCACAAACATGTAGCAGGTTGTCATCTCGCTCGCGCTTGACGACGATCAGCGTGCACAACCAGTGCAGTCCAACGATCACAGGTACTACCACCCGAACAGATCACACCTTTAGGGAGAGGAAGGAAGAAGTCAATTCTCACAAAAGAGGAATCTCTAGAAACAACTCGGGAATGAAGGTAGTAGAGAAGTCTCTCTAGGATTTGCAAAGCACATGCATGAATAGTTGACGGCTATATGTTCGAAAGATGTGTTCAACCGTAATGACCATCGACTTATTTATAGCCCTTTCACACTCCCACATCCTATTTCCATTAAGATGTGATTACACGGTCACTCTTGTACCCATTGTAGAAAACTATGTGGCAAAAATTTCCAATTAGGATTAATAAATTCATTTTAAAAAGAAATAAAAATGAAATTAATAATTAATTATATAGTTGTATCCTTGTGAAAAAAGAATACAGAAGATGGGAGACAATTCCCACAAGACACAAGCCACATGCCATAAGCTCGAGCCTATGTCTGCCTGGCCAAGTCAGCCAAGCAAAGCATGGGGTTATGTGTGTGCGCATGTACGCACGTCTGTGTTGTGGTCATCATACCCACCAAATAGGTGAACATACTCTCCCCTAGATCCCTTTGGACACTAGTGTTACATGTGATTCTACCAATAAGGACCACATAAATTCTAAGAGTGAGAAATGTGAGATTAAATCTCTTCTCATTTACACAAGACACAAAACTATATTTCCTTTATCTACTAGCTGCACTACATTGGGCTTAACCCATGCTAAATAAATGGTTAGCAGCCATATATATATATATATATATATATATATATATATATATATATATATAACAATCTCCCACAAAGTTCAATGTGTAGTGTGCTCTACCATTCAATCCTCCATACTTGACTTTTCAGTAGATACCTTTCAGTTTGAATATACTTAGGCTATCCAACTTCGACTCTCACGGTAATTAGGTGAACAAAAGTCTTGAACCTGAAACTTGGTAGAAAGAATATAGGTTGGTAACAACATAATAAAGACATGCATTAAGACCATGCATCCAAATAACATGTCATGATTGATATCAGGAAACAACCCAATTTTTCTGTTGCAACCAACACAAAATCAATCATTTAGTTGGAGTCTCCAAAAGATGTAATGCTAACATCCTATCCTAAGACTTGACGCTATTCAAAGACTAATCTCTTACAAACTTACAATCATAACACTAACATGTTTATCAAGGGATAGAGATATAGATGCAAGAAGCATCAATAAAAAAATATGGTGTCATCTGATTCACCTGATAGCTTGTTATTATCATGTTGGACCCAATTCGTGGGATCTCCATTCTTTTGGGTTGGGTTGATACTACCTACAAATTTAAAGGGGTTTTAGTCTCATCCCCAGCTTAAATTTCTCCACTAAGTCCAAGTTGAAAGGATCGGTTGTATTATCTTTGGTATCAACGTAGTAGACAACCACATCTTAATCAGATACTAATTCCCTTACAGACTTGAGTTTGTCTTGGATGTGTATACGCTATTTTTTATTATACTTAGAACTCATTATCTTAGCAATGATTATAGTAATATCACAGTGAACTCAAATTATAAAATGTAACTTCTTCCCCATAGGTAAACTCATAAGTCCATGTAATCATTCATCTTCAAATCTAGTTTCATCTAAAGCACACAATTATGTCTCAAAAGTAGAGCGAGACAATATGGCATATTTCTTAGACTCTAGGAAACAACACCTCCTCCCAATAGGAATACATATCTTGAGACACCATTACTCCCATAGTTCATGGCAATCCAGCTTTCATCACATCCTTCAACTAATAAAAGGATATTCTTCATAATACAACCCAAGGAAACAAGATCCCATTATATACCTTAATATTCTATCAAGAGCTTCCCGATCGGTCTTGTTGAGACAATTGGTTTATCTACTAAACTTCCCCATGGCAAACAAAATGTTTGGACATGTGCAATTCATAATATACATCAAACTTCTGATAATATGAGATTATTGTAATTGAGATACTGGAATCACAATATCATTCATGAAAATGACCTTAGATAAATCATATGGGGTCTTAATAGGTTTACGTGATGTGTACTCAAACCTCTTCAGTATCTTCTCAGCATAGTGATACTAAAAGAGATTTATACCATCGGTAGACCTTATGATTTAAGTCCTAAAATCACATCAGTGACACCCATATCCTTTATCTCAAACATGCTACTTAACAACAACTTTGTCTCATTTACTACTTTCCTATTTGAACCAAACAATAGGATATCATCTACATATAAGCATAACAGAGTGAATCCATCCTTGACAATTTTGTAGTAGAGACACTTATCAAAATTATTAGAAACAATGCCAAATGATAATATCACATAATCAAACTTCTCATGCTAGTGATTAGGGGCTTGTTTCAAGCCATATAATGACTTAAAAAGTTTACACATTTTGGACACATTCCCGTGGCCCACAATTCCCTCAGGTTGTTCCATATGTATCTCCTCCTGAAGATCACTGTGTAGGAACACAATCTTCACATTCATCTGATCGAGAGAGAGATTATAAATGGAAGCCAATTTTATAAGCATAAAAGTGTCTATTCCTTCCCTATGTGTGTAACCCTTAACAAGTAACTTAGCTTTATACTTATTGATTGTCCCATCTTCATTAAGTTTCTTCGTGAAAATCCATTTGCATCCAACTACAGAATAACCATGAAGCAAACCCATGAATTTCCAAGTTCCATTCGAGTGAATTGATTGGATTTCATCATTAATGGTTTTTTTTCTAAATTTAGCTTCTGAAGAATACATAGCTTGTTTGAAAGATACAAGATCATCCTCAATATAATAAGTGAGAAACTCACTTCCAAAATTTGGGATGTCCTAGGACATTTACTCCTCCTTGGTTCAACCATTTCTTCATAATCATCAGATTTAGAAATAGCATATTCTGAGTCGTCCCCCACATTTGTCATCCTTTCCCAGTGCTCGGGAATGGAACCCATTGTGGGATCTGATCTCCAAAACACGGAATAAACATAGCGGAAGCGATTTGATTAGCAGTGGAATACGAAAAATCACCAGAAATTAAAACTTTTTGAGATAAGATCTTGAAATCATAAAACTTCTTTTATAAGAAACAAGATAAACAGTTTACATCTCTGTTAAATCACTTTTTGAGTGATTATACACAACCAGATACAAAATCTCAAGGTTCAAAACCAAAATCTCAGACCAACTAACTCCAAGGACCTGAGAGTATAGAGACGGCATAAGACTAACTAACTACATGACTCAGCAGTCAGTATCTCCACCTGAGATTCACTGCTGCTCATGATGATGCTGCTACTGATATTGTTCACCTGCAGATTGGATCCTTGGTCCTCGACGACCACCTAAAAAGTTGAAATCTATGGGGTGATACAATTTTAAATAATTGTCCCAACGAGAGTTATAATTCTCCGCCAGAAGCTTTGTTAAAGCATATAAGTAATAACATAAGCAAGGTAACTTAAAACATCAACAACAGGTTTGATAAAGTAAAGCAACATTTACTTAAGCAATCACTTCATTAAAACATATGAAGAATATGTATGCTAGGTACTTGAATAGGCTAATGATGTAAACTATGTAACATCAATCATTGTTTATCATAGTTCAACCTAAGCAGATATACTACACGATTGATTATGTTTTACAAACATTATTATGCCCTGTGGAGATGTGGTATACCGCTCATACTCCAACCGATCACTATTAAGTCGCATCGGTATCTTACTTAGGTCATCAAAAGAGCCAGATTCTTATGACCTCATCTTCCTCAGTCAGTGTGAGGATCAACATGCAGGACATCTAATGTCTCTATTACTATAGCTTACCAGGGTATTCTGGCACTTCGTTATTAGAGTCACAGTGGCATTATGTACTCTTTTTTCTATCGAAAGATTTCTTGTTTATCTCTCATCGATGCAGAATAAAAGATTTCCTCGGGAGAATAGTGTTACATCACCCCGGCATAAACATATAGTGAAGGATTGATAGATTAAGATACATCTACATCAATTCCTACACTAGGATGTAAGGATATACACATCCATATTCCCCCACATACTCAAAAGTATGTGATCCAGGAGTTCCCTTAGGAAAACTTGTTTCACCATCATTTAGCTTATGACAATGATGGATCTATGATCATGGCTCTACATAGTATGATTATACTTGATTAGTTAGGTACATTTCAGTATTCTTTTAGCATCAAGCATGTTCTCAAACATTAATCATTAAAACAACAGCTAAGAAAGTAGAATACTAAATGTATCAAGTCTAACTCACATCAGTTATCATTTCTTAATCATCTCATCACAAGTCATCTAATTAGCATGACCTTGATGATACTCATGGCTCTTTCAGCCTATCATCTCATATGATGCCACTTAAACTTAGGCAACATAGCATATCACTATTCATAAAGCTAATAACATGCTTTCAATGAATATGATATCATAATCCTTAGCTGGATATGATCATTCTCTTATAATGCATGGTTAATTCAATTAACAACAATAACCAATTCATATCAAGAGTTGTACCTTTATACTTATAAGTATAACCCGGAATTAGGGTCTATTGTACATTTCATCACATCACCCTCAATTAGGGTTTACTATTCACATCATGGTGAATTAAACTCATAGCATCATCATGTATGAGAAACATCATCATAAATGCCTTCAAATTAGGTTAAGATTCATCAATTATCATAATTAGGGTTTTCATGATCTCACATAGATGGATCATACCCTAATCATGCATATTCATATACATTCAAGGTATTTTACTTAAGTTTCAACCATAAATGGCACCTTCTCTCTCCTCTTACTAATAGATGGTGATTACATCACTCTAGATTAGGTTAGATCAAGTCAATCTTGATTATCATAAGCTAATTCACCACTATCATGTCATTAGGGTTTTGATTAAACAAAGGTGTCATCTACTTGAACCCTTTAAGGGCACATTGGTAATGTACACCATTAATCATCACATGGTTCAACCTACTAATCAATTAGCCCCTTATTATCTTTAGGTATCATTAGGGTTTGGATTAGACAACCATTGAACCAATTAAGCCTTCAAGTCACTAAGCAATCATAGCCCTAAAGGTCCCCAAACGGTTTCACACCTTAACCTCCAAACGGTTTTGAAACCGTTTGGGGTCATTGACCGTTTGGACACTTTGACCTCCAAGACTGCATGGCCTCCAAGACCGCATGACCTCCAAGACTACACGAGTGCATTGACCGTTTGAAAGAGTTGACTTTGAAACCGTTTAAATCTATGCGACCTTGACACCGCATGAAAATATACGACCTTGAGATCGATTGGACCTAAACGACCTTGAGATGGTTTGAGCCCAAACGGTCTTGAGACTGTTTGGTACAAATGGGCTCAAAACCGCATGTACCTTAAAGGCGTATCAAAGGTTGTAAACTATTAGGGTTTTCCATGTTGAAGCCTTCAATTGGCCACATCCTTGCTAACCACTTATTAATTGAGCTAATTAGGGTTATCCTTAACTAATTGGACACTCAATTGACTCTCAATTGATAGCCAATTAGGGTTGAAACTGACTCAATTAGGGTTTGCAATCGGTTAACCATCAACCTTCATCAATTTGAATCAAATTGGAATTGAACCCATCAATTGACACTCAATTGGGCCCAAACTTGGCCCAAACGGTCTTGAGATCGTTTGGACACCCTCCAAATGGTCTTGAGACCGTTTGCCCAAAATTTCATCAAAAATTAAGTCAATTTGATAAGGGTTGAACCCTAATTAGGTCGAAAATCGGCACTTTTAATCAATTCAATAACCTATTGTGATTGGACCTTCAATTGATCAAATTACCTTAACCCTAGGCCTCCAAACGGTCTTGGGTTGTCACCTAACGGTCTTGAGACCGTTTGAGTGAACCCCCAAATGGTCTTGAGACCGTTTGGGCCCTTCAACCCAAAGTTCACCAAAATTGGTCATTGAAATCAGCAATTCAACCCGATTAGGGTTTAAGGGGTTGAAGTGCCTTCAACTTGTGATTGGTTTGCAATTAGGTTATGATTCTTTGTAGTTGATTAATTCAACATGTGTACAACAGACCTCTAAACGGTCTTCACTTGGTCAAACTTTCCAAATGGTCTTGAGACCGTTTGGATGAGCTCCAAACGGTCTTGAGACCGTTTGGCTCATCCAACCCTTGGATTCTAGTGAAAAATCATTAGGGTTTGAGCTATTGAGTTGATCATCAAATCAACAATTGATTGCTTTGTAATTTGGTACCTTTGGACCTTCAATTGGTCAACTTTACTTAACCCCAGACCTCCAAACGGTCTTGGGTGATCCCCAAATGGTCTTGAGACCGTTTGGGTGACTCCCAAATGGTTTCAATCAACCCAAAACAATCAACTCATTTCAATGCAAAACCAACACTTAGTCGATTAGGGTTAACACCATATCTTTTATCCTTCAAACACTTAAACATATCCAACCCTTGACCTCCAAACGGTCTTGGGTGACCCCCAAATGGTCTTGAGACCGTTTGGGTGATCCCCAAACGGTTTTGAAACCGTTTGGGCAAGAAAACACCAAAAGTCAAATCAATCAAGTCGAAAGTCAGCACTTAATCCAATTAGGGTTTACCTAATTGATTAGCCTTCAACTCATGATTACTTTGGAATTAACCTATCAAATTTGGTGAGTTATTAACCAACATGATTTTGAACAGGAATCTCAAACGGTCAACCCTTGGTCAACGCCCTCAAACAGTTTTGAAACCGTTTTCCCAAAAAGGTCAAGTTAATCAGGTTGGAAATCAGCACTTAATCCAATTAGGTTTACCTAATCGATTAGCCTTTAACTCATGATTCCTTGGGATTTAACCTATAAAATTTGGTGGGTTATTAACTAAAATAATTATGAACAGGAATCCCAGATAGTCAACCCTTGGTCAATGCCCTCAAATGGTTTTGAAACCGTTTGAGTATAAACGGTTTTGCAAACCACATGAGACCAAACGGTTTTGAAACCGTTTGGACCAAAAGGGTGAGAAACTGTTTGATAAAGTAGCATTGGTATTCACGCCCCCCTTCTTATACCTCCAGATCCAGGTCTGTTATTCATGGTTTTAGTTGCAAGAAAGCAAGGGAGGATGGGAGAAAGAAGAACAAGCTACTTTTGCAAGAAAGAAAGATGCATAACAAAGTTTAAGGGTTTAGAGTTATAAAACCCAACTTAGAACTAGCTCTAGAGCTCCAAGATTCATTGATTTAATGGTGTCTTGAGCTCCACAGTTCGTCCAAGGTTCTTCTTCAAGAATTGGTTGGAAAGGATGGCTAGATAGAAGAACTAAGTAAGAAAAACTAGCAAACCAACCTTGTATCATGATTTCCTCCATGAATCCGAGCTAGAAGATAACCAAAGCTTACCCAAACCTACTTGGCCGTTATCCTCTGCTCCTGATCTCCTTCCTTAGTCAGTCCAAGCAAGATATAAGTGAAGAGAGGAAGGGAAACAATCCCTTAGTTGTAAAAGAAAGGTGTATATATACTTTGGGCATGTTTTCAAGATAAGGACAATCTTTTCTTCTATTTCTCATATGGGTCCTTCTCTCCTTCTTGAATACACCCCTCCTTTCTATACATAAGAAAAACTCCTTTCTTAACCAAAGTCTAGTGAAAGGGAAGCCAAACATCCTACTAAGTTGCACACATATAAAAGGGCCATTATGCTTACAAATTGGTTATTTAGTTACATGGGTTATCCTTCTTATTTGATTATTCAAATGAAGCGCCCCATTCATCATTTTTCCTCTAATTGATGCCAAGAGTCATAAAAGATACTCTAGAAGGTATATTTGACATGTTGCACCCCATGTTTTGGGTAAATTGCACTTTACACCAAAACTAGGGTTTAAAGCACAAGGATTGCTCCACAAGCTGCATTTTAATGCCCAAGCTTGGAGAATCCATAATACTTCATCAAATTCATTCTTATGATGTATTATCATCAGAGGAACATCTAAACATGTGCAATTTACAAGTTAACCCCTCTAATTGGGTAATTTGCACATAAGTCCACTTTTAACAAAACAATATTACAATATTGTTTAAAAAGGACAGAAAGGGAAATATATGTTCCTCAGAAGCTTTAATTACATTATCAACAGATAACCACAAGTATCTATTCACATATTTAGGCAAAGCACCAAGGGTTAGTTCATAACCCAGGTCAGGGATGTTACAAATTATAAACCCCTAACAAGGATTTTGCCCCCGAAATCCCAGAAAGAAAAGGGGAAGCAGATATTGTTTAAGCATCATATCATTACATTATTAGATAACATTTCTTTATTATGGAGATATTATAGAGTTTTTAATAACTTTTCTTAAGATCACACTCATACTCTGTTATTTATTTGAGACCATATAAGTGCTTTCATACTTTGATTGTGTCATCACATCTGATAACACCATACTAATTTTCCTTATTATTAGCACTGATTATCACATTAGTTGTACATTCTCTTATCATGGGGAAAAGTTACTTATGAAACAAGGACTTATTTGACAGGTATCTTGGAGAAAGATATGTTTATGAAAGACATAAACCCCTAACAAGTGATGTTCATATTATTTTGCATGTTTAATTTGATTTCATAGTTAACCATTCCAGGTAATTAATATAAATCATTTGATATATTATTACATTCTTGGTTTGGTACCTATCACATGTGTTATCAACACATTACATCTTTTTCTTCTTTTCATCATGGGACATTACTTATTACATATATTCTCACCTTGGAACCAAAGTCCAGGGTAAACTGATACCTTTATAAGTAATCACCCATAAACATCTTTATTACTATCCTTACAACTTTACTGGTCTGGGTTGACCTCCCTTATTCCCATATTTCTTATTTCATGATACTCATTAGATTGTCTCAGAATGACTGCTTGATCAGAGCAATAAAAAAGATAACAATCTAAGAGTTTCCATATTTACTGTATCATTAGTAATTGTATACCTGGCCAGGGTATATAAATACTGAGATAAGGTAATATGCACTTGTATACTACCATATTCCTTCTCTTTTCTTATCATCACAAGTATAAGTATTAATCTTACTAAATTTTCTATCCAGACCAATTCTTTAATACCTCACCTTCTTATGAAGGTAAGCATGCAACATGAAATATCTATTTTATACAACATTATAAGTCTTTATAGGACTAATCAAGGAAAGTTCAATCAATTGCTTTCTCAGTTTTATCCAAGAGATCATAAAAAGACATATAAGAAATACCATTTATTTTGTCTAACCTGTCATGACTCGAGGATTATTCATTGTCTCAGGCTGATTCTGCCTCAGAGGTTGATTTACCATAACATTTCTAGCTGGGCAATCTCTTACCAGATGCCCTACCTGTCCACATTGATAGAAAGTTCTGAGTTCCCGGTGTGGTCTAAAGGGTTCCTTACCCTTTCTGGATAACCATTGCCTTGGTGCACTAGGTCTTGGTTATGTTGGTGACACCAGAAACTTCTTCCTTTTGGAACTACCAGGTCTCTGGTCCTGGGTTTGGATAGGCCTTTTCTCAATTCTTCCTTTATATTTCTTTTTTGGACAATTAGGTCTAATATGTCCAGGTTTCCTACACCTATGGCATATCCTAGTTTCTGGTTGTATTCTAACCCCTACATTACTATATATTGATTCAACAAGCTGAGGTTGAGCACAGACTCGTTCTAAGTTCAGAACTTCATCATGAGGAGCTGGTAACCTAGGTTGTATTGCTAGTGCTTGATCCACTAGATACATCATGGTTGCCCTAAATTCCCCAATAGTGATTCCTAAGGAAGGATTCCTTATCATGGTTGGATTAGCTAGGGGGATCTCAGGTAATTGTCCCTCTCTTGCTTGCTCCTCTGCACCTCTTCTCAGTGTAGCATTGTTGCTCTCTACAACAAACTCCTCGTCTGATCCAGTCATCTTCAAGTTCTTCTCCTCCTATGTGAGCAGAAGATACCATCATATACACTGGATGACACTAGAACATACTCTACTACCTTAGTCCTATGTCTCTGTAGACTCAGCGAACCTAGAGCTCTGATACAACTAAATTGTGGTGACCGTCTCGCGAAAACAAGATTAACTAATGCGGAAGCAATTCGATTAGCAGTGGAATATGAAAAATCACCGGAAATCAAAACTTTTTGAGACAAGATCTTGAAATCATAAAAATTCTTTTATAAGAAACAAGATAAACAGTTTACATCTTTGTTATATCACTTCTTGAGTGATTATACCCAACGAGATACAAAATCTCAAGGTTCAAAACAAAAATCTCAGACCAACTAACTCCAAGGACCTGAGAGTATAGAGACGGCATAAGACTAACTAACTACATGACTCAGCAATCTGTATCTCCACCTAAGATTCACTGCTGCTCCTGATGCTGCTGCTGCTGATACTGTTCACCTGCAGATTGATTCGTTCGTCCTCGACGACCACCTAAAAAGTTGAAATCTACGGGGTGAGACAATTTTAAATAATAGTCCCAGCGAGAGTTATAACTCTCCGCCAGAAGCTTTGTTAAAGCATATAAGGAATAACATAAGCAAGGTAACTTAAAATATCAACAGCAGGTTTGACAAAGTAAAGCAACATTTACTTAAGCAATCACTTCATTAAAACATAAGAAGAATATGTATGCTAGGTACTTGATTAGGCTAATGATGTAAACTGTGTAACATCAATCATTGTTTATTGTAGTTCAACCTAAGCAGATATACTATGCGATTGATTATGTTTTACAAACATTATTATGCCCTGTGGAGATGAGGTATACCGCTCATACTCCAACCGATCACTATTAAGTCGCATCGGTATCATACTTAGGTCATCAAAAGAGCCAGATTCTTATGACCTCATCTTCCTCAGTCAGTGTGAGGATCAACATGCAGGACATCTAATGTCTCTGTTACTATAGCTTACCAGGGTATTCTGGCACTTCACTATTAGAGTCACAGTGGCATTCTATACTCTTTTCACTATCGAAAGATTTCTTGTTTATCTCTCATCGATGCGGAATAAAAGATTTCCTCGAGAGAATAGTGTTACATCACCCCGACATAAACATATAGTGAAGGATTGATAGATTAAGATACATCTACATCATTAAGATACATCTAACAAGGTACTAACTCTACCTTTCCACTAAAAGAGTTGTCTAAGACAAACTATTTTATGGGTATAAGATCCTATGAAAGTCTTACTAAACTCTATCTTCCAATTCAAGGTATAACATAGGGCATAGGGTACACTAAACCCTAAACATGGAAATCTAAGGCTCAAACAATAGACTTAGGGATTACAAGATGATTTTTTTTTGGAAAACGTCAAATCAACATATAAGGGTTATAAAGGTTACTCAACAATAAGGTAATATGTCGAAGGGTAGACTATTTCGAGCTGTCTGTTTCAGATCAGGCCAGGCCAGGTCATATGAGCTCAGGAGTCCTCGTTACCAAGCTAGTGGGGCGGATGAAAATTTTGCCAGCCCCCAAGCTCTGACCCTTTCTAGACACCATCACTTCAACTTCTTGCTCTAATAGCTACTCCATAGACAATTCACCAAAAAGTTGACAAATTTTATTTCTAATAAGAAATTATTATGATCCTAAATGAAACTGTCATTATAGGTCAACTCTAAGGTGAAAAACTAACTAAAGGGAAACTATATACTCTAGGGAGACTATTTTTTGAATTAGTCAAGAATCCGACTACCTTGATTCTCGGATACCATGTTGTAAAGACCAAGTCTCTACTATTAAACATGATAAACAAATCATCAATTGTGTAGCAGCGGAAATTTAAATCTTGACTTTATTCAAAATGTATAAAGAGTACATCACAAAATTTTCCCAAATGGGAGTACAACTTTATACAAGCAACTAGGGTCTAGGTAGAGGAAGACTAGACTATTACAACATTGTCTCCAAACAAAAACAACTTATAACATAACAACAACTATGATCATATATGTTCCTTTTCCTTCAACTCCCATCCCTAGTCTTAGGTTCACCAAGCTTCCATGCGCACTCTGATCCTAGCCTGGATGGTTGGGGTCATCCAGCAAGAGAAGGATAAAAAGGTATGTGTTAAAAATAGGAATAAGGCAATTAATAAGCTAAGCAAAATAATCCATTAAGGGATTTCAAGAAGTGAGAGCAAATGAGTGAATATGATTATAGAAAACTGCCACATTCCAATATCAACAAATATTACAATTGCATGAATATAAATTATGACTCAATATCCTCTCAATGTAGGGTGAGGCACCTACCAGACCTCACCAATGGCAGGGGGACTAAAACCCCAGTGCCTAAAAAGTGGCAGGGGGACTAAAACCCCAGTTCCTAATATATAAAATGGCAGGGGGACTAAAACACCAGTGCCCGGCAGGGGGACTAAAACCCCAGTGCCATGTGGGTGGTTTGTACTCATGTACACTACATTGTCAATTGGCCAATAACTATATCATGCATAATATTCATTGGGCAGTAGAGTGAAAAGTATATAAAGATAACAACATAGCATTGGGAATAAAAGCCAAGAATAAAATAAATAAATAGGCCATCACAGGCCACAACAACATCCAAGAACTCCAAGAAGAAAATGAGTCGACAAGCAACAACATTATACAATGCTTCCAAATATATCAAAAGGATGAGCCACATAGGCAATAGCAAGATTTAAGAAATTCCAAGTAAAGAAGGCAACATATGTAGTAGCATGATTCACATGATTCAAGTGAATGAGCCACAATGGCATAAAATAAGTAAAGAGACAATAAATGAAATTAGAAGGATAACAAGGCTAGCACAATAATAATTATGGGGTTGGAAAAGTCCCAACTGAGAGATTAGGATTGTTTGCACAATATAATTCACATCCATCCATAGAAATCACATATATGAATAGGGTCCACATATTAAATTAGGCTACACATACACAATAGGGTACACATACTGAAATAGGGCTCACATACTGAAATAGGTTCCACATACAAAATAGGTTTCACATACTGAAATAGGGCTCACATACCTGTTTTATTTAATTACCATCACATTCATCAAGTTGATTGTATCACCATTCCTTTTTCCCTAGTTACATTATTACACATGTATTAATATATATAATGACATAAAACATAGGAAAAATCCTAATTTTACAAAACCATGATTTAGGGTTTAAAACCAAGCCCAAAAGATTAGACATATTCTCCTGAATTAGAAAACATCTTTTATTTTACAAATTGGAGTTAAAATGAATTAATTAGGTGTTTTAGAACATTTTATACTCTTAAAAACATTCAAGGAAAACTTCGAAAAATCATTTAGAATCAGGCTTCAAAAACCACAAAATCAGGTTCTACATGAAAAATCCTTTCCATTGACTCTTTATTTGCATTTTTCTGACAATAGATCGATTTACTATGAATTAAGTAAAATCGACCAATAAGGATGCAGGAAAACTATAGAGTGACAGTTATTTAAATCAAAATAAAATTTGATGTAAATAACAGGTGAAATGACCAAACTACCCTTTCTCGTCAAACCAAAGCAATTAAAACTATGAGGGCAGATCAGTCATTTGCATGTAACAAACCTTGCAAGCGGGGAACAAAACTCAGGGTGCAATTAGGAGATTTCCCCTTGTGTTGCAAAACGTTTCATTGCCAGTGGATGACCCTCTTGGTCATTCCACAGCCTGGCTTCTTCCAGCCACAGTCATGGCACGAGCAGCGCAGCCTGGAGCTCGGCTCCATGGCGCATCTCGCCTTACAGGGCGCGCAACTGAGACATGAAACTGGGAACGAGTCCCTTGAGACCTGGCGAAGCCGAACGATTCCTCGCCACAAGGCGGGAACCTCAGGAGCGCACAAACCCGCTGGAAACAGCCAGCGAGCAGGGGAAGGAAACTCGACGAAAGGATTTGAAAACAAGGAGGGTCGTCCCCAACAAAGACTCTCTAGCAATAACGGAATCCCAGTGAGGTCAAAACACCATTCACGGCGGAAGGATGTAAACCAGGGACCCGAAACCGCATGGCGGCGGCGGCGCACAATGGCGAGTTACAGGGTACGGCGATCGGGGGCTGCTCGAGCCAAAGTGACGAGGCGAATAGAAAGAAGGGAGGCTAAGGATGGTTACCTAGCCTGTGATTTGACTGAGGCGATCAGAGCTTCGATATATTGCTCGCCGTCGCTGGGGAGCAGACCGAGCAGGTCGGGTAGCTAGAGGGAACCTGCGGAGAAATTGAAAGGAGAGGGAGGTATGTCGGGGGTCGAGGGTGCTTGACTCGGCCTTAAATAGGCGCGAGAGTGGGTGAAGGTCCCTCTGCGTGGCCATGGTGGAGACTAAACGAGGAGGCACGTTGGGCATTTTTCGAAAACAGTGAGGTAGGCGACGAGTTAGGGTTCGTTCGAATTGGTGGCGGGAGACGAATGCATCAAGACAAGAATCGCAAGAAACGATGGAGAGGAGAGGGTGAGCTGGGTCGAGAAGCCTAAAGCAGCCTGCCTGTTCAGTTGTTGGAGGTAGGAGACGGCGGGAGGGTCATTGAATTAAATGGGAAGCAGATCCCAGCCATCGGATGGCGCTGAAGATGAAAGGGGCGCGTGACAAGAAAATAAACCGGAAACTATAGCGTTACGCATCAAATTAATGAAATCAATTTAAGAAAAAGGTCACACTATATTCAATACTTATAAAATGGATTTGAAGGGTTAAATGAAGTCCAAATGACACCAAATTTGGACCACATGCTCATGTTATCATTTAGAACGATGTTATATAATTAGATTTCATATTTATATCCAGTAAGGTCCTCAATTAAATATGTTGCTCATTAAAGTGTATTTTAACACATTAAAAGGTGTGCATTATTATGAAATGACTATATTAATGCAATTAGTGAGTCAAATTCGAGGTGATAGATATATATGAGTATTAAGAGAAAAATATCAACCTTTAAATATGTTTTCACACATTTATCATTAAATCGGAGGAGAGAGAAAGTAAAGAGGTTGATATACTCATAATTAATTCAAATTCTTATTATTATTAATATATTTATCCAAAAAACTCCAAATTAATATTATCTACTTATATCCAACCTTAATGAACAAATTACATTATTAACCTTCACTTATCTCCTAAATTGGGTTATTTGTGCAAACACCCCTCTATTATCATAAATGATGGTAAATAGTGATTTCAACATCAAATTATGCCCAAATTGCACATAGAGTTCAAAAATGATCCAAAAGGATGGGAAATTTATGAAAAAGGTCCAAATGGACTCGAAGGTCAAGAAAAGCTCACAAGTGGGTAAATTGCAGGGAAGACCCTGAATTTCAGTATGTTACAACATACCACCCCTTAAAGAGGATTTCGTCCCCGAAATCACAACAAGAGGAAAGAGAGGGTGTGTGTGCAACATCCCAACCTTAACCAACTAGGTTATAACCCTTAATATAGGGTACAACACACAATCTACATAAGTTAGGTGTTACTAAGGTTTCCACAAAACCTATAGCCTTTTATCAAACTCGAATTTGCATTTTTGCCTAATTAGCACAACTTTATCATGAAGAGGCATCATATTTATTATGCTATCACTTGTGCCACATTTTATTCAAAATGATTATATCTCAATATTATATCATGTGTATTTCCCTCATCAAGGGTTTTAAGAATAATTAGGGTTTACTAAACCATTTCAACATTTATAGATGCATTAGGTCACAAGCCTTAATAACTCAATATTATTATCCATTAACTACATCAAGTTGAATTATCGCATACTATTTTGGTGAGAACCATATAATATTATCCAACAAATTATTAAACCTTTAACAAGACTAAATGTGTCACATTAATGGCTTATATCTAAGTTACATATTGTCACACTACCTTACATGCTCATGTACATGTCATCATTAATCATTTTCTCTTATAACACTAATTACTATGAATTAACATCACATTATGTGAATCCAATTACTCATTATCATATTACTGATTTGATTCATAAACCAATAAGATGATTGATGAGATGTATTTTAGTGAACTAGGTGATATGCCTAACATATGCTGATAATTGGGTCACAATGATGATTAATTGATTATAATCCACTTACATGTACCAAGGCATATTATGTGATGACACCTAATGTCACTAGTGTGTCATGAAAGGCATTAAGGGTATATATATATATGTTGTTAAGGCTAGATGATTACACATTAGGGTTTAGATCAATATGATTATTACTTATTAGGCCTTTATCTATCATTAGGGTGACTTAATCAAAACTATGTATATTCACATATGAATAATGAATGATTGGGTGCATCAAGAATATATTAGGGTTCAAGCATGAGAATTATATGACTTATTCATTAGTTTATAATCAAACAAGATTAATTACAATCATATTAGGTTTGTTCAACACTAAACATATAAGCTCACTAATCCCATGTCTTAAGGAGTTAGGGTTTCTTGATTTCAAGGCATTGAGGGACTCCACCCCCCTAAAGAGGATTTCGTCCTCACAATCAACAACTCCAAAATCTAACAAGGTACTAACTCTACCTTTCCACTAAAAGGGTTGTCTAAAACAAACTATTTTATGGGTATAAGATCCAACATGAAAGTCTTACTAAACTCTATCTTCCAACTCAAGGTATAACATAGGGCATAGGGTACACTAAACCCTAAACATGGAAATCTAAGGCTCAAACAAGATACTTAGGGATTACAAGATGATTTTTTTTTGTAAAAAGTCAAATCAACATATAAGGGTTATAAAGGTTACTCAACAATAAGGTAATATGTCTAAGGGTAGACTATTTCGAGCTGTCCATTTCAGATCAGGCCAGGCCAAGTCATATGAGCTTAGGAGTCCTCGTTACCAAGCTAGTGGGGCGGAGGAAAATTTTGCCAGCCCCCAAGCTCTGACCCTTTCTAGACACCATCACTTCAACTTCTTGCTCTAATAGCTACTCCATAGACAATTCACCAAAAAGTTGACAAATTTTATTTCTAATAAGAAATTATTATGATCCTAAATGAAACTTTCATTATAGGTCAACTCTAAGGTGAAAAACTAACTAAAGGGAAACTATATACTCTAGGCAGACAATTTTTTGAATTAGTCAAGAATCCGACTACCTTGATGCTCGGATACCATGCTGTAAAGACCAAGTCTCTACTATTAAACATGATAAACAAATCATCAATTGTGTAGCAGCGGAAATTTAAATCTTGACTTTATTCAAAATGTATAAAGAGTACATCACAAAATTTTCCCAAATGGGAGTACAACTTTATACAAGCAACTAGGATCTAGGTAGAGGAAGACTAGACTAATACAACATTGTCTCCAAACAAAAACAACTTATAACATAACAACAACTATGATCATATATGTTCCTTTTCCTTCAACTCCCATCCCTAGTCTTAGGTTCACCAAGCTTCCATGCGCACTCTGATCCTAGCCTGGATGGTTGGGGTCATCCAGCAAGAGCAGGATAAAAAGGTATGTGTTAAAAATAGGAATAAGGCAATTAATAAGCTAAGCAAAATAATCCATTAAGGGATTTCAAGAAGTGAGAGCAAATGAGTGAATATGATTCTAGAAAACTGCCACATTCCAATATCAACAAATATTACAATTGCATGAAAATAAATTATGACTCAATATCCTCTCAATGTAGGGTGAGGCACCTACCAGACCTCACCAATGGCAAGGGGACTAAAACCCCAGTGCCTAATATATAAAATGGCAGGGGAACTAAAACCCCAGTGCCCGGCAGGGGGACTAAAACCCCAGTGCCCTATGGGTGGTTTGTACTCATGTACACTACATTGTCAATTGGCCAATAACTATATCATGCATAATATTCACTTGGCAGTAGAGTGAAAAGTATATAAAGATAACAACATAGCATTGGGAATAAAACCCAAGAATAAAATAAATAAATAGGCCATCACATGCCACAACAACATCCAAGAACTCCAAGAAGTAAATGATTCGACAAGCAACAACATTATACAATGCTTCCAAATATATCAAAAGGATGAGCCACATAGGAAATAGCAAGATTTAAGAAATTCCAAGTAAAGGAGGCAACATATGTAGTAGCATGATTCACATGATTCAAGTGAATGAGACACAATGGCATAAAATAAGTAAAGAGCCAATAAATGAAATTAGAAGGATAACAAGGCTAGCAAAATAATAATTGTGGGGTTGGAAAAGTCCCAACTGAGAGATTAGGATTGTTTGCACAATAATCATTCACATCCATCCATAGAGATCACATATATGAATAGGGTCCACATATTAAATTAGGCTACACATACACAATAGGGTACACATACTGAAATAGGGCTCACATACTGAAATAGGTTCCACATACACAATAGGTTTCACATACTGAAATAGGGCTCACATACCTGTTTTATTTAATTACCATCACATTCATCAAGTTGATTGTATCACCATTCCTTTTTCCCTAGTTACATTATTACACATGTATTAATATATATAATGACATAAAACATAGGAAAAACCCTAATTTTACAAAACCACGATTTAGGGTTTAAAACCAAGCCCAAAAGATTAGCCATATTCTCCTTAATAACAAAACATCTTTTATTTTACAAATTGGAGTTAAAATGAATTAATTAGGTATTTTAGAACATTTCATACTCTTAAAAAACATTCAAGGCAAACTTCGAAAAATCATTTAGAATCAGGCTTCAAAAACCACAAAATCAGGTTCTACATGAAAAATCCTTTCCATTGACTATTTATTTGCATTTTTCTGACAATAGATCGATTTACTATGAATTAAGTAAAATCGACCAATAAGGATGCAGGAAAACTATAGAGTGACAATTATTTAAATCAAAATAAAATTTGATGTAAATAACAGGTGAAATGACCAAACTACCCTTGCTCGTCAAACCAAAGCAATTAAAACTACGAGGGCAGATCAGTCATTTGCATGTAACAAACCTTTGCAAGCGGGGAACAAAACTCAGGGTGCAATTACGAGATTGTCCCTTGTGTTGCAAAATGTTTCATTGCCAGTGGATGACCCTCTTGGTCATTCCACGACCTGGCTTCTTCCAGCCACAGTCATGGCACGAGCAGCGTAGCCTGGAGCTTGGCTCCATGGCGCATCTCGTCTTACAGGGCGCGCAACGGAGACATGAAACTGGGAACGAGTCCCTTGAGACCTGGCGAAGCCGAAGGATTCCTCGCCACAAGGCGGGAACCTCAGGAGTGCACAAACCCACCAGAAACAGCCAGCGAGCAGGGGAAGGAAACTCGACGAAAGGATTTGAAAACAAGGAGGGTTGTCCCCAACAAAGACTCTCTTGCAGTAACGGAATCCCAGTGAGGTCAAAACACCATTCACGGTAGAAGGAGGTAAACCAAAGACCCAAAACCGCATGGTGGCGGCGGCGCACAATGGCGAGTTACAGGGTACGGCGATCGGGGGCTGCTCGAGCCAAAGTGAAGAGGCGAATAGAAAGAAGGGAGGCTAAGGATGGTTACCTAGCCTGTGATTTGACTGAGGCCATCGGAGCTTCGAGATATTGCTCGCTGTCGCCGGGGGAGCAGACTGAGCAGTTCGGGTAGCTAGAGGGAACTTGTGGAGAAATTGAAAGGAGATGGAGGTATGTTGGGGCCGAGGGTGCTTGATTCGGCCTTAAATAGGCGCGAGAGTGGGTGAAGGTCCCTCTGCGTGGCCATGGTGGAGACTAAACGAGGAGGCACGTTGGGCGTTTTGCGAAAACAGCAAGGTAGGCGACGAGTTAGGGTTCGTTCGAACCAGCGGCGGGAGACGAAGCCATCAAGACAAGAATCGCAAGAAACGATGGAGAGGAGAGGGTGAGCTGGGTCGAGAAGCCTAAAGCAGCCTGCATGTTCAGTTGCTGGAGGTAGGAGACGGTGGGAGGGCCGTCGGATTAAATGGGAAGCAGATCCCAGCCTTCGGATGGCGCTGAAGATGAAAGGGGCGTGTGACAAGAAAATAAATCGAAAACTATAGCGTTACGCATCGAATTAATGAAATCAATTTAAGAAAAAGGTCACACTATATTCAATACTTATAAAATGGATTTGAAGGGTCAAATGAAGTCTAAATGACACCAAATTTGGACCACATGTTCATGTTAGCATTTAGAACGATGCTATATAATTAGATTTCGTATTTATATCCAATAAGGTCCTCAATTAAATATGTTTCTCATTAAAGTGTATTTTAACACATTAAAAGGTGTGCATTATTATGAAATGACTATATTAATGCAATTAGTGAGTCAAATTCGAGGTGATAGATATATATGAGTATTAAGAGCAAAATATCAACCTTTAAATATGTTTTCACACATTTATCATTAAATCGGAGGAGAGAGAAAGTAAAGAGGTTGATATACTCATAATTAATTCAAATTCTTATTATTATTAATATATTTATCCAAAAAACTCCAAATTAATATTATATACTTATATCCAACTTAATGACCAAATTACATTATTAACCTTCACTTATCTCCTAAATTGGGTTATTTGTGCAAACATCCCTCTATTATCATAAATGATGGTAAATAGATATTTCAACATCAAATTATGCCCAAATTGCACATAGAGTTCAAAAATGATCCAAAAGGATGGGAAATTTATGAAAAATGTCCAAATGGACTTGAAGGTCAAGAAAAGCTCACAAGTGGGTAAATTGCAGGGAAGAACCTGAATTTCAGTATGTTACAAATTCCTACACTAGGATGTAAGGATATACACATCCATATTCCCCCACATACTCAAAAGTATGTGATCCGGGAGTTCCGTTAGGAAAACCTATTTCACCATCATTTAGCTTCTGACAATGATGGATCTATGATCATGGCTCTACATAGTATGATTAAACTTGATTAGTTAGGTACATTTCAGTATTCTTTTAGCATCAAGCATGTTCTCAAACATTAATCATTAAAACAACAACTATGAAAGTAGAATACTAAATGTATCAGGTCTAACTCGCATCAGCTATCATTTCTTAATCATCTCATCACAAGTCATCTAATTAGCATGACCTTGATGATACTCATGGCTCTTTCAGCCTATCATCTCATATGATGCCACTTAAACTTAGGCAACATAGCATATCCTTATTCATAAAGCTAATAACATGCTTTCAATGAATATGATATCATAATCCTTACCTGGATATGATCATTCTCTTATAAGAACCTGCATGGTTAATTCAATAAACAACAATAACCAATTCATATCAAGAGTTGTACCTTTATACTTAAAAGTATAACCCGGAATTAGGGTCTATTGTACATTTCATCACATCACCCTCAATTAGGGTTTACTATTCACATCATGGTGAATTAAACTCATAGCATCATAATGTATGAGAAACATCATCATAAATGTCTTCAAATTAGGTTAAGATTCATCAATTATCATAATTAGGGTTTTCATGATCTCTCATAGATGGATCATACCCTAATCATGCATATTCATACACATTGAAGGTATTTTACTTAAGTTCCAACCATAAATGTCACCTTCTCTCTCCTCTTACTAATAGATGGTGATTACATCACTCTAGATTAGGTTAGATCAAGTCAATCTTGATTATCATAAGCTAATTCACCATTATCATGTCATTAGGGTTTTGATTAAACAAAGGTGTCATCTACTTGAACCCTTCAAGGGCACATTGGTAATGTACACCATTAATCATCACATGGTTCAACCTACTAATCACTTAGCCCCTTATTATCTTTAGGTATCATTAGGGTTTGGATTAGACAACCATTGAACCAATTAAGCCTTCAAGTCACTAAGCAATCATAGCCCTAAAGGTCCCCAAACGGTTTCACACCTTAACCTCCAAACAGTTTTGAAACCGTTTGGGGGCGTTGACCGTTTGGATACTTTGACCTCCAACACCGCATGGCCTCCAAAACCGCATGACCTCCAAGACCGCATGAGTGTGTTGACCATTTGAAAGAGTTGACTTTGAAACCGTTTGAATCTATGCGACCTTGAAACCGCATGAAAAGATACGACCTTGAGATCGATTGGACCTAAACGACCTTGAGATGGTTTGAGCCCAAACGGTCTTGAGACCGTTTGGTCCAAATGGGCTCAAAACCGCATGGACCTCAAAGTTGTATCAAAGGTTGTAAACGATTAGGGTTTTCCATGTTGAAGCCTTCAATTGGCCACATCCTTGCTAACCACTTATCAATTGAGCTAATTAGGGTTATCCTTAACTAATTAGACACTCAATTGACTCTCAATTGATAGCCAATTAGGGTTGAAACCGACTCAATTAGGGTTTGCAATCGGTTAACCATCAACCTTCATCTATTTGAATCAAATTTGAATTGAACCCATCAATTGACAGTCAATTGGGCCCAAACTTGGCCCAAACGGTCTTGAGATCGTTTGGACACCCTCCAAACGGTCTTGAGACCGTTTGCCCAAAATTGCATCAAAAATTAAGTCAATTTGATAAGGGTTGAACCCTAATTAGGTCAAAAATCAGCACTTTTAATCAATTCAATAACCTATTGTGATTGGACCTTCAATTGATCAAATTACCTTAACCCTAGGCCTCCAAACGGTCTTGGGTTGTCACCAAACGGTCTTGAGACCGTTTGAGTGAACCCCCAAACGGTCTTGATACCGTTTGGGCCCTTCAACCCAAAGTTCACCAAAATTGGTCATTGAAATCAGCAATTCAACCCGATTAGGGTTTAAGGGGTTGAAGTGCCTTCAACTTGTGATTGGTTTGCAATTAGGTTATGATTCTTTGTAGTTGATTAATTCAACATGTCTACAACAGACCTCTAAACAGTCTTCACTTGGTCAAACTTTCCAAATATTCTTTAGACCGTTTGGCTCATCCAACCCTTGGATTCTAGTGAAAAATCATTAGGGTTTGAGCTATTGAGTTGATCATCAAATCAGCAATTGATTGCTTTGTAATTTGGTACCTTTGGACCTTCAATTGGTCAACTATACTTAACCCCAGACATTAAAACGGTCTTGGGTGATCCCCAAACGGTCTTGAAACCGTTTGGGTGACTCCCAAATGGTTTTGAAACCGTTTGGGTCAATCAACCCAAAACAATCAACTCATTTCAATGCAAAACCAACACTTAGCCGATTAGGGTTAACACCATATCTTTAGTCCTTCAAACACTTAACCATATCCAACCCTAGACCTCCAAAAGGCCTTGGGTGACCCCCAAACGGTCTTGAGACCGTTTGGGTGATCCCCAAACGGTTTTGAAACCGTTTGGGCAAGAAAACCCAAAAAGTCAAATCAATCAAGTCGAAAGTCAGCACTTAATCCAATTAGGGTTTACCTAATTGATTAGCCTTCAACTCATGATTCCTTTAGAATTAACCTATAAAATTTGGTGAGTTATTAACCAACATGATTATGAACAGGAATCGCAAACGGTCAACCCTTGGTCAATGCCCTCAAACGGTTTTGAAACCGTTTTCCCAAAAAGGTCAAGTTAATCAGGTTGGAAATCAGCACTTAATCGAATTAGGTTTACCTAATCGATTAGCCTTTAAATCATGATTCCTTGGGAGTTAACCTATAAAATTAGGTGGGTTATTAACTAACATAATTATGAACAGGAATCCCAAACGGTCAACCCTTGGTCAATGCCCTCAAATGGTTTTGAAACCGTTTGAGTCTAAACGGTTTTGCAAACCACATGAGACCAAACGGTTTTGAAATTGTTTGGTCCCAAACGGTTTTGCAAACCGTTTGGACCAAAAGGGTGGGAAACCGTTTGATAAAGTAGCATTGGTATTCACGCCCCCCTTTATCTACCTCCAAATCCATCTCTATTCTTCATGGTTTTAGTTGCAAGAAAGCAAGGGAGGATGGGAGAAAGAAGAACAAGCTACTTTTGCAAGAAAGAAAGATGCATAACAAAGTTTAAGGGTTTAGAGTTATAAAACCTGCCTTAGAACCAGCTCTAGAGCTCCAAGCTTCGTTGCTTTAATGGTGTCTTGAGCTCCACAGGTCGTCCAAGGTTTCTTCTTCAAGAATTGGTTGGAAAGGATGGCTAGAAAGAAGAACTAAGTAAGAAAAACTAGCAAACCAACCTTGTATCATGATTGCCTCCATGAATCCGAGCTAGAAGATAACCAAAGCTTACCCAAACCTACTTGGACATTCTCCTATGCTCCTGATATCCTTCCTTAGTTGGTCCAAGCAAGAGATAAGTGAAGAGGGGAAGGGAAACGATCCCTTAGTTGTAAAAGAAAGGTGTATATATACGTTGGGCATGTTTTCAAGATAAGGACAATCTTTTCTTCTATTTATCATATGGGTCCTTCTCTCCTTCTTGGTCACGCCCCTCCTTTCTATACATAAGAAAAACTCCTTTCTTAACCAAAGTCTAGTGAAAGGGAAGCCAAACATCCTACTAAGTTGCACACATATAAAAGGGTCATTATGCTTACAACTTGGTTATTTAGTTACAAGGGTTATCCTTCCTATTTGATTATTCAAATGAAGCGTCCCCTTCATCATTTTTCCTCTAATTGATGCCAAGAGTCATAAAAGATACTCTAGAAGGTATATTTTACATGTTGCACCCCATGTTTTGGGTAAATTGCACTTTACACCAAAACTAGGGTTTAAAGCACAAGGATTGCTCCACAAGCTGCATTTTGATGCCCAAGCTTGGAGAATCCATAATACTTCATCAAATTCATTCTTATGATGTTTTGTCAACAGAGGAACATCTAAACATGTGCAATTTACAAGTTAACCCCTCTAATTGGGTAATTTGCACATAAGTCCACTTTTAACAAAACAATATTACAATATTGTTTAAAAAGGACAGAAAGGGAAATATATGTTCCTCAGAAGCTTTAATTACATTATCAACAGATAACCACAAGTATCTATTCACATATTTAGGCAAAGCCCCTAGGGTTAGTTCATAACCCAGGTCAGGGATGTTACAAATTATAAACCCCTAACAAGGATTTCGCCCCCAAAATCCCAGAAAGAAAAGGGGAAGCAGATATTGTTTAAGCATCATATCATTACATTCTTAGATAACATTTCTTTATTATGGAGATATTACAGAGTTTTGATTAACTTTTCTTAAGATCACACTCATACTCTGTTATTTATTTGAGACCATATAAGTGCTTTCATACTTTGATTGTGTCATCACATCTGATAACACCATACTAATTTTCCTTATTATTAGCACTGATTATCTCATTAGTTGTACATTCTCTTATCATGGGGAAAAGTTACTTATCAAACAAGGACTTATTTGACAGGTATCTTGGAGAAAGATATGTTTATGAAAGACATAAACCCCTAACAAGTGATGTTCATATTATTTTGCATGTTTAATATGATTTCATAGTTAACCATTCCAGGTAATTAATATAAATCATTTGATATATTATTACATTCTTGGTTTGGTACCTATCACATGTGTTATCAACACATTACATCTTTTTCTTCTTTTCATCATGGGACATTACCTATTACATATATTCTCACCTTGGAACCAAAGTCCAGGGTAAACTGATACCTTTATAAGTAATCACCCATAAACATCTTTATTATTATCCTTACAACTTTACTGGTCCGGGTTGACCTCCCTTATTCCCATATTTCTTATTTCATGATACTCATTAGATTGTCTCAGAATGACAGCTTGATCAGAGCAATCAAAAAGATAACAATCTAAGAGTTTCCATATTTACTTTATCATCAGCAATTGTATACCTGGCCAGGGTATATAAATACTAAGATAAGGTAATATGCACTTGTATACTACCATATTCCTTCTCTTTTCTTATCATCACAAGTATAAGTATTAATCTTACTAAATTTGCTATCCAGACCAATTCTTTAATACCTCACCTTCTTATGAAGGTAAGCATGCAACATGAAATATCTATTTTATACAACATTATAAGTCTTTATAGGACTAATCAAGGAAAGTTCAATCTATTGCTTTCTCAGTTTTATCCAAGAGATCATAAAAAGACATATAAGAAATACCATTGATTTTGTCTAACCTATCATGACTCGAGGATTATTCATTGTCTCAGGCTGATTCTGCCTCAGAGGTTGATTTTCCATAACATTTCTAGTTGGGCAATCTCTTACCAGATTCCCTACCTGTCCATATTGATAGCAAGTTCTGAGTTCCCAGTGTGGTCTAAAGGGTTCCTTACCCTTTCTGGATAACCATTGCCTTGGTGCACTAGGTCTTGGTTGTGTTGGTGACACCATAAACTTCTTCTGTTTGGAACTACCAGGTCTCTGCTCCTGGGTTTGGATAGGCCTTTTCTCAATTCTTCCTTTATATTTCTTTTCTGGACAATTAGGTCTGATATGTCCAGGTTTCCTACACCTATGGCAGATCCTAGTTTCTGGTTGTATTCTAACCCCTACATTACTATATATTGATTCAACAGGCTAAGGTTGAGCATAGACTCGTTCTATGTTCAGAACTTCATCATTAGGAGCTGGTAACCTAGGTTGTATTGCTAGTGCTTGATCCACTAGATACATCATGGTTGCCCTAAATTCCCCAACAATGATTCCTAAGGAAGGATTCCTTATCATGGTTGTATTAGCTAGGGGGATCTCAGGTAATTGTCCCTCTCTTACTTGCTCCTCTGCATCTCTTCTTGGTGTAGCATTGTTGCTCTCTACAACAAACTCCTCGTCCGATCCAGTCATCTTCAAGTTCTTCTCCTCCTATGTGAGCAGAAGATACCATGAGATACACTGGATGACACTAGAACAGACTCTACTACCTTAGTCCTATGTCTCTGTAGACTCAGCGAACCTAGAGCTATGATACCACTAAATTGTGGCGACCGTCTCGTGAAAATAGGATTAACTAATGTGGAAGCGATTCGATTAGCAGCGGAATACAAAAAATCACCAGAAATTAATACTTTTTGAGACAAGATCTTGAAATCATAAAACTTCTTTTATAAGAAACAAGATCAATAGTTTACATCTCTGTTATATCACTTCTTGAGTCATTATACACAACCAGATACAAAATCTCAAGGTTCAAAACCAAAATCTCAGACCAGCTAACTCCAAGGACCTGAGAGTACAGAGACGACATAATACTAACTAACTACATGACTCAGCAGTCAGTATCTCCACCTGAGATTCACTGTTGCTCCTGATGCTGATGCTATTGATACTGTTCACCTGTAGATTGGTTCCTTCGTCCTCGACGACCACCTAAAAAGTTGAAATCTACGGTGTGAGACAATTTTAAATAATTGTCCCAGTGAGAGTTATAACTCTCTTCCAGAAGCTTTGTTAAAGCATATAAGGAATAACATAAGCAAGGTAACTTAAAACATCAACAACAGATTTGACAAAGTAAAGCAACATTTACTTAAACAATCACTTCATTAAAACATATGAAGAATATGTATGCTAGGTACTTGAATAGGCTAATGATGTAAACTTTGTAACATCAATCATTATTTATCGTAGTTCAACCTAAGCAGATATACGACGTGATTGATTATGTTTTACAAACATTATTATTCCCCACGGAGATGGGGTATACCGCTCATATTCCAACCGATCACTATTAAGTCGCATCGGTATCATACTTAGGTCATCAAAAGAGCCAGACTCTTATGACCTCATCTTCCTCAGTCAGTGTGAGGATCAACATGCAGGACATCTAATGTCTCTGTTACTATATCTTACCAGGGCATTCTGGCACTTCGCTATTAGAGTCACAGTGGCATTCTATACTCTTTTCGCTATCGAAAGATTTCTTGTTTATCTCTCATCGATGTGGAATAATGATTTGTCATTTGTTTCATTGATCCAAAACTAACATGTCCCAAATGATCTTGCCATACATCGGAAGATACATGACACTACTACAGAACCTACCTTTAGTGTCGGTTATTTAAAGCCTTTAGTGTCGGTTTCTAAGCGACACCTATGTGGGTGACACTAAATGTCCACCCATCAGGCGTCAGTTCCAAAACCGACATCCAAACTCTTCGTGCGCCACCGAAAACGCGCCATCATGGGACTATAAGCGTCGGTTATTAGTTAAAAACTGACGCCCAAACCCTTCGTGCCACAGAAAGGGTGCCATCTTGGTAACTATCAATGTCGGTTATAAGTAAAAAACCGACACCATATATCTTCGCCCCACGGACGTGCTGTCCAGCACGGTCGTGGTGTTAAGGACATAGACGTCGGTTTATTGTAGGAACACCGACACTATATCATTATGTGTCGGTTATTTACAAATAACCGACGCCTATTGGTTTTTTTTTTCCTGTGAGTCTGCAGACCTGCTATGGCTGGTCGCAGGATGAGAAACCTATTCAGTTCAGTTATGAACTGCAGGTTTTACGACATCCATTGATATCAGCCGACAACAGGCCGCAAACCTGCAAAATTAACAATAAAAAAGTAGCACATGCATTTAGCAATGCAACCTGCAGTTCCATTTTATTTTCACACATTTATAAACATTCACACATGCTAGCAATTTGTAGTTCCATTCATTCACATTCACACATGTAGAAACATTCATATAGCAACCAACACTTTCATTCATTTTCACTCAGACACATGTAGAAACATCCAGACATGTAGAAACATTCACACATATATTATAATTCAGAAATTCATTTACAAAGTATCATTGTTTAGTCATTATTCGCTATCAGGATCCCAATTATACTTTAAAGCCCCCACTAACTGTATGGTTGTTGCCCATTCTTCTCTTACTTCATTTAATTCTCCCATTGTATAGGGAGCATTAACATTTGGTAAGTCCTTTCCTGTAATGGGGTCAGCTTTAAACACCTGTAAATAGAATGATGTATATATATAATTAATGAGCTATAAATAAGATTGATATATTTCGATCATATTATCTAATGAGACTATATAATACCTGAGCAATACAATCGATGTCCATTGCGGCATATTTGACAAGATGTGCATATATCGCATGACATAGTATCCACATGCCCATCCGTTGTCTTGTGTAGCACACTATAAATTCAAACATACAAAATATTAAAAAATACAACTAATTAAGCATTGTTCACATAAATAATATATACATATATTGCAGTCGGGAACTTACTTGCACGTTCTTCCAAATTATTGGCTGGTTCTTTTTCGTGGGGACCTTTCCTCCAGCCTTTTTGTACTCCTCAAAACCCCTACATGTTAATGTAACACAGAACATTGCAATTAAATAGTAATGTAATAACATATGTTAACGGATATGAAAAATGAAATATTTCTCACCGAAATATTGCCATTTTCATTATGTGTCCAAATCTTGTATTCAATTTACCCCCCTTAGGATCTAGATAATACACAGTGAACGTCTCGGGGGCAATAACCAATAACTCCCAATGCCTACCCCTAGAGGAAAAAAAGTTAAAAATTAATAACTAAAAATCCACAATAAAATGTAATTTTCTTAAGTCCAAATTATAATAAGCAAAGTAAACTTACTCTACATTGAATGGAGCCATTATCACCGTCTTCTTTTTTACAACAAAATTTGAAAAAGACTCACAACAGTATTGTTGAACTGATGTAGGGTCTTTAGCTACTAGACTAATCAAGGATGGAATCAAAAACCCTACATGTTCGAATCTAAAATCTGCACATATGTTGTCTAAGTAGCTGCAAAATATGTATTAATTACGCATGCATTAATAAATAAGAAACCAGATCACCAGATCATACACAAGGTATATGGATGTATAAAGAATATCTCACCTTATCCATAGCTCTATCACAGATGTATTTAGCCAATCATATCGAAACAACTCCAATATATCTTGTATAAATAGTTTTGTTTCGTATGAATGACCTGTAGAATCTGAATCAGAAGAAACAGTTATAGGGGAGTTTATATCATGTTCCCCTAACCATACTGCCATACCCCTACAGTTAGGACCTAACGGGACAGGTAGTTCCTGTGGAACCCAACTAGGTAATGCAGGAGGTGGAAGTGGAGGCCTAGATGTTGTGGGTGTCTTCTTTTTAACCTGTATATATATAATTTCAGATCAACTGCCAGCATATACACACACTAACAATTGAACGTAATGTAAATTTACCATACCTTATCAGTAAAGAAGACATCCTCTTTTAGCCACAATATCACTCTGCCTACTGCCTCACCAAGCGTTTCACAATCTGGGTGGGCATATGGCAGTGGAAGTTCTAGAAATTGGGGGAATATATGTATCGGGATCACCCGAATCCAACCAGCTGGTACTGGAGACCCGTGACACGTTTCCCCTGGTAGGGATGGGTAAGCCGACGCCTCTGCCACGACATATTCTTTACTTTTTAGACGGCATGGCTTCAACCCCTACAAATTTTTGTGTAAAGAATGTTATATACATATATACATATCATCTTTTTTTGAAATGACTACAATTTCATATATAGGTATCATCTTGAATTAAAAAACTAGTTACTATGTCATAAAAATACTTACAGTGGATGTGCTAGGTGGTGGTTCTACAGGATTACTCCCAACCTCTACAGTAGGAGTAGGAGTAGAGTCTGCAGTAGGTATTGTCTGGTAAGTGGCAGTCTGAGATGCCTGCCACTTTTTCATTGCTTCTTCGAGTTTCCTGTCAAATAGCTTATCCACCTATACATGGATAAAAGAAACGTCAAATTCTAATTTTTGAATTCTCTTTTACAGTAACATTATAAAAAAAGAATATGTTACCTCTTCTTGTGAAAGTCCCGCTTTTGGGACATGTTTGCACTGGGATGACCCAAAAAACGATTTGATGCCCACACCAGCGCCTGCAGCCCTAACACGTCCAGGATGCTCTAGGTTACCCAGAGCAACTGTCAATTCATCCTTTGTTCCCTCAGGGATGAACTTTCCTTGTTTCCTCAGTTCATGCAGCTCCCGCTAATCGCCAAAACAAAAATTTGTACTTAAGTAAACAACACAAATAATCAATATTCGAATGATTGTTGTAAGAGTTGTATTTTAGCATTTTTGCAGCCGCCTCAACAGTTGCGGCCTTAGTTATTTCTCCCTTCTTATTTTGCCTCCCAGCTATCCAGACATCATGGTGAGGCAGAGGTGTGCTACCTATGGTAGAGGACTCCTGAGTAGCAGCGGACTGAGCGGCAGTAGCCTCAGCCTGTAGTCTTTGGCGAACGCCTGCATACCCCTTTGGACCCATTCTGTGGTCATGCACATTAAGTGCACGCCTTGATCTCTGTGCCTCACTGAGGGCCTAGTTAGTATGCAAATTAATGATTTGGTTAGTAACACTAAATGTTAATCTTGAATAAGTGAATACAACATATATTAAATAATGAGATTGAGACTGATGCCTAATACCTTGAATTCATCAGTTTGTCTTGAAGCGACAAACGTGTCCCATTCTTCTTTGTCCAGGAAGTTCCACTGTTCAGTGGCTGTCTTCTTCCTCTTGTCGGCTTCTTTTATGTATTCTCTGGTGAGATTTGTCCTATAGTTCCTTAGGACTCTCCCACAGTGTTGCATCACGCATTTACGATGCAGCTTTTCATCCAATTCAAATATACTCTGCAAAATAGAATTGCTATTAACTAGTATCCAAAAATTTAGTAATCTACAAAATAGAATTGCAAATTAATAATAACTCACACATAAATCCCTCCATATTAAAATTTTCTTCTCCTTAGAAACTTTATGCCAAGAATCTAAGAGACAACCGCAATGGCTACGAGTAACAAACCCAAGATATGAAATAAATGAATTGCGATTCACACCACATGCATTTCCTGCATTATCGAAATCCACAACAAGTTTGGGTCCATTGCCCTTTTGCGCAATTCACTTCTTCATCATAGTGATGCCCCTTCTCTTGTCAACTTTTTGGTGTTGTTGATCAAGTGCCTCAAGTGCTTCAGATGGTACATGTGCATCATCAACCTAAAATTTGACAAAATAATTCACATTTACAAGATATAACTATAAATGGACATATAGATATAAATATATGATATATTTTTAAAACTTACATTGTGAGGCGGCGCATTGATGTCCTCACCCTCACGGTAGTCATCAGCACAGTCATCAGGAGAATGGTCAGCCATATGCAAATTCACATTCAAATTGTAAAGTTCGCATTGTAAAGTAGTAATTCAAAGTGTAAAGCTCACATTGTAAAGTTCACATTATTACAACAAAGTATATATCACAACAAAATTGTAAAGCTCTATGATCAAAGAGAAAACAAGTATATATTACAACAAGATTACGGTCTAGGGTTAACAAATACATGTGATGTCATTCTTATATATAATAAATGTACATGTACCACCTATCCCATCCTTGAACACCTAATCTCACTAGTAAGTGTATAATGTGTATTGGGTTTTCAAGAAAATTTTGGCAGCATTTCCCCACTGTTCTCCAAGTACATATGTACTTAGAGAACAAACGGGGAAATGCTGCCGAAATTTTCTTGAAAACCCAATACACAATATACACTTACATCCTAAGCGAGATTAGGTGTTCAAGAATAGTCCCAAACCGGGGACTATCCAAGATTTACTCCTAATGAGTAAATCTTAGACGGATTTCTAGGCCAACAAATAATGTGTTGTCATTCTTATACCTAAAATCCTAGTTCTTCAAGTTAGGGTGATTATTGATGTCTTTAAAAGCATGATTGGCAATTTAGGGAAAAGTTCATCATTTACATTCCAAGCATGTCACATGTGTGCATTATAGTTCATCATTAAGCAAGAAGGGTGATTAGGATTCTCACCAAGAACGGGTTTTAATTTTCTATACAATTTTATAAAAAAATGCACATGTATGCATATATATACTATACTTTTTGGAACCTTTATACATATCTGAACATCCTAAATAACCATACTAAACACCCAAATACTTTATAACACAACTATAAAACAATGATTATAGCTAAACTATTAAACAATAGACTTGTCACACATAAAACACCCTATACAACTATAATACAAAAAAGTATTAAGATATGCATGATACAATAACTATTTTGCATCACATTACAGTAGACTTATCATTGATACCTTACTAACTTATTGCTACATTTACATATCATCACTTGATCAAAAATTACAGCAGTACATTTAACCAAAGTATGCATTCTAAAATCTAGCTATGTCATGATTAGTTACATGTAATTTACTTGGATATACAGCAGTACCCAATTACTATGTCTTACATACAAAGTATGCATATTAAATTAACTAAGGCTTATCATAGAACATGATTAGAACATTAAGTATATGATTAAATCGTAACAAAATCAGTACATAAATAACCAACAGCAACCACGGTCATGTGGGATGGCACGGTCGTGGCTGTGTTGGCCAACCACACGGCCGTGTTGGGTAGCACGGCCGTGTGGTCGGCCATCACAGCCACGGCCGTGCCAGCCCACACGGCCGTGGTTGTTGTTGGTAAGGAGAGGGAGAAGGAAGAAGAAGAAGAAGAAGAAAGGAGGCCTACTGTTGGTAGCAGCGTGGAGAAGGAGAGGCGCCGACGTCGAGCAGAGAAGGAGAGGGCGCCGGCAGAGCAGAGAAGGAGAGGGCGGTGGCGAGGAGCAGCGGCGAGAAACTACAGCAGCAGGCGGCGAGCGGCACCGGCGAGGAACTGCAGCAGCAGGCGGTGGCGAGAAACTGCAGTAGCAGGCGGCGAGCGGCGCCGATGAGGAGCGTCGGCGGAAGGGAGAGCAGCAGGCGAGGAGTGGCACCGGGCAGAAGAGAAATCGTCAGAGGACCAAACCCTGAGCACGAGAATGAATGAAACAGAGAAAGGGGAAGAGTCGAGCTGATCTTTTGCGCGATTTAAGTTAACATTAGGTGTCAGTTTTTTAAAAACCGACACTGAATGTTTTTATTGTCGGTTTACAACAAAACACCGACACTAAAGGGAGGTGAAAATTTTCGCGGTTAATAGCGTGAAAACACAACGGCATCGGTTATTGTCACAAAACCGACGACTAAATATGTACAAATTTCTGTCTCACAGAAAAGCTTTAGTTGTCGGTTCCTCCATTAAAAACCGACGCTGTATGTCCATTTTTGGAGGCAATTTTTTTCGCTGGAAATTTTATTTTTGGCGGTTACTTTTAGGTGTCGGTTTTTTAATAAGTAACCGACACTTGATAAAAGCGGTACCCATGTATGGTCGCCCTTCATAGATTGGATGTCGGTTTATGTTATCAACAGACACTGTAGTGTTTAGGTGTCGGTTTATTTATACAACCGACACCTTGAAAAGTGACTTTATAAGCCATTTCTGTAGTAGTGTGATCCATACAAATAGAACCATTATCATTTAAATTTAAAATTGAACTTGAAATAGGTTCAATAAGAATCTTAAATAGGTTCTCCATATCACATAGATACCCCTTGCCAAAAAATAAAGAATCATGAAGATGTGTAATATCATTTTCAGTCTATTCTAAAACCATCCCTAACTAAAATTACATCACTAAGGATACTGTGTTGAATGGTCTGAACATGTCTAACTCTATGAAGTATCATAACCTTCCCTGAAGGGAACTTCAAGTTCACCAGTCCTTTGCCTCTAACTTTTGTAGACTTGGAATCATCCAAAGTCATGGAACGACCTCTTGAGGCCTGATAAGACACAAACATGGACTTATCTACACAAACATGTACATTAGCCCCAATGTCAATTATCCAACAAAGTGGTTCAAAATAGAAATGATTTTAGATTTTATAGACACGTACCTATCATTGAGGTCTAAGGATATAATCATCATGTTGACTACAACCTCCTTAGCTGCAGATGCGGGAACTTTGTTTACCTTCTTTGAAGGACAATCCTTGTTTAAGTGTTCAACGTGTCCACAAGTCCAACAATGTTTGTTCTTTGGTTTCTTCTATATCTTAGCCTTACGTTTATGCATATTGTTTGATTACTTATCTTCGGTTTTAGTAGTATTAAAGTTAACACTAGGGTTTACATCGGTAGGTAACTTGATAGTCTTATCTTTCAAATGTTCTTCTTGTATGTTAATATCCCTCATTAGGCCATTCATTGACAAGTATCCTTTACGATGCTTAAGATTCATGCCAAATTATTCTCAGGATTAGGGAATATTTCTATGATGAACATAACAACAAACTTCTTAGGAAAATCCATTTTTACATTTGAGTGCTCATGAAACAAAGATGAAAGTTGTGTGTTTGATCATAAATGGATTTACCCTCAAACATATGAAACTTCAGAAATTTTGTCACAATATTGTTCAACACCCTAATTTTTAGTACGAAAATTATTTACTAACACCTCCCACATAATTGTATAAGTAGTAACAGGTGGGTTAGAGTATGAATCATATAGTTTCTAATTTAAAGAAAATAAGATTTACTCCCAACACGTCTTACTACTCTTCTTCTAGTTTGTAATTAATTTTGCATTATTAGGGATAAATAAACTCATCATATTTAGGTTCATTCTCTTATATGTACTGATCAAAACCCATCATATTAAGCTAAATTTGTATCCTACTCTATCAACGGGCAAAGTCGGTACCAATAAATTTTTTAGGCATATTATAAGTTTCAATTTTATTGCCAGAACTGTCATGACCGTCCATTGTTAACTAACAACAAAGATGATTTTTTAAGAATGTTGCTAATTTTTTATTATGTTGTTACATAAAACAACAACAATTGCAAATTATTAACAAATTCAAGCCAGATCCAAATAAGAAAGAGAAAGAAGAAATAATACAGGAGAATAGAAAATAAAAGAGTTAGAAACTCAGACCAGATTGTTATTTGAGAAAGAAATGTGTTACTTAAAGAAATCAACAATTGACGATCCTGAAGGACGTGTGTCATTTCTCTACTCGACCCGGTTACAAATCTGTAGCAAGTATTTGTCTAGCTCGTGCTTGAAAAGATCAATGTATACTACCAGTGTAGCCCAACGATCGTAGGTACCACTACTCGAACTAATTGTACCTTTAGGGAGAGGAAGGAAGAAGCCTCTTCTGCAAGATAGGAATCTCCAAAAACAACTCGAGAATGAAGGAAGAATAAAAGTCTCTCTACGGTTTACAAAGCACATGCACAAACGGCTGACAGTTGTATGTTTGAAATATATGTTCAACCCTAAGGACCAGAGACTTATTTATAGCCCTTTTGTGCTCCCAAATCCTAATCTAATTAAAAAGTGATCATACAACCTCTCTTATACATGTTGTAGAAAACCTTAAGGAAGACACTATTCAATTAGGATTAATAAATTCATTTTATAGGAAATAATGAATATAATTAATAATTAATTATGTACTTGTATCCTTGTGTACAAAAAAGATGGAAGACAATTTCAACAATCCCAACGTGGCATGGCGTATGCCCATGTGTGTGTGTGCATTGTGGTCACAATTTTAGGGAAATCAGGCACAAATAGAGGCAGTAAAAAAATTTTAAATGCCTATTTCCCAAAACAACAAGATCGCGTCAATAATAGTGTATCTAGAAAGGAAAGGTTTGTAAGGTTATACCTGGTCCTGGAGCAAACCCAACAACATTACCTTTATAGTATTAATGTGCTTCTTCTTCAGGCAACAACTGGCTCCTTCTTCAGCATCAAAACTCGAACAACATCGCCACTGACCTCCTGGTGCAACATCATAGAAAGTGGTTGATGGTGTCTTCCTAGCGACAGATACAACCTCTTGTCTCTAGAGTAGTCCACGCAGACAATCGGGGACTCCACATTGCGCTACCAGAGCCAACAAGAAGGAGTTGTCCCTCTCTAATGTCAACCTACTAGAGTTGATATTCTCTCCCACAATTGTCTCTCCCTTGCTATCCCTCCCTTTATTGGGTAGGACCTACTCAGACTCTCTGGGTTACCACAGCTAGATAGGACAACAATTATCAGAGTAACTCTTATATTCTGATAAGCCCCCAATACCCCTATATTTATAGGAGAGGCCACGGTCAGGGTTCCCAATCTGTGCAGGAGTCAAAAGGGTTTGATTCATAAATTTTTCAAAACCTACACGCGACGAACGGGTGGGTTCACAACCCCAACCAGTCAGTTCATGCATTTTCCTATTCTGAATCATGATGATATTCAGTGTACGACTAATGCAAAATATGATGTCAGCATAAATCCTTATCGAATTGGCCATTGAACCAAGCGGTTCATCCCATGAACCGGACGGTTAGGACCTATGAACCGGCCACTTCACACCCTGGTTTAGTGATTGATCTGCCAATGTTGATTACAATTGACCTGACACTCTAATGGATCAGTTCAACACTTGAACCCATTGGTTCAGAGTCTAGTTAATTAATTTTTAACCTTAATTGTTTAATTGAATGCCTAAACAATTTTAGTAATCAATATAAACATCATTCATGAATATAGTCATTTAATCCAAGTGTAACCTATGTGTTTGACCCTATAGGTCCTGAATTATGTTGATAGTGAATACCCATAACCAATTATGGCATCACAAGTAATGAGCGGTATCTAGAAACACATCATTTCTACCCAAGTAATTTGGAAAGTTGGAGAAAAACTTCAACCTACAATCCATGATCAGTCTTATCGAGATCCTATATTTCCTTTGTTTTTTATATCCAGATTGAACTTGAGGCACGAAATTGTCATACTCTCAATGTTTAATCCATGTTTGTTGAACTAGAGCAAGATATCTGAGATGTATGTAAATTCACATATCACATATTGAATCTCATGAGTATGGTTTTACATTTCTCAGTCTCACTTATCAATAGGCCCTTGATATTAATCTCCTATAGGAGGGACAAATCTCATCTACAATACTCACATTAATTACCCATGTATCACAATGAACCCAAGCATCACCTTTATGGCAACCCTTATTTAGGATCATGGTGGATGATGTCTGTAAGGACCCTGACCTCCGTTTTGGGCTTACCCTATTTGCTTTGCCTAAACCTTGTGCTTAGATGTTTGCTAATCACCTGAGTTGTGATTAGGGTTTGTTTGTGCTTTGTTGAGAGGTTGAGGTGCAACTTTCAAATTACAAAAGTTCTAGGGTTGGTGTGTAAGTTTGTCACCTTGAGAGATATCTTTCTCTCTCCTTGCATCCTCTTAGGTTGAGAGGATGGGTTGGGCACCTTACTTGAGTTGTTTTGGGCCTCGTTTGAGCTTGTTTAAGTTTGGGTTTGTTGTTGGGCTTGAAGCCCTTCCTCCTTGCTTGAGTGTGTCAGGCAAGGGAGAGCTTGGTGCCTTGTTTCGGCCATGGTGTGTCAGGAAAGGGAGGCGTATCGGCCAAAGGATGATGGTGGGTGTGATGGGTTGCCATGTTGGGAGACACACACCCCTCCAACTAGCCTCGTTTGTGTCACCCTTCTTTGGACAAGTGGTCGTTGCTTTGCTAGTTGGTGGCAAGTCATGAGCAAGTGGTTTGGGGTGCTAGCAAGGTGGCATAGTTTGGACAAGTGGTGGTTTGGGCGAGCACATGTGGAGCAATCCCCTAGTGGACGCCCACTTAACCCCCTTGCATATATACCCCCTTCTTTGCTAGCTTGGGATCCCTTTAGCTCCTTAGTTGCTTTCCTTCTTTCTTGGTGGTCTATATCTCCCCTTGGTAAAGCTTGGTGGCCAATCTCTTTGGTGGAGTCTTCTTCTTCCTCTAGTGGTGGCCGAAACCCTAGATGTGTCTTGCTCCTTCTCCTCTTGTGTGTTGGCCGAAGGTGGTGCCTTGGATCTTGAAGCTTGGTGCTTGGAGCTTTGGTGCTTGAGGAGTGTGCTTAAGGTAGGTTACATAACTCCTAACCCTAACTATATTACCTTCTTACCATGATGATTTGTTGTATGCTATCTTGATCGGCCATGCTTATCTTGTTAATAATATCTTTTCTCTAGTATGTACCCTTGACGTTGTGGGATATGATGTCATGGTTATGTTGTGTAGAGGTATTCTTGGATCTTATTGGATGAACCATTAGATTAAGGTTCTTTGGGCAAAACCCCTCTCTCACTTAGTTGTTGAGAGGTGAGCCTAGGGTGTCCTAATTCAATGGTGCGTGTGGTGTGCTCTTGGGGTAAAACTCCTTTCTCTCCCTTTTGTTTTGAGAGGTGAGCTTGAGATCTAGTGGGGTGGGCAAAACTCCTCTCTTCCTTAGTCATTGAGAGGTGAGTGTATACTATAGTTGCTTGAGCAACACCCCTCTCTTGCCAAGGACTTGAGAGGTGAGACTTTGGTTGGTCTTGACCTAGTTGAGGTTGGTGGGTTGGCCGATTTAGTGATAACCCACCTTGCTGCCCGATTTGTGATGGAAGTTGCACAAAACCCCTCTCACTTGGTTGTTGAGAGGTGAGCCAACTCTCTTGACCGTTAGGGTTTCTTGGTGGCAGTCTTGAGGATGAAGATAACCAACCCAATATGGTCCCCTACCTGACAGGATATGTTGTTCTTGGCCATCACGGTTACAAGGTTACCTAACCCGATATGGAGTGAAGTGTGTTGGATGCTTGGGTTGCCCGATATATCATATCTAGGGTTGAGCTTGGCCGATATGCTTGATGGATGTCTTGTTGACCTTCTGACCGATTTGGATCCTTACCCAAGATGTTGTTGGGTGATATGTCCTTTGGCCAATATGATGTTTCCCAATATGGGGTCTTGGTCAATATAACCCTAGTTGGGCGATTCATCTTGTTGATCGATAGGGAGCCCTAACCCTAGCTTGGATGGCAGGGATGTGCCTTGGACGATAGGGTACCTTGCTGCCTCTTTGTTTTCTTTGTCCGAATTATCTCATGGCTATTATCGAGATAGTAAGGTGATGCGGTGTTGGCTTTGTCCTTTGAGTGATATCTCCCTTTTGTGTTGACCTCTTGGGCGTTATGGGTCAGGCATTGTTGCTGCCTTGCACGATACCCTTTTGGGGTAGTGTTGCCCGTTACCCCATGAAGGTGTGTTGCCCATCTCGACATTTCCTGTCTCGGGGCGTTGCTCGATACAGATAACACAACACAGCGTTACACAATAGGATGCATGTTGACCCTTTGGCTGGACGATATGTCCTATGTGTTTCCTATTATGCTGCGTTGATCTGGATGGGTGACAAAGGTGTGTTGATTTGGTGTTGCACATTATGGTTCTGCCCGGTATGATGTTGTGTTGCTTGGGCATCATGGGTTGAGTGTTGCTCGTTGTTAGGAGTTGCCTTATATGGTGGATGCCCGACGTGGGGCTTGGCACCCTAGGGTTGGTAGTGGTCGATACCTTTGTGTGAAGGATAGTTCCCTACCTGATATCCTTTTAGTGAGGGTTGTTCTCTACTTGATATACCAATGATGAGGAACATGATGTCTCTAGTGAGGGTTGTAATGCTTTTGGTGAGGGTTATCCCTTACCTGATATACCTAGGATAAGTGTAACATACTGAATTCTAGAATTTTGTCTTTTGACCCTCTTTCCCATCTTTTCCTTTCATTTCTATCCTTCTTGGCCTTTTTGTTAAATTTGTAGAGGATATAATGATTTAGTGAACATTTATTCACTAATTGTACCAATGGAAGGGTTTATGCACAAATACCTCAGTGAAAGCTTAATTACCATAAATAAGTGCTCTAAACCTTAATCTAACTTTTTTATATGATTTGAAAACATAACATGATCCTAATTTTCAAATTTGGTTTGATTTGGATGTTGTTTGTGCAAGTTATGCAATTATATGTACATTTTGGACTTTTATGCAATTTACCCAATTGAGAGGTTTTTCTTGCAAATTATCACCTGGATTTTGATCCTTATATATTCCCTTACCATTAACGAGATTTTAAACCATTGGAGAACCTAGTTTCACCTTGGTTTGATGATATTTCTTTCCAAGGGCATTATAGGGATTACCCTCTTTATAAAGGTGCTTATCTTTAAAAGCTATCAACCAATGAGGTTATTTCTTTCTTGAAACACGGTGGGGATGGCCTTGAAAGATATGTGGGCTCCAAGGACCGTGTTTTGATATCCAATAAGAGTCCATGAGTTGTCCTCTTGCATGGCCATCAAGCCCTAGGCTAAAGACACATGGAAAGTCCCTTGAAGACACCTCATGCTTCACCTCTTTCTATATATAGCCACGTATACCCCTTCCCAACTCACAATTCAAAAACTCTTGCTCCCCTTTTCTTTATTCTAGCTTAGATAATAGTTCCTTCTATATTTTTCCACAAAGTTTCAATCCCAAGGTAATAGAAGGAGCCTACCTTGGTGAAGAAGGCTCCTAGGGCTTCCAAATTGCTCTATTAGGGTTTCTAAAGCTCCTCCTTGGTAATTTCGACCAAAACTAGTAAGTTGCCTCCCTTCCTTCCCTATTTTCATACTATTAGTCTTCCTTAAACCCTATTACAGGTCATAACCATGGACTTCCATGGTGAAACCCCACCTAGAACCCTAAAACACCTCATCTCTATGCTCTTTTGCTAGGGTTTATCACCTCTAAGTTGAGAAGGTGATCTTTGTCCAATAAAAGAGCTAGGATTGGAGCAACCAGAGCTTCTAAGCTTAGATCCTTTCTGTTTGGACCTTCTTCTCTTCCCTAGAGGTGATTTTCATAACCCACTTCTCATATATTGCTTGCTACATGCTTAAAATTCATGCATCTATGTTCAAAATCGATGATTTCCATCTCTATTTACCATGTTCATATAGGGTTTTGGTTTCTTACCGGTTTACCTTCTCTATAAGATCTATTTTGGATAACTATTAATCTAAAACCATGATATTAGGTTGAATGGTGTTTTCCCTCCCTCTCTCTCTTTGCTTATCTCATTTGGTTTGCTGATGTGTCGGTTTTTGATTGGCCAAATTTCAATAATTCATAACTTTTGATTCCTTTGTCCAAAAACTAAAGTAAAATACGTCCTAAACTCAAATAAACATTTTATTTTTAATAATAATATTTCCAAGTATTGGTTTTGAGTTTGTCGATGGTGGTTTTCTAGAAAATGATTTAATCACTTAAAAATCACCAAAAATACACTCTAATCATCGTAACTCCAAAATATGCAAAATTATATGTTTTCTTAATTAGAAGAACCTAAATAAATCTATCGTGATGTTTTCATAGTCTAAATCTAGGTTTTTCTATAAAAATTAAAAATATGAGTTTTCTCTACCTTAATGCACATATATCATTCTAATACATGTATACGAATTGAAAATAGGAAAAATTGATCATGGATGGGTAATATGAATCATAATGAAAGGTATGTTCTATGTATGTGCTATGTATGTGCAATTCCTATTTATGTATGTGCATTTACACCTTAAGTTGGGAATAATTGTGCCTTAAACTAATTTTCTATAATGAGGCTTTAATAAACCCTATTTCATATACTCTTGAAACTTTTGCTATACTTGCCTCGTAAATCAGTTTTAGAACATTATTCTTGGGTCTTGGAACCCCACCACCAAGTTGTAATTATATGATGATTTATCTTGCCACTTTACTATTTCTTGAGCATGATGGTTTATTTGGCTATTTGTGATGGAGTGGACTTTTGGAATCCTTAAATGTCCAATGACATATTTAAATTCATGTTTGAGTGGCACTAAGAGTTCAAAGTCTATTTTGGAAAACTTGAAGTGTTTAATACCATGATTAAGATCTCTTATCTTATGCCTTTTTATTTGAAGTTTTTAATTGATTGGTTAAATATCAATATTTTTGAGACCAAGATTTGGTGAGATATTTGGTACATTAATGAGAATGAGTCTAAGTCCTTAATCAATTCCTTGTCTCGCTCTTTGTTATGTTTAGCTGAGTGACCAAGACCCTACTGCACGGCCTTGACACTTGGGAAGGAAGAGCCACAAATTTCTGTACAATCCTCATCTCAGCCGCACATCATGATTCAACAGCCCGTGTGTATCTTCTTCCTTGCCATCACGTACGACCACATAACACCACTATCCCCACGATGTACGATGCTCGGAGGTCGTGGCAGTTTTAATCGAGGCATTTCTTAAGCCTCGTTGATCAATCTCCTTCAGACCCGTTATAGGAGCCAGTTCGCCCAGAGAACAAAGTAAGCCAAGAACCACAGCTTAGGCTCTTCGTCGCTAGTTGTAGGTGGCGCAGATGAAAAGGGGAGAGAGGATGAGAGGGTAGTTCATGGTGGCTGACCATTGAGAAACCTTGGAGAAGCTATGGGGAGAACAAGCACCTGATTCCCCTAACCCCCTCTCGTCTTCACTTCCGAGCGCTCAAGGAGGAGGAAGGACCACCCTCTGTGAGAGGAAGAGATCACAACAGAGGGCTGGCCAGCGGCGGCGGCGTGCGGAAGAACCCCGTCTCACATAGGCTGTCGTCGAGGAGGAGATGCAGTACTGTAACGACCTGCCGAGGAAGAGTGGCCTACCACTAGTCGAACGGTGTCTTTGAGTGCTTGCCGGAGATCCAAACATCAGCGGCGGCTATGTTGAGACGCAACCGGCGTCCGATGCTGTAGCAAGGAGGAGGGATGTTGATCCCTCATCTCTTCCCTACACTGCATCAGTGCTTGACGGAGAAGAAGGCAAGGAAGTGGAGGTCCACGACAGTAGCCAGAAGTGCAGATTGCACTAGAGCAGTGATCTGGGGAGGCGCCGGAGAATGAGCAAGTGACGGCGGGCCTGAGATGGTAGAGGGTGGATCCGTGCGACGGCTTCATGGAGGAAGACATCCCAACGGCAGCACCAAGAACAACCACGGATGCAGGCGGCAGTGGCAGTTTGTAGAAGTGAGAAAGAGAGATCGGGAGGTGCCGAGCTCCTTGTGATGGTCGGAGTGGGTGAGGAGAAGATGATGCAACCACGACGACACCATGAGCAGGCCGCGGCGGCGCCCGCTGTTCCAGCAGACGACGCACGCAAACGTCGCGAGACAGAGAAGAAGACGTTTTGGCCAAACCCTGCTGAACCGGGTTCAGCAGACGAGAACCGGCCGGCCCTCCTACCCCCAAGCCTTGAGCCGCGCCCAACATGGCCACGTGGCGACACGCTATTGGCCTAAAAAGGTGATTATCGCAGGAAATATGTTTATCTTCAATAATTCATATAAATTAGCTCAATGATCAGAAAAATATAAATAATATACCGAATTGTTCAGAAAAATGAGTAGAATCATATGAAGGCTTAATATCAGACTTTTAGTGCACTAATCTCTGTGATATCTTATAAGATATATAATGGTCTTGTCATGTATAATAAATAATAAATGAAGACCTAAAATTATGGGAATATATCAGTAGATCATAAATCATGCCTATAATCCAGTGGATGTCAGTGATTATGATGATGATGCACGAAATCAAGTAATTTGCTTAGAATGTCTAATTAGGGCTAATAACCCTAAAGAAAATGTAATAAATACATGCATGATCAATAAATGATGAAATTTGCAGAGTAAGCACATATTAGTATATTGAACCTCAGTTTTAATTATGAGATCATGATGATGCATAGAATCGCGGTTATATTAAGATTAACCTTGAAACATGTTATGAAACCCTAATCTAAGTTAATGATGTAATCTAGGGTTAATTAATGTGCACGAAAATGCTATGGAAGATAATGTTCAGATAATGGACCACAATCTAGAAAATGACATCAGTAAGATAATTCTAAGTCAAGAAGACAAGTAATAATGTATATAACATAATGATCTAAGCTAAACCCTAATGAACACGACTAGGGTTAAGATGATGAGAACCTGATGATAGTATATGGTCTTGTCTTTATCAGGGTTGACCAGGATGTAGATGATATGAGAATATGATGATTAGGAATATCTTGATCTAAGGTACGCCATTACCTCTCACTTGGCTTATTATACAATATGCTTGCGTTATACGATAGTACAAACTTGGCATATGATATTGATTGAAATGATTGTTCTTGTATGATATGTTGCACGATTTTACATACTTATTTCAATGAACACATGAAACATAAGATATCTGGTCCATTATATTGTAGCACTAAATCTCTTTGGTAGAATAGTGCATTGATGAAAGTACTAAATCTCTTTGGCAGAATAGTACATGGGAGCACTAAATCTCTTTGGCAGAATAGTGCATTTGTGAAGTACTAAATCTCTTTGGCAGAATAGTACATGTGAACACTAAATCTCTGTGGTAGAATAGTGCATGTGGTTGATCAAGTTTACATATAATGGAAATGTGCCTAAAATATGTGTTCTCTTCTGGAAACAAATATATTTGTGTAACTATACGCCTTTTCTTATATTTTGTTTAATGCTGCCAAGTATTAGTTTTATCTTATTGCCAAGATATGATGAGAAGTATATAAAAGACACGTAGGCGTACTCAGTACAATATTCTTGAAATATTGTGCTGACGTGTACCGCATGTAATCTTTTGTTAGGTTGTGGTTATGCTCTTGAAGATCCAGGATAGTTGAGAGTTGCATAGCGAGCTGATGTACAGGTGGACCTGTTGTCTTAAGATCCTGTAGTTTAGTGGTAGTACATGTATATGTTTAAGTTTGCTATTCAATATGTAATATCAAATGTTGTAACAATTCATGTTGTAATTATATGTTGAATGGTGAACATGTGTGTATGGTTTTATTATTGTTCATGTACATGTGCTACTGATCGTTTCCTTCTGACTCCCTTGATATTCTTCTTCTTAGCCTAGTGTGGGGTGTTTAAATTGGGATTCTCGCTGAGGGGAGGGTTTCAATTTGGAGGTCACACATCAGATTAAGTTTTAGAAAATCTGGGGACGTCACAGGTGGTATCAGAGCATGAACAATAGCAAAGCCTGACATTTTCTCATTATGCAACTCAAAACCAAAGAACCTTGAACTATAAACATCTTTAGGGTTAGATTAGTCATCCTTTAGAGACTAGATCTGACCTAGCCTCTAGGTTAGCACCTAGATGTCCGAGAACTAGGACTAGACTAGTGCTTGTTGAGTAGCAAGTCCTTAGATGTTGTTCTTTCCTTGTAGTGCAACGGTATGGGACGTTGCACTATTTGGAAATGACGTGCATCAAGGGAAGAGAAACCCTAGACATATGGCGCTCGTTGTCTAGAGTAGCTACACTAGTCTACTTCTTGTTCTCACCCTTTTCACTAGTTTTCATGACACTGTACTCTCTACTATGTGTGGGACACTCGTTTCTGGATTTGGTTTTTGATTCCAAATGAATCGAACCTCGATAGTTTTCTCTGATGCTTGTTTTATCGGAGAAAAACTATATAATATTTTATTATGTATATGTATTACAAAAATGTGTCCCCACACATGTACGAGTAGGAGGTGATCATGCAACCTAAGTGAAAGAGAATGACATCAGTCTAGAAGAGAGAGTAGTTCTAGATTAGATGTCTAGAGCCTTGTTTGGAATATATATGATAGATGATATAAGTTGTGATGATATGATGTAAGTCTTATATAGATGATATAATATGATTAAGATGCTTTATGTTTGTCGTTGAGGACATGAGTTAAGTTTGAGGTTTTGAGATAAGTTTTGATGATGCAAGTAAATAGGCTTTTATGAGATAAGATATGTTAAGTTAAGATAAGTTGTGAGTCACCATGAGCCTTGAGCTCTTTTACAAAGGAGGACCTCTAGTGTTGGGACCAGTTTCGGGGTTAACTCCAGAGAGAGAGAGTGAGACCCATTGGGAGAAGGTTAGAGAACCTAAACTCCGAGATATGAGAAATATGATATATGTGTTATGATATGTCCTAAACTAGACTACTCCTGAGTGATTGAGTTGAGTTGCTTTATGTATGATTCCTATAGTTTTGTTGAACCCTAGGGACCAAACCCTAGAGACAGAGAGAGGCTATATATTTGTGTACATGTGATCTTTGAATATGAGTGCCTGCCATCTGGGTGAGGGAGAGAGCCCAAGACCCTGGAGGAGGTAGCTATCTTAGTTTCTGTGAAGCCTCATGCTCGGGTTGGTGGTTTCCCACATAGGAATCTAGTGGTGTATATAAGAGAGTTTTGGGTAAGCAGGTTTCATGGGTAGATGCCTATGAAGAGAATGTCATAGCATGTTTTGGTTTGTGCTTATGTGGCTAGAGTTTGTAAAACTATCTTTAGTGCCAATGAGGTAATCTGAGAACCCTATACCATGAGGGAAGAAAGAGATTGTGCATGTGATACTCATAGAGTTGAGGTAGCTCAGAGAGACTGAGCATGGCTTTACCCTCGTGTTATGGGTCTAGAGAAGCTCAGTTGGACTAGATAAAGTTTAATGCATGTCTAATGAGCCACTCGTATAAGTTTGTTAGCACAACCATGATATAATATATGTAAGGTTGTGACCTAATCTCGAAACATGATATATAGACATGATACGATGGAAACCTAGAGGTGGTTTAATAAAATATCAATGCATAAATGGTTAACCATGTACCTAAATAATGATGATAATGTGAAACTGTAGGTTAATCTTGTGATGAAATCACCAATAAAGATTACAGTTTATTATGAAACCTTGACATGATCTAGATGAATAAAGTGGGTTAACTTTAGTTAACTCCCTCCTAAAAAGCATATGTTAATGTTGAACATATTCTAATAATTAGCTCAATAAAATGTTGATGACACCTTGATGTATGAGTTCATCTTAGTTAACTCCTTTAGAACATGGAATATGATTTGAGAACCCTAATGCATGACTAAAGATAAGGAAGAAACTCTAATATATGAGATATGTAATGGCATAACCTAAGCTTCTAAACCCTTGTTTGAGCCTTCTATGGAGTGAGGTTTTACCCTAGATGCTCTTGAAACCTCCTAATAGTACTTTGGATACATGGTTCTAGGTAACCTTTGCGGATATGTTACACATAGAATAATGCCTACATGTAGATGAAGGCAAGATAAGGTTTTCCCTGGAAGTATGAGTATGGTTTACTTTTGAGGACGAAAGTTCTTTTAAGATGTATATGATGTGACAAAGTGGTTTTTCTGGCTTAATTCTGAGGACGGAATTTCTTTTAAGGTGTGTAGGATGTGATGGAGTGGACTTTTGGAATCCTTAAATGTCCAATGACATATTTAAATTCATGTTTGAGTGGCACTAAGAGTTCAAAGTCTATTTTGGAAAACTTGAAGTGTTTAATACCATGATTAAGATCTCTTATCTTATGCCTTTTTATTTGAAGTTTTTAATTGATTGGTTAAATATCGATATTTTTGAGACCAAGATTTGGTGAGATATTTGGTACATTAATGAGAATGAGTCTAAGTCCTTAATCAATTCCTTGTCTCGCTCTTTGTTATGTTTAGCTGAGTGACCAAGACCCTACTGCACGGCCTTGACACTTGGGAAGGAAGAGCCACAAATTTCTGTACAATCCTCATCTCAGCCGCACATCACGATTCAACAGCCCGTGTGTATCTTCTTCCTTGCCATCATGTACGACCACATAAGACCACTATCCCCACGATGTACGACGCTCGGAGGTCGTGGCAGTTTTAATCGAGGCATTTCTTAAGCCTCGTTGATCAATCTCCTTCAGACCCGTTATAGGAGCCAGTTCGCCTAGAGAACAAAGTAAGCCAAGAACCGCAGCTTAGGCTCTTCGTCGCTAGTTGCAGGTGGCGCAAATGAAAAGGGGAGAGAGGATGAGAGGGTAGTTCATGGTGGCTGACCATTGAGAAACCTTGGAGAAGCTATGGGGAGAACAAGCACCTGATTCCCCTAACCCCCTCTTGTCTTCACTTCCGAGCACTCAAGGAGGAGGAAGGACCACCCTCTGTGAGAGGAAGAGATCACAATAGAGGGTTGGCCAGCGGTTAGAGACAGCGGCGGCGGCGTGCGGAAGAACCCCGTCTCACATAGGCTGCCGTCGAGGAGGAGATGCAGTACTATAACGACCTGCCGAGGAAGAGTGGCCTACCACTAGTCGAACGGTGTCTTTGAGTGCTTGCTGGAGATCCAAACACCAGCGGCGGCTATGTTGAGACGCAACCGGCGTCCGATGCTGTAGCAAGGAGGAGGGGTGTCGATCCCTCATCTCTTCCCTACACTGCATCAGTGATTGACGGAGAAGAAGGCAAGGAAGTGGAGGTCCACGACAGTAGCCAGAAGTGCAGATTGCACTAGAGCAGTGATCTGGGGAGGCGTCGGAGAACGAGCAAGTGACGGCGGGCCTGAGATGGTAGAGGGTGGATCCGTGCGACGGCTTCATGGAGGAAGACATCCCAACGGCAGCACCATGAACAACCACGGACGCAAGCGGCAGTGGCAGTTTGTAGAAGTGAGAAAGAGAGATCGGGAGGTGCCGAGCTCCTTGCGATGGTCGGAGTGGGTGAGGAGAACACGATGCAACCACGACGACACCATGAGCAGGCCGCGGCGGCGCCCGCTGTTCCAGCAGACGACGCACGCAAACGTCGCGAGACAGAGAAGAAGACGTTTTGGCCAAACCCTGCTGAACCGGGTTCAGCAGACGAGAACCGGCCGGCCCTCCTACCCCCAAGCCTTGAGCCGCGCCCAACATGGCCACGTGGCAACACGCTATTGGCCTAAAAAGGTGATTATCCCAGGAAATATGTTTATCTTCAATCATTCATATAAATTAGCTCAATGATCAGAAAAATATAAATAATATACCGAATTGTTCAGAAAAATGAGTAGAATCATATGAAGGCTTAATATCAGACTTTTAGTACACTAATCTCAGTAATATATTATAAGATACATAATGGTCTTGTCATGTATAATAAATAATAAATGAAGACCTAAAATTATGGGAATATATCAGTAGATCATAAATCATGCCTATAATCCAGTGGATGTCAGTGATTATGATGATGATGCACGAAATCAAGTAATTTTCTTAGAATGTCTAATTAGGTCTAATAACCCTAAAGAAAATGTAATAAATACATGCATGATCAATAAATGATGAAATTTGCAGAGTAAGCACATATCAGTATATTTAACCTCGGTTTTAATTATGAGATCATGATGATGCATAGAATCACGGTTATATTAAGAGTAACCTTGAAAAATGTTATGAAACCCTAATCTAAGTTAATGATGTAATCTAGGGTTAATTAATGTGCACAAAAATGCTATGGAAGATAATGTTCAGATAATGGACCACAATCTAGAAAATGACATCAGTAAGATAATTCTAAGTCAAGAAGACAAGTAATAATGTATATAACATAATGATCTAAGCTAAACCCTAATGAACACGACTAGGGTTAAGATGATGAGAACCTGATGATAGTATATGGTCTTGTCTTTATCAGGGTTGACCAGGATGTAGATGATATGAAAATATGATGATTAGGAATATCTTGATCTAAGGTACGCCATTACCTCTCACTTGGCTTATTATACAATATGCTTGCGTTATACGATAGTACAAACTTGGCATATGATATTGATTGAAATGATTGTTCTTGTATGATATGTTGCACAATTTTACATACTTATTTCAATGAACACATGAAACATAAGATATCTGGTCCATTATATGGTAGCACTAAATCTCTTTGGTAGAATAGTGCATTGATGAAAGTACTAAATCGCTTTGGCAGAATAGTACATGTGAGCACTAAATCTCTTTGGCAGAATAGTGCATTTGTGAAGTACTAAATCTCTTTGGCAGAATAGTACATGTGAACACTAAATCTCTGTGGTAGAATAGTGCATGTGGTTGATCAAGTTTACATATAATGGAAATGTGCCTAAAATATGTGTTCTCTTCTGGAAACAAATATCTTTGTGCAACTATACGCCTTTTCTTATATTTTGTTTAATGCTGCCAAGTATTAGTTTTATCTTATTGCCAAGATATGATGAGAAGTATATAAAAGACACGTAGGCGTACTCAGTACAATATTCTTGAAATATTGTGCTGACGTGTACCGCATGTAATCTTTTGTTAGGTTGTGGTTATGCTCTTGAAGATCCAGGATAGTTGAGAGTTGCATAGCGAGCTGATGTACAGGTGGACCTGTTGTCTTAAGATCCTGTAGTTTAGTGGTAGTACATGTATATGTTTAAGTTTGTTGTTCAATATGTAATATCAAATGTTGTAACAATTCATGTTGTAATTATATGTTGAATGGTGAACATGTGTGTATGGTTTTATTATTGTTCATGTACATGTGCTACTGATCGTTTCCTTCTGACTCCCTTGATATTCTTCTTCTTAGCCTTGTGTGGGGTGTTTAAATTGGGATTCTCGCTGAGGGGAGGGTTTCAATTTGGACGTCACACATCAGATTAAGTTTTAGAAAATCTGGGGACGTCACACTATTTAACTATAGTAGTGGTACTTATGTACAACCACCCACAGAGGATATGTAAATAATCACCCTGGGGAACGTCTTATTCTCCCCCTGGGGAATGTGTTATTCCTCCCCAATAAAATTTGATAGGTGATTGGGAATGTATGAATTCTCCCCTCACCTATAGGTTGAGATTCGGTAGGTGCATCAACCCTACTTAGTTAATGTAGTCCAATTAATATCATGCATTCAACTTCTTATATGTTTTGTAATGGTAAGAATCTATTTTGTCATGTGCCTCATTCTCTTGGCCCTCTCATCTTATGATGATTTGATGCGATGATTTTGAGTCGTATTTAGAGACCTATTTCATATGTGTTTTGTGCCTTAATTACTCATTTTCATGGATATTATTGCATAATTCACTTTATTTGGTCTTTGCTATCATTTTATATCAAATCCCCTTTGTTTTACTATTTTGAGCATTATTTATCATCTTATTATAAATTGTGTGGATTTACTTGGTCTTGTTGTGAAATTTCAGGAAAAACAAGTATCTGCTTCCGTCGATACCATCGACGGAAGTCGATACCATCGACCAAGCCACAGGTTGCTAGCCGAGAAGAGCAGCACAGAGTCGATACCATCGACGTAAGTCGATGCCATCGACACAAGGAGAGTTATAGCGTCGCTAGAAGAAAAAACCGATGCTACAGGAGTCGATACCATCGACGCCCAAGTCGATGGTATCGAGATCACCACAGGCGCTCAGAATAAAAGAAAGGAAAGTTGCCGCTAATCCGCTACTTAGCAATAAATTTTAATGAATTTATGAAGTCGCTTTCTATTTTTAATGTCTAAAACATTGAAATCTTCTATAACTTGAAAATCAAAGTATAATAATTATCAAAAATCCTTTACAACTATTTTTATAAGATACTAGACACCATATGCTTTCCATCAAAACCTTATTTGCTAATATCTGAGTTACCTACCCCAAGATAAGAATTTTTAAAAATACCTCAATTCGAATCGATCCCAGCCGTTGGTTTGAAATCTTAGGGACTGTGGTGTGCGGCCCCTTTTCCTTGCTTTCTGGGTCGAAAATTTTGTACTCGAATGAGGGGGAGTTCCCATGTTCTACCTATACATGCCCCCGCCACTACACGTTTTCCTTCAACAACCTTGATCTCGATGCTGAGGTCATTGTAGCTTGCGGCCAGGCGTCCACTATCTCCGCCCAACCCCGTAGCTTGGGCGTCGTCGTCGACGAGCATGAGTACACCCAGATTAGAACTTTTAGTCTCTGCCCTACCTCGCCGCCATGTCTTCTCTCCATGCTCTCTATTCCTCTATCTCTCTACTTCATGCGAAGCCGAAGGATCGACATCGTTGCCCCTCATAAATCAAAATCCAAGGCTTTTATAGCCTCCCATGTTTGAAATCAAGGGCAAGGCTCCCATTCCATGGGGGCTCTATTCAGCCCCTATTCTGTTGGGCATGACTCTTTAGTCCGATGCGGACGAGAGTCACCCCCTTTTTTATTTTCTTTTTCTTCTTCTTTTTGATAAATTCCAAATGTAAGAAATAATTATTTCTTCTACATACTAGTTCTGTTAAAGCCTAAACTTTGAAATGAAGATTATCTTTTTATTATCTTTGTTTGTGAAATATGTTAGGGTAAAAATAAATAAATAAATACTCCAAATGTAATTTTTGGGTAAACATTGAATAATAACCAAATTAATTATTTAGACCACTAGGTAATTCAAAATTATATTAGATTTCTTCTATAATATTATATTTTATTTCTCCATCTAAAACAATTATCTCAAATATTTATCATGAGCACATAATACAAAATTCCCACCTTTGTACACCAAGGACCCATGTGGAAACCTCAATTCGCCTTATCGTGCTTGAATTTGGATCCTGGGGCCAATGACCCTTTTCTTGATCTCCGAAAGGATTCATAAGATCAATCATATCCTCAATTCTAAATTAAACTTTTAAACTTACATAATTTATCAATCGAGGGTTCCTTATGATACAATTGATTAATAATACATTTCTTTCTAAATATTAAGATCATAACTGGGCCTATGGCTCAAACCATTAACTAGACTCATCATATTTCCTTCATTAATATACTTTGATTGTTACCTCATCTTATAAAACGAAATATCAGATTCACAAACTTCAAGGATATTACAAAATGGTACCAATTGCATAAAACACCCCTCCACATCTTTTTCCTTAAATCTAAATATCATGAAAATTGGATAAGATCTTTTTGTAACATAAATCAATTTTATACCAATCTCATTAATAACTTAATCATGTATTTATTAGGTTCCAAAAAATTAAGATGTGACAATACTACCCACCTTTTTGGGATTTTTTTCCTCAGAATTCAGCTAAACTATACGAGGCTACCCACCTCAGGGTTTCACAATCCTTACACACTCTAGATATTGATGAACTTCATAACATCTCGTAGTCACCTTCAATGTATGACCTTCTTGTAGCTAACTGACTATCTCTAACAACCATATCAAACCGGCATGTGCAAACAACATGAAAATTGTAGGAAAATCTTAAGCATAAACAACTACTCTTTCTTTACCCTAGATTCGTTTCCTTTTATGCAGCTTTTTCAAGAGACATGTACTCTAGTATTTGGGTCTCATGACCTGCACTAAGATGTCTAAGTCATGTAACTTGCACATAGGGCCTGATTCATGTATCTTGAGTTGACCTACTCTAAGGCCTGGATCTAACTCCATAATCTAATGTCATCTTATAAAATATGATGTGATATGAATCTTAATGCAATACAACCTCATGGTCTTACCATGATCTTAAATCTTATAACATGAATTTTATAAAATATTTTTTTTTTCAAACTTAATCATAGATAATGCATTCTTCTCTTAAAATCTTATCATATACTAAATTCTTAAATCTTAATCATCTAAGAAATCTTGATAACATATCTCTACCTGAGTCTTAGGAACATGTAGGGACATAACCATGAATACATGAAAGTCTTACTTATGTTAATATTATTCTTAATGACTTTCTTCATCTTATCATGGTGCTCTAGTTTTGGTAAACCCAAGGTACTATGATTCCCTACTCTCCAGTAAAATCGTTCTTATCCCTACGAAAACTGAATCAAACCTTAGTCAAGAGATCTCTCTAGGCTCTTTTCTTGTGGGATAATCATCTGAAACCCAACATTATAGTCATCCTAGATCATTGAACCATACTATCACATATCTTGTATCACCATATTCTTTAAAAAAATCCTCATTTATACCTTAAACACTCTTAGTTACCTCTAACAATCATCATACCTTAATCTTAAACTCGATTCAACCAGTTATCGTCAAGTATTTTCTTTAACAACCATCATGATTAGATTTGTGATTGAAATTCCTCCATGGGATGAATATCCTAAGTATATCAAGAGTTCTATAATTCTCATCAGATATAATAGGAAAAAAAATATATTGTCTCCCTCCAATCATTATTTGACTTTAAAGCCAAGTCACTCATTTATTCATCATATGTACCTTTGGTATGCATTATAGGGTTCTACTAGGTATACGATTAGGTTTAGATGACCATCTACCTCAAACTTTTTATGTCAACCCCTTTTTTTGTCACCTTCTGATACATGTCAACCAGTCATATATCTGAAAGTGCCATGTCTTATCATATTTACCTCATCTAAATGTACACATGTCCCATACCATATCCACCAGAAAGAATGAGATAAGCATAATAAGTTTAGATTAATACATATAACATCCCATCTACCAAATCCCATAAGCTTGTTTCCCATACCACAAATATGTGGGAAAAAGTGAGGGAATAATATGAACAAATCTAAAGTTGACATACAAAGTCTAAAACATCTAGACATTAACCCTAATTCATATCTCAACTTCTATTGCCTGACTGAGCCTCTAATCTGGATTCTACTATCCTTCACTCACTTCTTTTATAATCAAGATTACTAAGTGTATTCTAAATCGATCTAGTCTCATTTGGTTACAAATGGGCAATCTAAACTAAGACATGTGAGAATTTTCCTGATGTCCATCTACATTATTGCTCTAATACCATATTGTAACACCCCATTTTTCATATCACATGAGCATAAGATAATTTTGTTTTTAACTAGGGAGTGTTACTAACATGATATGCATTAAAATAATGATAGATAAGAACCAATACAAACTAGTGTAAAAATACATTCTCATAAATTCTTATAAAGGAACCCTATTACAAAAGAAACTTTATACCATGATACTACCTTATAGGAATCCTATGTCATATCTGGGACCGTGTAGATGGCACCCCACCAAGCAAACCTCTGAAAGCTATAGCTGCATTCTCTTGTCATGATTAACTCCTGAAGTTTAGTACCCGTGAACATTTCGTCCCCAGCCATGCACAAAGGGAAACCTAGGTTGGAGTAAGTGTCATTGAATTTATAATAAGATAAACATAAATATGCTATAACTGAAATCTAAATTAAGATCTGAAAGTTGTAACTTATACTAAATTGATGTATCTTTTATTTATGTATTTTATCTAATTTGTGGCCACCATTATATGATAAGTCCTCCTCTGTTGACACCAAAGTGTCCTCTATGGTGCAACACACCCTCTGTTGGCACTATATGCCCTCTGTTGACACTAAAGTGTCCTCTATGGTGCAACACACCCTCTATTGGCACCATGTGCCCTCTGTTAACACTAAAATGTCCTCTATGGTGCAACACACCCTCTGTTGATACTACATGCCCTTTGTGACACGTGCAGTGTCTGACGCAATGCGCCCTCTGAATCGTCTGATGACTCTCTAGTGAGGACTTATCCTATAATGTATATAATTAATATTCTGATGCCATTTTCTATCTCTGAATCTTAATTTCTTATCTTTGAATCTTAATCGTTTATCTCTAAATCTTAATCTCTTATCTAAATCTTAATCTCTTATCTCTGAATCTTAATCTCTTATCCCTGAATATGTTCTCTATTTGTTATCTTTGTATCTTAATATATTGTCTCTGACTCTATATCTCTATAACTTTAATTATAAACTAAATCTAACTCTAAACTCTAAACACTGAATATGAATATGTTTCTAAGTTACTAGGTATCTGGGATTGGATGTGAGGTTCTTATTGAGTATGTAGACAATATTTATGACTACAATGAGTAATCTAAATATTAAATCTAAAAACCACATTCTTGTTGTTGAAATAATTTTTATCTGAAACTCATACTTAGTAGATCACTGCGTTAAATTTTATTATGGAATATATGACTTTGTGTCTAAAGTCTTGAGAAGAAAACTAAAGTAAACAGAAAAATTCTGAATATCTGATAGTCATGTAAATCTCAAATACTTGGAATATGATAATATGGAAACATAATTCAAGTTCAAAGAAATTTGATTACTCTAAACATGATAGGATATGTATCACCAAACTCTAGAAGTAACTTAATCTCCAAGTTACTTTGTATTAAGATGTAGGCTTAATCATAATAACTATGAAATTCAATGGGCATGACCCACTTACCTTTATTTTATGACATCTTTAAATTATTCTTGATTCCTTGTTCCATGACCTAATCACCTAGATATCATCAAAGTTCTATAAGTCCAAGTAAATTTCACCTTTTCCATTCTTAAATATCAAACTCCTTCATCCTCACCTTATACACCAAATTAGGATTCTAATTTAGATTAAGTATGAGTCTGATATAATATCATGACAAATTCTTAGTACTGAACATTTATCAAAAACTTACAATATATAACTAATATAATCTCTATACTCAAATAAGCCAAAAATTGTCATATGCACTAATATGAGCATATACATCTTATAATGCGAATAACTCTAGAACATTATCATCTATAATAATATTACTGACTCCATCACTACATTAGAGGAAAATATAATTACAAGCCATTTCCTCTGCAAAATATGCATACATACCCCATAATAATAATCAATTTATTTGTTTAATGGACACTTAGGCCTCAAAATTATATACAAATATAATAATATCTAAAACTCCAATAAAACTTTATAAACATTAATCATACAACATACTAAGGTCCATACAAAAATATCATGTCAATTCAAAATCAAATCATGGGTGAAATACCCAAAATACCCTTATTAGGTTTTACATCAAAAAGCTTATTAAAACTTCATATCAAAGTGATGAGGCTTTGAAATTATGTTAAAAACATCAAAGTATACTTATAACTAAGTTTTGATGAATTTATGAAGTCATTTGCTATTTTTAATGTCTAATACATGAAAATCTTCTATATCTTGAAAATCAAAGTGTAATAACTATCAAACGTTTGAAAAACCCTTTGCAACCATTTTTATAAGATACTAGAAATCATATGATTTCAATAGACACCTTATTTTCTAATATCTAAGTTACCTACCACAAGATATGATTTTTAAAAATATCTCAATTTGAATCGATCCCAGCCGTTGGTTTGAAATCTAAGGGACGGTGGCGTGCGACCCATTTTCCTTGCTTTTTGGATCACAGATCTAGAAAGATTCAACTCCTTATTCACCCGTGAACCTGAACGATGGGGATGTCCCTTGTTCTACCTGCACAGGATACCCCCACTACACTTTTGCCTTCGGCAACCTCGATCTCGACGCTTAGGTCCTTGTAGCTTGCGGCCAGGTGTCGACTACCTCCGCTTGACCCCCTGGCTTGGGTGGTGTCATAGATGACACGAAAAGTCCCATATTCAAAGTTTCAGTCTCTTCCCTACCACCACTGCCATGGCTTCTCTCCATGCTCTCTCTTCCTCTCACTCTCTATTTCATGCGAAAACCTAGAATCAAAGTCGTTGACCCATCATAAATCAAAATCCAAGGCTTTTATAGCCTCCCATGTTTGAAATCAAGGGCAAGGTTCCCCTTCTGTGAAGGCTCTGTTCAGCCCTTGTTCTACTGGGTGTGGCTCTTTAGTTCGATACGGATGGGAGTCACCCCCTTTTTATTTTCTTTTTCTACTTCTTTTTGATAAATGTCCAAATGTAAGAAATAATTATTTCTTTTACATACTAGTTATATTTAAGGCCAAACTTTGGAATTAAGATTATATTTTTATTATCTTTATTTGAGACACAAGGTAAAAATAAATGGATAAATACTCCAAATATGCTTTTTGGGTAAACATTGAATAATAACCAAATTAATAACCTAGACCACTAGGTACATCAAAATTATCTAAGATTTCTTCTATAATCTTATATTTTAGTTCTCCATCTAAAAAAAAGTCTCAAATATTTATCGTGAGAACAAAATACCAAATTTCCACCTTTGTACTCCAAGGACCCATGTGAAAACCTCAGTTGGCCTTATTGGGCTTGAATTTGGATCCTCAGTCCAACGACCCTTTTCTTGATCTATAAAAGTATTCATAAGATCAATCATATGCTCAATTATAAATTAAACTTTTAAACATACATAATTTCTCAATTAAGGGTTCCTTGTGATACACTTGATTAATAATACATTTCTTTCTAAATATTAAAATCATAACTAGGCCTAGGGCTCAAACCATTAACTAGAGTAATCATATTTCCTTCATTAATCTACTTTGATTGTTACCTCATCTTATCAAATGAAATATTAGATTCCCAAACTTCCAGGATATTACAAAATGGTACCAATTGCATTAAAGACCCCTCCACATCTTTTTCCTTAAATTTAAATGTCATGAAAATTGGATAAAATCTTATTGTAACATAACTCAATTTTATACCAATATCATTAATAACTTAATAAATTAGGACGTGACACTCCATGACCCCTCCAACACCTCTTGGTCAGTACAAGACCATCACTGACATATAGTCAACTGAAGGATCGGCTCACGCATGGCCATCCATATATATAGCCTAGCCCACCTTGGTACATGTCATGGTGTAAGTGAACTGATCTACAACATGTAGTCACACTACTACCTGGGTATGGCTCGCAACCAATCCTATTAAATCTCAAAAGCACATAATGAATCTCATCATTGAGGCATGACCGCAACCATCCTCCACTTGCTTGATATTCGGGTACCAAGCTATCCCTTCATACTCAACAATATGCCCTCTGAGTTTCCTGTAGGAGTTACTCATTTCACCTCCTAGTACTAAGGTTGATATTAGAATGGATCTATGGCATAGGGAAAACTACATTATTAAGGTTTCACTCTATTAGTTATGCCAATTGGGTGAATTAAGGCTTTAGCACATAAGTGTAATACAAACCCTAAATTATTCTAGCAAACATAACTATGAAACAAGAACATAAGATATAAAATGTATAAGGTGTTAACCTCATAAGATGTCAAGACCTAAGACTAAAACATAAGTGTCTTGACCTCAACTCCATGGGTGATATATGTGTCGATCAAAATTTATGGCTAACCAACAAGAATACCAAGAGTCACTATGTCCAAAACTTGGAAATAGTGATCATTCAAACTTTAGGACAAGTCACCATAAAGATCATTAATCAAAACCACTTGAGAGAGAGACAGAGAAGTTGAACTTCAACATGTATGAGAAATCATCCATGACTCTATGGCCAACATGATGACCAAAACTTAGCACATGGTAATTAAACCAGAGTTTATGATGCATATATAGGATCGTCCTCTCAAGAACACTTTAGGAATTGAGTATAAGGATTTAGGGTTTATAAAGAGAGCAACCTACATTAGAATTATACAAAGTCATAACCCTAAATTCATAAGGACCTCATTTACCATATTAACCATCATGTTAATAACACCAAGTATTAGGGTCATCACCTCCATCCTCTCTAAACAAATCATGGTTGTCGACCACTAGCCAACACATAAGACTAAAAAAATATAGGTGTAATGACCACCAAGGTCAAATGGCCATAAAATCATATAAAATTCTCAAATCAGGGATGAACCATAACCAAAATAGTAGGTTATCACCAAGGAATGCTCATAACAAATAAAGGAAATATCGCCATATAGAGATGTTCATCAACATCTTTTGAGCATGATTTAATTCTACATAATAGAGCCTCATTAAGAGAGGTGATTACTCATGTTTATCATCTATGAAACAATAATAAAACTCATGTTACACTAAGGTACCCAAATCCCCATTCATAAAGTTAGAAATCAATAATCAAGGCTAGAGAATTATCCATCTTGTATTTATCTCAAAATCGAGTACAAGAGAAATTAGGGTTATGAAAAAAAAACGAAAATCTCATAGGATTATCACCACAGATCAAAAACTACTTCATGATAACATCTTTTAGCATGTTATGATCATATTTTAGAGATAAAAAAACAACAAACAAGCATGATTTTTGTGCCAAAATAGAAGAGGGAAAAGTTATATGACCTGCCTTTGTGTAGAGGATCAAACTCCATAGCACAAGCTGTAAGAGAAGGAAAGAATCCCCAAATTTGATTAGAACCTCAACCCCCAAATAACCTCACAAAAGAGGAACACCATGATTAAGAAGTATATCAAGAAAGAGGGAAAGAAACCCTAGTCCGAACTAAAATAAAAAGAGAGAAAGAGAAGGAATCATCCTTTCACTCAGGTTTACTATGTCAAAGCATAGTCTATGACCTCTTATGATGAGGAGTTCTTCACAGACGGCCATCATGGGTGTTCTACAGTCCATGACTAAGGATGAAGAAGAAGATGATGGAGGTTTCATGGGAAGAACGTGATCAAGAAGATAGAACCACTTACCAATTGAAGGTTCACTACAAATCACCACTACAAGAGTTGATCTAGCACAAATCCTTCTTCAAGTAAGGTTCAGTCACCATAGCTTTAGGATCTATTCTCCTTTGCTCCCAAATCTCTAAGGTTAGTTACAATGGAGAGGGGAGAGATTAGGGACGAAAAAGAGTGCTTTCTAATGAAGAAAAAAGGGATATATATCCAAAAGAATATGGAAGTAGGGTTTATGTGAGGTATCAGCATATTAGAATACCAAAGGAACACTTGTCATTAATAATATTGGCATGCAACAACTTTATGGATGCATGCACAATATGGTGATATAACCTATGTTGGGTATTGACCTACATGGGTCCACAACATGTGGTTTTGGTGACAAAACTTCATAGAGGTAGAAACAAGAGCAAAACATCAAGACTAGGTCGAAATAAGATCATCACCATCAAAGAGGTTGAAACATAAGAAGGAAAACATCTAGGTCAAAACACTTCACCCCAAACCATCATGGTTGCAAAAACATCATGCAAATGTAGGTGTTTTGGTTGAAGCACATCCAAGACAGACCCTAGGTCTCTATCTAGGTTGCTACCGTCACCAAGGTTCAACAAGGTCAAAACAAAAGAGTCATCAACATACTAGGTCGAGACATACCACAATAAGACAACTTGCTCGACCCCAAACACATCTAAAACCATCTAGGTTGAGACAACATCACCAAGGGAATGTGTTTCGGTCGAAAAATTTCCAAATAATACCATAAGGTCAAGACAAGGGTTTGTATACCCATGCAACACCACTAGGTTGACACCACCCAAACCCAAGAAACCTAGCATATCATGTGATGTCACCTCATCAATCAAGGTTCCACAATGCGACCCATAGAATCATACTCTCTCTTACAATTCTACAACACTAAGTGAACACTCTACATGTGACAAATTGCAAAATAACACCTCAACTTTGGTAAATTTCATTTTGGTCCAAAATAAGCAAATATAGCTTAAACAACATTCAAACATAACCAAACTTGAAACATAAGCATGTCACATGATAAAAAAACATCTCAAAGGATTAGATGAGAGTTCTAAGAATATTATTAATTAAGGTAAGAATAATTAGCATTAATGTTAGGTTAGGGGCCTTGCAACTATAAACCCCTAACAAGGATTTCATCCCCAAAATCCCACACAAGGAGAGTTGGTTACTTTCCAAGTATCACGTCCTCAAACTCACACATCACATCCTCTATGTTACTGTGATTTCATTTAAACTTTAACCAACATGATGTCCTTTTTCCAAGATTAACACATGATTTTTCACATACGACACCCTCAACATAGAAACACTATTTGGACAAACTCAGATGACAAGTTTAACTTATAAGTTACCTTGTCAACTTGTAACATTACAAGATAAGGTTCACAAATCTGGGATTTTAATATATCTATCTGAGGGCAAAGGTAAGACTACAAGTTTAAGGGTATTGTCCATCGAACTATCATTATTAGAACCAAAGCTTTATACTATCGACTTCATTATAAATCATTGAATCATGTAGCATTCATTCACATTTATTGAACTAGGTTTAAAATTTCAAAACCATTGGCATGTAGGTTTAACACTTGGATCATATGACCATATAAACTTTTAGTTTAGAGATTGATTAGAGAAACTCATGATACCTAGTCACACCATCATGTGATAACCTAAACCACCATTGCTTATGAAGCATCATGCCATAATTGGCTGATGGGGCCAATACTACCATCATTGAACATTCTCAGATGTTGAGCTTAAAGTCACCATTGGTTCATGTCATATTTAAGGTACACTAAAGAATACAATTATGCTTTATAAGCAAATTTTGACAAGAAGGATTTCTTACTCAAAACTTTTGCAGTTGAAATCATCTCTAATGTGTCACAAAATATTATATAACTCTTTTCCCAAGCAGATCTTGCAACCATATTTTTTATTCTGACATTCTCATTGACATCATCCTATATGGGGTATAAACCCCTAACAAATGATGTCTATATTATAAGCTTGATATTGACAACTAGATTGACTCAAATTCAATCTGTCTAGGAAGCAAAACACTTATTATCTCATCAGGAAACATTTCCTTGATCTTACATACAACTGGCACCTCTTGGATACTAGGATTCATCACCTAGGTATGCATCACATATGCAAAACACATCATATTCCTATTATCAATAGCAAACACGTCAAAATAATCTTCCAATTATTTCAAAAGATCCACAAAACATCATCATTTGCAAATGTCACCATCTTGGAACTAAAGTCCAAGTCGAACTGATACTTTTCAAACTATCCATCTTAAGGTCACCTCAAAACCACACACATCAGATAATATGAGACTCCCTTGAACATCACATCCTTGAAAAGAAAGTACACAAAGGGAGCATACTTCCCTTATCACCACAGAACCACCCAGGGATTTCTAACAAGGAGAAGGAGATTACCATCTTTCTTTTGTTATTACATATGTCTACCATACTCATGTATCATTTTAACATGTTCCATCTTGGTTTCCTTGCCAGCAACATAGGAATTTCAAAGATAAACACATATCATTACTCTTTGTTTATTAGTTGTTCATCATGTTCATGTATATCCCAAGGTGTTACCATGTTTTACAACTTATCATCAAAACATAGATCATTATTTTTCACATGTCCTATATTGGGTAGGGATTATCTCCCTTATTTTCTTTCACACATCATAAGGATTACACATTTTCCTTTCTTATATATTGAGGTTGCTCTGAGATTAACTCAGGTTCCACTTTACTTAACCATCATTTGTTCTTATTTAGCTTCTCACTTCCTACTTATCTCAGAAGTTTTCTTCATCATATATGGTTTTTACACCTTGATTTGTCTCATTAGCATAGATTTATCTATTTTTTACTTAATGAATTTCTCGAAATTACAACTTCAAGAACCTCTCATAGCTGATTTGTGCTTAGGTTTAAGTTTCATGGTGTCATATATCTCTCTTAATCTCCAAACATTTAATGTTTAGATATATTATGATGTAGTTCTCATCTTCTTTAGGGTAAGATGAGGTAATAACACAATGATTTCTGATTGTCATGCTATTTAGATTTTTTTTTCAAAATGACTATTTAAGGTGCTCATCTTTGCCCACTTGGGCAAGTTGAAGTGTTGACACCTATTAAGTGTATCCTTAATCCTCTCCCAATTATCATTTGGTATCTATCTAGCCTATTGTTCAAAGTTGAAGATCTTCTTTACAATTTTGATGGTGTTACAAGGAAGAACAAATTCGTGCAAGAAAGCTTCTAGTAAAACATTGTGGTATCAATAGCCCTTCTTCCAATCCTTGTATACATTATATATCCCAGGCTTGTAGCATAAAGGGGAATAGAAATAGATACATACATGCATTCCTTATCCTGTTGAGCTTCATAGTGTCGCATAGCTCAAGGAAGTTATCCACATGAATATTTAGTTCTTCATTGGTCAAGCATGTAAATTGGTTCCACTGCATCATTCCAATTAGGCTTAGGTCTAGCTTGAAGAAATATGCATCCACAAATGGTGTTTCCATTTATGAATGGGACACCTTATAACAATGTGAGGAGGTGTGGCTGAGAAATACTTTTTCAGCTGTAATGGTTGTTATAGAAATGGCACATTGTTTTGGCTTTGGTTTTCTTTTTCCTTCTTGAGTCTAATCGCCTACTGGTTAAGACAATCTTGGGGTTGTTAATATTTATGTGAAAGAGTTCCAACTTGAACAAATGTGAACCATTCATGTAACTATAATGCCATGTCCCACCACCCAAGGCTTCAATAGAGTTTCAGGAATGACAATGACCCCACAGACCAACACTAGCCTTAACAATGCACTTGTCCAACTCATGCACAAGATGAGATTAACTTCCTGATTGATTACACATCCTAGTACTACTCCAAGGCGAGCACACTTGGTTTTGGAGTTTTTAGAGATGAGATACCTTAAAAGAAGGTGCACAATGGTGATATGGTTAGTCCAATCATTCCTTTCTATATTATTTTATCCAAGGCCTAAAATCCTAGGACGTTACAATGTCCCCAACTTAGACTCTTGATGTCCTAGTTGAGGCTCAAATCTATGGCCTCATAATATTTTCCCATTTCCATGCAGACCTGTACAACCCATGGACATGGATCTCTCAATCATGGATACTAGAACAAGGGTGACTACATCACCATGGATATCCCTTTCCAACATGCTTGGATCACATGACTCAAGACTAGCATGCAACATGCCCATGTGGGCCCCGCTTACTAGATGGATTTTTTCTCTAATACCATTTGTAATGCCTGAACCACTGCCCAAGGCTTTAGTATAGTATCATGAATGACGACTGGCCCCACAGACCTCCACTAGCCTCAATTATGTGCTTTGTCCCTACTCACTCACATACCGCGGTCATCTTCCTAACTATTCATCCATCCTAGTACTACTTCAACCTGATCACACTTAACTTTGGAGTTCTTAGTGATGGGATCCCTAAAAACAAGGTGAACCTTGGTGATAGGGGTATTCCAATCATTTCTTCTAAGATCATTTTATCCTAGACCTCAAATCTTGGGACGTTATAGGTGTTGGTATGTATGTCCCGAGAGTCATTCATACAATGATTGTAATGGCATATCTTGTACATGATTTGATTCATAATAATGGCAATTTTGTCTATATGTTTGTTCTGTTATGAGATGATGATTTTACAAGAAAAATGTCTAGAGAATGATATTTCTCGATGACATATCTCCTTAGGTTGAGGACATGAACAATTAGATCATATGTATGATAAGATGATATATATTATTATTGTGTCCTAGTCCGATATTGTTGTGGAAAAATTATATAAACAACAACACATGAGACTAGACCATGTGTGGGTTAATTGCATAATCTCATTAGTGATGATATGTGATATCAAACCAAATACATTGGTACTTGTTAGAGAACAATGTAGCGGATAGACCCACCTTGAGAATGGTACATGGAAATCATTGAGTGGTAGTCAGAATCAACTCTCATTGTGATAGTGGTGATTGTGGTGATGGTGGTTCTTAGACCTAAAGTAACTGCACTCATCACATGTTGTTTGATGTTCTTTGACACCATCCAACGTGCGCTTGGATAAGAGTTACCATAGATGTGATGTTCAGGTATGTTGTGACACATGGGGATTGACTGTGAGTGATGTAGAATGGATTTGTCCCTCATGCCAAAGTTGATATCCTGGATACTTGGTAAGTGAGATTGAGAAACATATGGTCGTACTCATTTGAATCAACACATGATTTGTGAGCTCACATTCATATAAGACAGTCTGCTCTAGTTCAAGGAATATGGACTGAATATTATGAGTATTATGATTCCATGCCTCGAGTTCAATATGGACATCAGAGATAAAGGAACTATACAATCACTGTGACACTGATCACAAATTGTACACTGAATTTGTTCTCCAACTTTGCAATTACTTGGGTAGAAATAATGTATTGCTAGATACCACTCATTTCTTATGATGTCATAAGTTAGTTATGGATGTTCATTGCCAATTAACTTGGTACCTATAGGGTCACACACATACGACGCACCTGGAATAGGAGTTTACTCATGAATTAGGTTTAAATTGATTATTAAAGTATGTATGTTTTAAATTTAAACAACATTGGCTGAAAATTGGCTAACTGGGAATGTGAGTCGACCAACTCAAGTTTCGAGTCAATTTAAACAATATTGGATGAATATTGGCTAACTGGGAATGTGATTCGACCGACTCAAGTGTTGAATTGACCGATTCATGGTCAAATCGACCAACTCAGAGTTCTAGTTGACTGACTGGACGATCAGTAACACTGGATCAAGGACTAATGCTGACGTCATGTTGTGCATTTATTATTGAACTGAAAGCCAATATGTTTGAGAATAGGAAAGAAATCCAATTGACTGACTAGATGTTCTAGTCCACTATTGGGGTGTGAGTAACTCATGATCCACAAGAGTAAGATATTCATGGAATCTATCTCTTCGACTCCCAGGTGATCTAGAAACCCTGACGCTGACCCTCCTACAATAAGAGGGGTAGTCAAGGTCAGAAGATACAACTAATGCTGACCAATGTTGTCCTCTCATAGTTTTGGTAACATGAGATCATGAGAATGTCTTACCCGTTAAAGAGAGAGACAACCAAGGACAACAAGTCAACGACTAGCACATTATCATCGAAAGACAAACCCCTTCTTGTTGGCTCTTGCAAGAGTGATGAGGAGTTACTAATGTTTTGTGTGGACTAGCATAGAGGCATGGAGGTCATTGCCACTACACTAGAAGGATGTCATCAACTGTTGTTCATGGTGATACACCAAGAGGCTTCCCCCAACAATTGTCCGAGTGCTGCTTGAGAAAGAAACAAATTCGTGCAAGTATTCTGCTAGACATGCTTGAGGACTAGGTAATGCCTTACAAATCCTCTTTCGTAAATACATCATTGTTGATGTGATCTACTAGTATGAGATATAGGAATTTTTTTTTGTTCCTGCTTCCTTATCTGCTACCCAAAATCCCAACAATGGTATCAAAGCCACGCTAACTGATGGTGTATTTGAATTTAATCGATATGATTGAATTTTATTTTATCATTAATTTGTTGCATACTATGTGAATACTTAAAATTATTAATGTGCATATCCAACTAAAACCGCATACTCCCTATATATATGTCATCTATATGCGTCACCCTAATTTTTCTTAATGGTGAATGAATGTGCAGTTATAGCCAAACCCCCTTGTGGATGTGGTGATTGGTTGAATGGTTTTTATATCAGTTGTTATTCAGTTGGCATACTGAACCTCTACCTTTTTATCCACATGTAAGTTAATGCTTACCTTGCTATACTCCCCCTGAGTGCATCTCTAGATTTCACTTTTACAATGTAATATATAGGAATAGGATAGTTTTAAATTATGTTTTGGTAAGGGAAGGCATTTTGCACCTAACGATCAATCAACTTGAGGATCGAAGAGGCCATATGATTAGAGGGGCCAATCAATCGACTAGATGACCAACCAATCGACTAGAGGAGTCCCAACACCACTTGAGCCAAGAGCCATCCAATCGATCCATGAAGACCAGTCGACCAACCAAAAGGCCAACCGATCAACTAAAGGATTCACGTGATAGATTGGGCTGGTTCTAGAACAAATTTCCTGCAAGAATAGGTTGCTACATATGATGTCGACCTTAGGTGGCAGAAATTCTTTGTGGCTCCAAAAAATTGCATTAGTATGGACATAACTCTCACTTGCATTCTGTGATTGCATGTTCTATTTGTGGATATAGCATGTATATGATACATATCATAAGTATGTAGTTATTGGATATGTATATGCATTTATATATTTAAATCTGTCAATTAAACATTCCATAAGCAACACACATGAAAATCTTGATCGACTAAGAGTGGGCACACTCTAGCATGGTGCACCATCTATCTCATGGAAGTGTGATGATAGATACATGGGTCTGCCTCTGCAGGATGCATATTCTACCATGTTGGATTTTAGACAATGCTTAAATAGATGACATTAATGGGATTAAGCAACTTGAAGCATAAATATGGATTATGAAAATGAGTTGTGTATGTCATCTTTCGAGAGTTTCATATGATGCAATTGGCAAGTGTTGCCTACTTAAATAATCAAATTGTGGGAGATCAACCCTAGCTGACTCATGATTTTGATGAAATATGGATCTTGAATCACTAGAAGGTTGTACGCTACAATCTTCTGAATTGATAGTGAGGGTTATCAATTTGAACAAAATAGTGAGAGCAATAATTAATTAAAAGCCTTAGTAATTTTATCAAATTTTCTTTTAATCTAATCAAGTCAAAAGGTTTTTGATAAAATGCAACTTTCTTTTTTAGAAACTAATGGCAAACAACAATATGTTTTTCCTGTGATCAATCTTTGAGAAGGACAAGTTAAATAGGAATAACTTCCACTACTGGTTCACGACATTGAGAAACATTCTCACTCATGAGCATAAGCTCTATGTCCTTGAAACACCAGTGCTAGAGGAACCCAATCAAAATGTGCCTAAGGCTAAAATGGATGCTTACTTGAATCATGCCAATGATGCCTAGACATCAAAGACCTTATGCTAGGCTATATGAACTATGAGTTGCATAAACAACATGAAAACCTGAACATTTTGATAGTAACACATCTTAAGAATCATGCGAAGCAAGAAAGGTACAATGTCTGCAAAGTGATGTTTAAGTGCAAACTAATAGAGGGAGATCCAGTAGAGCCCTATGTGATCAATATGATTGGGCTTGTGGTAACATCTAGAGAGTCTAGGATTTCCCTTAGGCTAAGAGTAGGCCACATATATGATTCTATAATCACTGATTGAATCATAGAGTCGGTTTATCGAGTGTTAATACTTGAGTAACTTGGTCGAACTGGGTATGAATTACTTGGCATGCTGATGAATGTCGAAGCACGCAAGAAGAAGGACAAACCCATGATGATGATAAAAAAGGGGAGTCTAAGGACAAGGGCTAGGCCAAGAAATGTTCTAAAGATAGGCTGAAGTCCAAGTCTTCTGCACAATAGATAATGAGATGGGTAAGTACAAAAAGAATCTCTCCATATCACTTAAAGGAACTGTTGAAGAAGAAGTAGGGGATATATATCTCTCCTTTAGGTTTATATATTATTGAGATAAATATGTCTACTTCTTCATCTTGGGTATTGGATACCAGATGTGTATCTCACACATGTTTAAATATTCCGAATCTAAAAAGAAGTAAAATTGAAAGAAAGGGTGAGGTCAAGCTGTGTGTTGCAAATGGAGCAAGAGTTGTTGACACAATAGTTGAAACCTATCATTTATATCTGCCCAGTGGGCTTGTAATAGAGTTAGAGTACTCCTAATATGTACCTACCATGAATAGAAACATCATTTTTGTATATTGTATGGACAAGAATGGATTCGAATTTAAAATAAAGAATGGTCGATGTTCTATTTCTAAAGATAAGTTCTTTTATGGAAGCACCCCAATGTCTTCTTGTCTTTATTTTCTAGATCTAGAGACAAGTGTTTATAACATAAATAACAAAAGGATAAACTTGAAAACTCAAACAAAACACACCTTTAGCATTGTTGTCTAGGGCAAATTAATGAGAGACACATCCCTAGACTCCTTAGTAATGGTTATCAAGACTATTTTGATTTTGAATCAATAGTGACATGTGAACCTTGTTTATTGGGCAAGATGACAAAGATTTCTTTTAGTGGTCACAGTGAGAGAGTGAATGATCTATTAGGACCTATACATACTAATGTATGTGGCCCTTTTAGAACAAATGTTATACGAGGTTACCAATACTTGATTACCTTCACTGATGAACGTAGTGGTTTTGGATATGTTTACTTGATGAAACACAAGTCAGAAACCCTTGAAAAGTTTAAGGATTTTATGAATGAAATACAAAAGCAACTTGGTATAGGTATTAAAGTTCTTTGTTTTGATCAATGTGGAGAATACTTAAGCTAAGTGTTTTAGGACCTTGTACGAGCCCGTTGTATCATATCACAATGGACTCCACCTAGAAAACCACAACATGATGGTGTATAAAAAATAAGGAATCACACATTACTAGATATGGTGCGAGCAATAATGAGTTTTTTTATTATCAGATGTTAGTATGGGGATATGCTTTAGAAATTGCTATGTTTACAATTAACCATGTACTATCTAAATCAGTTCAAAAGACACCATATGAGATATGGCATGGGAAAGGTAATGATGTGTCTTTTATGAAGATTTAGATATGTGAAGCTTATGTAAGAAATTAGTTTCTAGAAAATCTTTGACCCAAATTAGATAAATATTATTTTGTTGGATATCCCAAAGAAACTAGGGGATACTACTTTTACACTCCATCTGACAACAAAGTTTTTGTTTCTAGGAATGTTGTATTCCTAGAAAAAGAGTTTATTTCCAAAGGAATCTGTGGGAGAAAAGTAGAAATCAAAGAAGATAGAGATCAAGAAGAAAACATTGAACCTACAGAGGTACATAAGAAACAAGAAGACTCACAAGATATTGATGGAGTCTCAAGTTCCTCTTCAGACACATGAACATCGTAGATCTTTTTTTTATTATCGAGAGAACCACCCCTGTACAAGCGCCACTTTTATGACCCCCCAGATAGCATAAAACTCTCAGGCCCCGAGTGCCCCACACACCTGGGAACTGATTAAAACGCATAGTTGGCCAGCCTGCACGACGGGTACCATTTCAGAGGTGGCCGCTGGGTTTCGAACTCGGGTCCCTTCATGAGGGGACACCATGTTGAACCACTTGAACCACTCTTCCCCATCGTAGATCTAGTAGTACATGCCTTGAGCCTAAAAGATTTGGTTATCTTGTGGCTCAAGAAGAAAATGAGTTGGTCATGGATGATGATCCAACAACCTAACTAGATTCTATTAAGGGACCAAAGCCTGAGAAATTGCTTGAGGCCATGATATATGAGATGGAATCAATGTACACCGACATGATATAGACCTTGGTGGATCCAACTAAAGGGCTAAAACCCAAGGGTGCAAATGGGTCTTCAAGAAGAAGACTAACATATATGGTAATTTACAAACCTATAAGGGAATATTGGTTGGAAAGGGTTTCAGACAAGGTCAAGGAGTTGACTATAATGAAACCTTTTATCCAGTTGCCATGGTTAAATCTATCAGTATCATGCTTGCCATTGTAGCTTTTTATGACTATGAGATTTGGCAGATGGATGTTAAAACCACATTCCTTAATGGGAATCTATTAGAGGATGTGTACATGACACAACCTAAGGGTTTTATAAATCCACAGGATGCAAATAGATTATGTAAGATATATAGGTCAATCTATGGATTGAAGCAAGCATCTCGGAGCTAGAATCTTTGATTTGATAAAACTGTCAAATATTTTGGCTTTAGTCAAAGTGAATTTGAACCATGTGTTTACGAGAAGGTTAGTGGGAGCATAGTTGTATTCCTCATATTATATGTAGATGACGTACTAATGATGGGGAATGACATCCCTACTTTACAAATGGTAAAGACCTGGCTAGGAAGTACTTTCTCTACGAAGGTTTAAGCAAATCATCCTATATTTTAGTAATCAAGATATATAGAGATAGATCTAGAAGGCTTCTAGGCCTAAGACAAAGTGCATACATTGACAAGGTGCTGAAGAGGTTCAACATGGAGAACTCAAAGAGAGGAAACTTACCCATGTCCCATGTTGTTAGTATCTCTAGAATTCAATGTCCCAATTCTTGTGAAGAACAACAATGCATGAGTAAGATTTTTTATGTATCTACAATTGGATCTATCATGTACCCTATTTTATGTACTCATACCGATGTCTCATATGCCTTGACCATGATGAGAAGGCTTTAGTCAGGTCTCGATGAAGGTCATTGGACTACCATGAAGAACATCGTTAACTACTTGAGAAGAACTAAGGATCAATTTCTTATCTACATGGTGAGGAAAAGTTGCTAGTAAGGGTTTTGCACCGATGCAAGATTTCAAACTAAAAAAGATGACTATAAATCAAAATCCAAATTTGTGTGTTGCCTTAACAATGGATGTGTAAGTTAAAAAAAATTCAAGCAAGAGACACCTGCTAATTCTGCAACAAAGGTTGAGTACATTGCTGCATCTAATGCGATAAAAGAAGTTGTCTGAATAAAGAAGTTCATCTTTGAACTTGGGGTGATTCCAAGCATTAGCGGTGCAGTAGATTTTTATTGTGACAACAATGGTGCAATTGCACAAGCTAAGGAACCCAAATCACATAAACATTCCAAGCATATACTATGATGGTTGCATCTCATAGGAGAGATTGACCAATAAGGAGATGTGAAGATGTACTGAGTACCAACTGAAAGAAATGTTGCTGACCCACTGACAACCATAGTTTCAAAATAGAAGCATGATGGGCATGTAAGTTCACTTGGAATTAAGTTCATGGGTGACTGGTCTAAGTACAAGTGGAAGTCTATTGGTATGCATGCCTATAGAGCCAGTCATACCATGATAGTAATGGCATATCTTGTAAATGATTTGATTAATAATAAAGGAAATTTTGTCTATATGTTTGTTCTATTATGATATGATGATATAACATGATAGATGTTTAGAGAATGATATTGCTTGATGACATATGTCCTCATGTTGAGGACCTAAAAAATGTGATTATATCTGTCATAAGAGTATATACATTCTTATTATGTCCCTAGTCAGATATTATTGTGAAAAATGTATATAGACAACAATAATACATAAGACTAGAATGTGTGTTGGTTGATGATAATTTCATTAGTCATGATATATGATATCAAAATAAACACATAGGTACTTGTTTGATAACAATGTACTGGACATACCCATCTTGAGAGTAATACATGGAAACCATTGAGTGGTAGTCAGAATTAGCTCTCATAGTGATAGCGGTGATTGTGTTCTTAGACCTAAAGTCACTACACTTACCACATGTCGTACGATGTACTTTGACACCATCCAACACAACCTTGAATAAGGGTTACCATACATGTGATGTTTGGGTATGTTGTGACTCATGGGGATTGACTGTGAGTGATGTAGATGGGTTTTTTCCCTCCTATTGGAGTTGATATCCTTGCCACTTGATAAGCAAGACTGATATACCTATGGCCATACTCATGTGAATCAATATTTGATATTAGAGCACACATGCATCTAAGATAGTCTGTTCCAGTTCAAGGAACATGGATTGAATATTAAGAGGATGATGATTCCATGCCTGAAGTTCAATCTGGATATCATACACAAAGGAACTATACAATCATTGTAACACTGATCATAGATCCTAGGTTGAAGGTTTTTCTCTAACTTTCAAATTACTTGGGTAGCAACCATGTGTTCCTGGACACCACTCATTGCTTTTGATGTCATAAATTAGTTATGGGCGTTCACTGCCAACGTAACTTGGGACCTATAGGACCACACACATAGGATGCAACTAGAATATGAGTTTACTCATGAATAGGGTTTAACTTGATTACGAAAGTGTTCTTGTATTCAATTTAAACAACATTGGTTGAGAATTAGCTGATTGGAAATGTGAGTCAACCGACTCAAGTGTCGAGTCAATTTAAACAATATTGGCTGAAAATTAGTTGAGTGACAATGTGAGTCGACCAACTTATGTGCTGAGTCAACCAACTTAGAATTCCAATCGACCAACTAGACGATTAGTAAAACTGGATCAAGATTTAATGTTGACATCATGATTGTGCATTTATTATTGCATTGAATGCCAATAGGAAAGCATTCCAATCTGCCGACTAGATGTTCTAGTCATTTCCTAGGGTGCTAGTCGAGTGACTCAAGTGTTGAGTCAACTGACTTATGATATGAAAGTTCCATAAATGTGTGAAAATTCATCTCTTCAACTCTTAGTTGATCTAGAAACCCTGAAGTTACCCTCTTGTAAATAGAGGGGTAGTCAAGGCTTTTAAAAAACACAACTAACACTAATAAACATTTTTCTCTCATAGTCATGGTAACGTGAGAGCCTGAGCAAGTCTTACCTATAAAAGGGGGGGGACAAACAAAGAGAATAAGTGAGTGTTAGAATGTTGACATCGATGGGACAAACTCTCTTCCATCAGCTCTAGCAAGCATGACAAGGAGTTCCCAGTGGTCCATGTGGACTACCAAAGAGGCATGAAGGTCGTTGCCACCATGCTAGGAGGACATCATAAACTATTGTTTTTGGTGATACAACATGAGGCTGCCATCGACAATCGTCCTGGTGTTGCTTGAGAAGGAATTTTGTTGTTACTATCTTGTCTACTGCTCAAAATCCCAATAATAGGTTCTTACAAAACAAAACAAAAAGGGTTTATTTCTACAAGCATTTGTTCAAAACATAAGAACTGAACAAGTTAGAAAATTAATCTTATGGGATTACCAAGTTGGATAAAGAAATTATCTTGAATTAGCAAAAGAAATTGGCACCCCTATAATGGTGCCAAAATAGATATTTCTTTATGAGGATGTGCACACAATCAATAATACAAACCTAAATTACACCCAATTGTAACACAATAGGATGATTCAAAAAATGATTAATTAAAGTTGTCTCCATAAGAATCCAATGCAATTCAACACAATACATTCCTAATAAATTACAAAATTGAAATAATAAAATGGTTGGTTTTATTAAATCCAAAACTAAATGAAAGCTTATCAGAAATCTTCTTGTAAGTTCTCAATTCAAAACAAATGGATTTTGTTCCATAATACATATTAATATCGTGATTAGTATTCACACAAAACATATGTAGTTTACTATTGTCCACATCTCACACTACATAAAAATTCAAGATTTCCACCTATTAGATATGTAGGTGGTTAGATTATTGGAATCCAACTAATACCATTACTAAACAAGTAAATTCTTTTAGATATATTTAAAAATAATCATATATCCACCTTCATCATGTACAAGGAAAATTAGCATGCAGGAACCAATATTTTCTTTCATGTAATCAGAATTAGATCTCTAATTACCTTCTATAAAATTTGTATCCCTTCTGAGTATGCCAAATGTTTGGGAAGTAGGGAACCTTGTAAATAGAAATATAAGGAAATCAATAATATTTAATAAAATTATTTATCACATGACTAATACGTCCCAATCAGGCACTAAATACAAAGAGAAGTACTCAACATTCTTGGTGATACAAAACCAAGGTTGTATGCCATATATCTGACAAGTTACATGGATGAAAAGTGAAAAAACAAAACAAAAAAAGTGAGAAATTAGATAAAACACTCCTACAGAAAGGATCCTCTATTAACAAGATGCACTTGATTCTTATCAATCTTTAGCAGAGGGAAATCCTCCTCCACAAACTTCATTTTCTTACTATCAACCTAGATAAGAGTAGGGGACACCATCTCCATCCTCTCATTTTCTTGCAATAAAAATAGAAAAGATGTGTGATGCCCCTTCACAACTGCTCTCTCAAACTTTATTTTTTATTTTTATGTGTGAATGCAAGTCATTCCTTGGGTAAATCATATTTTGCACCTTGAAAACTTCCAAAGCGTCGAGCTTCATGACTTCTCAACATGGTGTTACAAGGAAAAAGCACGACGTGTTGAGTGGTTTTCTAGACAATTATTGATGAGATTGCATGGTGTGTCGTTGGCTAGAGATGTACATGTGTGTGGTTGATTTGGTTGTTACTATTGTTGTTGGGTTGATTTTGTATGGGAGGAACATGATGTTTTCCATGGGTGGAAATCTCTAACACCTACTAAGGTCAGGCACAATTTACAACCTATATGGTATGTCATATGTTAAGAGGGAAAAGTCAAGTGTGCATCTAGACATGGGCACACTATGCATAGGTAAGTGCATGTCGTGTCTCAGGGCATAATCGATTAAGCTTATTTTCTAAAGTTCCTTTATTGACGACGAAGGTGGCATTGTTCCATATGAAACAAGCTTCATGATATGTACATCAAAATACATTTCTATTAGTCTAGATGATCATAGCATAGCTAATCACTCTTATTATGCAATAACAAGCTAAACTATATCCAAAGTATGAATATTTGGATCATCCAAGCATTGAATTATGACATAAAAAGCAATATGAACTATGTTTTTATATGATAACATATCACACAATTGAGCTCCCATTTAATTGCATACATAAAAGAAGTTAAGCTCAACCAAAAAGAACTACATTCTAACCAAAAACTATCCATTAAAGCAATAAAAACTCCTATGCAACATGTTAATAAAATCATTTTAGACATAAAAGATAAAATAAACATTTAGAAAAATGAGCATCATTACCATAATAAATATGAACAATAAAAAATATTTGTGGAAATATTTCAGTCAAAATATAATTTCATGGAATGAGTCTTCACGAATTACATTTTGATTGAGAGGAATTCTAGTATTGGTTGGATTATAATTGACCGAATCACTCCTTGTTTGAAATGCATTTAAGTAGAAATGCAGTATAATATAAAAAAGTAAAATATCAAAATGCAAACTCAAACAAATGATAACAAGGAAATATACATATTGAAAACTAACATAATAAAAGAAAGAAAGATCAATTGAAAGTTACAGAGGGGGGTTGAATAGTTCAAATCTAACTGATTCAACTTAAAACATAAGGATGGTTAGTTGCAACTTTCCTCAACTAAATCATCCTATGAAAATTAAAGCTCACAACTGACAAGTAAAAAGCAAAAAATGATGCAATGATGTATAGAAACATCCTCTAGAATGGTTTATCTCCACAACCAAGTTGTCTCCAACTAGGGTTTCCAGATATTTGATTGAAGCTTACAATTTGGGGTACCCTTTGTAGCTCAAAACCAACAACCTTTTCAAGAGTAAGGATAACTTTTTTTGAGGCGATGGGAGACAACCCTCTTAAGATAATCTACAATCTCTACTACCACATTTGGCCATAGCTTCAAAACTCTTCAACACATCCTTCTCACAAGAAGTATTCTAATGAAATAAAACAAAATAGAAAATATGAGGGAAGAAATGAAGTATAACTCAATCTCAAAAAAAAATAAACAATATAACACAATAGAACAAATGATGACAAAATTCGTAAGGTTTAGGAGGGACTATATTTGGTGAAGTAGGATTTTGGAGCTAGGCTTTATCTCATGCTGATTGCAAATTAGTTGTATGTTACAAATTAGAGTTCAGAGCTTTCAAGAGATAGTCAAGTATGCTTTTACTATCCATATGACACTCCACTATATAGGAAACACATGAATAGTTGAGATATTTTTGGGAGTGTTTTGTATAAATTTATAGGAAAACTATTTTTAATAAAAAAAATATGTGGAGATATATAGCTAGTGACACACAAATTGAAAATTTGCATAATGACATTTGTCTAAATTGGAATTCTACCCACATTGATTCTTTGTCAAACTAATATGAAACCAAAATACAACTAGGAAACTATTAATATTATGCACATATCCTGGTTGAACTAATGCTTAAATGACATACATTCAGGTCAAATTGTATATAGACTGGAAAATAGAGTTTTCCAAAAGGTCCTAGAATTTTGAGACTACAAAAACATTTTAGAAACAAAATCCAACTACCCTAATGGGTCTTTACAACTATAAAAATAAGTTTGTATGGTTCTGGGCCATGAACTACTTTCTTTTATATTATTCCTATCAAGTTTTACAAAGTTGCATCTATACATAGCATAATCTATGTACAACTTTCTTTATAGAAATCTAGACATAAGGGTTACCAATCATTCATTGATATTTAATCTTGTCTAAGTTCCTAGATCACTTGAAAAAATAAATATGTACACCATTTAAACAAATGGAAAATATTTTCATCATCAAAATCAAAGTGTGGCATATCTAGAAAGTAAACAAACCATCCCAAAATTAATAATATGGCCTATATATAAACACATCCAAGTTACCTCATGTTATAAAAATAGTTGATCGACAAGTGTAAATATATACAAAGTTTCCTTTCTTACCATATTATATATAAGCCATTCATTCACTATATGTGCGGGTAACTAGGGTTAGTTCCCCATGCATCTATTTTATAATAGGAAGACACATATATGTAATGAGATAACCAACGTTGTAATGAGATGACAAAAAATGTAATGCAAAGACTCATTTTGCAATACTACGTAAACTTCTATCATAAATATCATTTTTACTATATTCTGAGGGAAAATAACTTTTTCACACAGTATTTACAAAATGAGCCCTTGTCTTACAATTTTAGTTATCTCATTATAATTATGTGTCTTTCTATAATAAAATAGATCCAAGGGTAATAAAAATTAGTTATCCGTGCAGGCAATGTATATATATATATATATACATATACACACAAACACACACACACACACATATATATATGGCCATTCATTTACTATCCATGTGGGTAACTAAGGTTAGTAACCCATGCATTTATTTTGTAATAGGAAGGCCTATATTTGTAATGTGGCAACACCCGTTGTAGTGAGATGACCAAAAATATAATAGAAAGAATCATTTTGTAATACTGCATAAATTGTTGTCCTAAATATCATTTTTACTATATTCAGAGGGAGAATAAAATTTTCACGATGTGTTTACAAAATGAGTCTTTGTATTAAAATTTTGGTTGTCTCATTACAATTAGGTGTCTTTCTATTACAAACCAGATCCATGTGTAATAAAAATTAAATACTTGCACAGGTAGTGAATATATACCATAAATATATATATATATATATATAAAATACATATATATATATGTATATATATACATATATATATATACATATATATACAAATACATATATGTATATATGTATGTGTATATATATATATACATATATATGTATATATATACATATATATGTATATATATACCGTAATGTTTCAAAAAATGTAGTATTTACTACCCCAATACAGAATGCCATAATAGTATTATGCTCCAACATCATTTCTATATATTTTTTTTGAGAGCAAAGGGATCGATTCATTACTTGTTGGCCATATGACATCTACAATTGGGAAGAAAGATACAAATAGAACAAACAAACATCAAGTTCAGTAACCCAAGAGCACTACAACTCATATTGGAATGAGAATGAAACATTTTTGCATTGATTCTTCTTCCTTGAGGATGTCTTAAATCAGCTTTTCATGAAGAATTTCTTCAACCTGAGCATTGAGTAGTGGTAAAGGTGCTAGAACAAGACAATATTATGTTCATATATCAACTCAAACAAGGCCATACAACTGAGTAACAAGATCTATCCAAAGCAAAAGGGAGATCTAGCCGTAGCTAGAGATCTCGTCGCTCTCCCGAAGAGAGGTCGCAGCAAAGCGTGACAGATAAAGCACCGACTAGCGGCGACAAACCAGGCAGATAAACTTCCACTGACCCTACCGAACAACGAAGAAAACCAAAAAATAGAAAAAGAAATAGGAAAGCAGAGGAAAGGGGGAATGATCCAAGCCGCGAGGACCAGCTCAGTGCAGGATAGGGCCAGATCCGCCCGAAGGGGCTACAAGGAAAACCACTGAGGCGCGCCCCAGCCCTTACCACCACTGCTAAGCTCTACCTCCATAGATCCCTGAGTGAAGTCTGTCTTGAGGTACGAAACTCCACCGCCGAAGGATAGGTGAGGCGAGGCCGAATATGGACTAAACTGCCGCCATGAACTGGAGCCTAGTGACCTGGAGAGCAGGGGAGCCCTAGTCACCCCTTTTTGCCAGAGCAGAGCAGAGGGTTTCCTGGCTGCCAATTCTATAGATACTCTTGTGGTGAACTAATCTTTTTTCTACTAATCCATTTTGTTTTGACGTTCTAGGATATAGAATTATTGTTTTTGAGTATTAGATATGAAGGAATTTTAAATTCCATGGTATACAAATTCCTCACCATTGTCTATACATGTTATAGAGATCTTATGCTACAATTTATATTAAAATCTTCAGAAGAAGTAGTGAACCTATAAACGATGTTACTTTTTGAAACAAAAAAATCACCCAATTATATATATAAATCATAAAAAAAAACTAAAAAAATTTTCAACCACCAATGCCATGTTCTTTTGTTGGGCAAAATATATTCACGTGAATAAGTTCTATAGGTTCAAAAGTACACTTATATTTAGATATGGTATTGTTTTGTTTATTCTTTGTGCAAGGTTAATATTCTTCCTCATTTTCAAAGTAAAGTTTTCCAAATCCTATATAGAGATAACCTTCTACTAATATTCAACTAATTAATATCTTCATGTTGTATCTTATAATATCACCAGAAGTCATCTACATCATTGACAACAAGGGGCTTTCACCTTATAATAGAAAGAGAATTTTTTTATGGTGTGTACAAATTCCCAACCTTTTTTCCTATATAGACAAGGACAAGTTTAGTGCCAAATGTTTTTCATACACTTTGTGAGTACAATGTCATGTGAATTATTATAAAGTCGAACTAAAAAATACATTATGAATAATACCATATACTTATGGAACTTATAGAAGGATGAGTAACAATAGTTTTTTAAATTCCCATTCTTGTTCCAGTACTCCTAAAATAATAACAATTTATTCCCATTTTTTTATTTTTGAAAATGTTTCCATGTCTATACATAGTTTGAAGAAACTAAAACCCATCACCCATTCCTAAAAGTACAAGTATTGGAACCCATATCTTTTGCATCAATGTGGGTCAACTTGGGAATCATTCAGTCAACTACCTGTTAGCTATTTCATTTTCTTTCTCCAAATCAAGGTGCTTGTCATGTAACAATTCGCACTTTTCCTTCTCTTTTGTAAGGGCCTTTGAAGTAGTTTGCATTTCCATTTCTAGCCTTTCATTGACTGAAGAAAGCATCATATATTGTGTGGCTACATTAGCATTTTTATGAAGTATATCAAAAATAATTGGATAAATGGCAATGAATGTGGTTGTTCTATAGAAAAGGGTATCATACATGTGTGATATTGTACATTATTTCTGGTTACAACACCAAGTCCATCTTCCCCAATTATCCTATAAATTTGTGCAATAATTATTACACATTCTTTTTCCATTCGTAATTGCTTTTGTTGATGTTTTCAAAGAATCAATTGACTTACTTTAGAGTTAAAATTTCTAGTATTATAGGTAAGATCCTTTCTCATTTTTGAAAAATCCACATGAAGTGTAGAATTTTCCTTACAGAGTAATCATATCTTGAAATAGCATATCATAGTCATTGTTAAAGTAATTAATGTATTATGATTTTATTTTATGATAATAATTACCATTCGTAATAAAGAAAAAAAATCACCACAACCCATGATGAGATGAAGTTCCAACAAACCTAGTCTAGGTACTAGAAGTACATAGAATAAAAAGGCTACAAAGAAGAAAAATAAAAAGAATATAGAGAGTGTGTGGGTTCGATTAAAATAGACCCAATAAATGTATTAAAAAAGTTACTACAAGTTAGAGTCATGAGATGCAATCAAGGGCATAAACAACACAACCAATCAACAACAACCAGGTCATGTCACATTCTCGACAGTCAAACATCAACATATGAGTCAATCAAGCATGATCCAAAGGAGTCTAGGCCTTTGGAAGGCCCAACTAATTTACTTGGGAAATGAAGATTCAAGGTCGCAACACCATATCACATCATCTTTGTATTCTTGACTGAACCACATTGGCATCACTTGGGAAATAACTTAAAAATGGAATTCCAAAGAGAACATAGTGGGTGATGGAGTCAGAAAGGAAGGAAAAAAAATTAAAGGAATAATTGTAACATCTATTGTTTCTTTAAATCCAACTGGTCAAAAGGATATCAACCCTATAAAGCTAAACAAAATAATCATGAATTGAATTGAATTGAATCACCAAGTAGAAAAATAGACCATCTATTTCAGATCATAATGATGAGCATTTGAAAAAAGAAGAAGCTTTGAAAATTATTTGCGAGAAAACATTCCAAGAAACATTGCAAATCTTCTCATCAAAGTTGTCATATGTACCTATGAAATTCCAGTGAGATCCAATAGTAATTTTAAATATATCAAGGATCCATATGATCATACTCATCAAATGTGGGCATTTAATTTTAGATGCAAATTTAGATTCTCAACCAGACATGGTTAAAAAGGTAGTATGAACATGTAACACCTATACAATTTTGGTCTAGAATAAACATGATCAATAATGCGATGTTATGAATTTAATTTCTTATAGTGATGTACAAACCTAGAATAAGTTGTATACCCGATGATTCAGTGCTTTATCATATTGTTTAATTTATTAATACCCAAAGCCTTGCCCTAATTATGCAATTGTGATTAACAAGGGTTTGTCTAAAAGTTTACCCTACATACATGCATAATATGTTCTCATGATTTTTTATATGAGTACATAGTAAGATATTAGATCTTCCCACAAAATTGGGTAATGTAATTTCTTTTCAATAATTATCAATGCATTCATGATCCTACGCACCTAATATGGTAAATCACATCATTGACTAGCTTGAACCTAAAATATTATTGGATATTTGGTAACCTCATTTTTTATTTAGCAAAGTGGACGAGTTTAATTAGAATTGGGTAATAATAGATATTCTAATTAACTATTGAAAAAAGAATAGAGAAATCATATTCATTCACCTAATTATCTAATATTTTTTATCGATTCACATTATCACCAGTATCTCCCTATACAACTATGTTGTGCACGTCTTGCGCCAACAATTATATTGGAGTCCATCACAGTCCTTGGATTTCATCTAATGGTGAAGATCACATCTTCAAGCTCCCAACTTCAACATGTTGCAGAGAAACAACGACCACAACAAATTCTGGTGATTTCTTCCCCTTCCCTTCATGTTTCCCATAGATCTTGTTATTGAAAATTGCCAAGGTGATTATGAGCAAAACCACTCCTAAGTAGAGCCCTAAATAAATTCCTTAAAAAATGCCCAATTTTCTTCCACCTTTTCTTGACACATCCACCACCTTCACGCCACCACATCACTATGAACCGACTCCAATCATTCCCAAAAGCATTAAGTGACCCTCAAGAATGTTTTCCCAATGCCAATTTATGTCGAGGATAGAGGAGCAACCGTTGTGAATCCAACAACCACCCATGACAATGGTGATCTCAAAGCAGTTCCTCTGACCGCCATAAAGAAAGTAAACTTCTAGTAAGCTTCACTATACTTTCATATAAATTTCAAATTTACCTTGATCCAGATGATGTTAGCCTAACTATAACCCTATTTCCATACTTATGGACATTTTATGACAAGGTTGGATGATTCATTTTGATGATGGGTTCCTTGCAAAAACCATGAAAATTTCTTCATTGAGTTCAGAGTACAACTCTACATGCGTCCAGTTTTAGAGAATTCTTGCTATATCCATGAATCCCATTTTTGTAAGGCCCCTAAACTTGGTTAATGAGTTTAATAAGCTTAATTATCATAATTGAATTCTTATAACCCTAATCTTACCTTGTGATATGCTTTTAAATCATAATACAAAGTTAAGTTTCAAATTTGGTCCAATTTGGACATTGTTTGAGCAAGTTATGCAATTTTATGAACATTTTGGACGTTTCTACAATTTACCCATTTGAGAGGTTTTCTTTGCAATTTATCCCTTTAATTATGTTACTTGGATATTGTATCAACATTAATTATCATGTTGAGCCATGGGGCGCCTATTTAAACCATGGTTTAAAGCTATTTTCTCTAATGGTATTTTAGGGTTTACCCCTTCATGGATGAGCTACCTTTAGTAGCTATCAACTAATACATTATTTGTTTTTCTTGGAAATTAAAGAAAAGAGGGATAAGAATGTATATATGGATGGTGGGGGAGCTTCTTGTGTGTGTTCTTGTATATTATTAATGGTTTAAGGCCATGGACACTTGGAAAGATACTAGAACTTCAACCTTTTCTTTTTCTTTATCTTAAAGCTTCATATACTTATCCCTAAACACCAAAACGATCCATTTTCTATCCATAACTTACCACCTTCTACAAACCTCTTACTACCTATGTTCTTCTATGAATTTCCTATCCAAGGAAGAAGAAAGAGGAGAGCTTCTTGGAAAAAGAATCTAGGGTTGCAATTGACTTCCATTTAGGGTTTGAAAAGCTTCCTTCTAGTGATCTTGACCTAAAAGAGTAAGAATCGCATTCTTTCCTCCGTTTATTTCTTTTTTATAATTCCTCCTATCTTTCTCCAGGTCGGAACCTTTCTGTTCCATGGTAGAAATTGATCTAAAGCTCTAAAACCCTACCTTTCTTGCTCCTTATGCTCAAGGTTTGCTCATTTGATGAAGAAAGGTGCTAGATGGACGAGTTCATAGCTTATGCTTGGATTTTCTACCCTACCTTCTCCAGTTTTCTTCTGTTTGGGATTTCATCTTCTCATTAGAGGCAAGTTTTATAACTTGCTCCATGTTTATTTCTTACCATAAGCTTGCTAGCTTATGTTCTTGCTTGAAAATGATGATTCATGCACAAAAAAGCTATGCTTGACTTGGATCTCGATTTTTATAATGTTCCCTATTCTAATTTCATTTCTAGATGAACCTATGATAATGTGTAAGTTATTGATAAGGTATAATATGACTTAAATCAGGTTCGTTTAACAACCTATCGTCCTAAGCACCTATCAACCAATGGTCAATTTTAGGGTTTAATTTTGATTTCTTCTATAAACCCATGACCCGATGATGGTACCATTGCAACAACCCTATGGTGTTGCCTTCATGATAACCGATGATCGAGATTAAAGGTTTAATATGATGGTGACAACCTATGGTCACCCCCTTAGGTCAGGTTTTGGATCAATTAGAAGTTTAAGGATCAACCATTAAGTACCCTAATAATGTTATCAATCAATGATGACATTAGCTTAATATTTGATGTTGATTAAGGAATATAGTGCTAATCTAGAAACCTATGGTGACTTAATGGTCACTAATAATAGTGTATAAGGTCTACACAACCTATGGTGAGTTAATAATATAGTTGTAGCATCAATTAAGTCTCAGACCAATGGTTTCTTGGGTCACTTAATGCAATGGTCGGACCTATACTGTTATTGACGGTTTTAACATATGAACTTGACCCAATGGTCAAGATCTAATGTTTATTCCTCTAATAAAGTGGAATGATGTCTAATGTAATATGTTGGTCCTAATAATGTGATTTATATGGTTTCCTTTATATGATCAACTTAAGGATCTTACTTGTTGAAAATGGAGGGCTTGTTTTAAATGAAAAGTCGATTGTGGGTTTTACCCTACTCTCAATGGAAATTATTATGTTGTTAATCAATGGATGTCTAGGGTTAAATGGTGACTCTTTCTAGAGCACAAATCAGGGACTTCATAGGTGTTTTATCCAAGGTGTTTACTTATGTAAACAACCAATGGTCTTACCTTTTAAACATCCAATGGTTCTGGGTGACATTGTGGTATGGTGATATGGATTGAATGATGATGCACAAATGGAGGGTTACCCTTAACAAGTTAGTCTTACCTATTCACTCATATGAATAGAAGGGATGATAATCATATTGTGTGGATATGTAACCCTAATGAGGTATATCTTGTTACACCTAGCTTTAATATAACTAAATGATGGTAATTGGGTATGAATAGTCCTTGAATGACTAATGCAATCATGGGGTACTCTCTTATTGTTGTTGCAACCCTAGTATGCTATAACCCGATTATTACATCTTGATTTATTTATGGGTTCATACTTGAGAATAGTATGGAATGTGATGGTGATGCTTCACCTTATGCATCAATGATCCAATGGGGATGTTGTGAGTTAAGGTTTGGGTATAAGTGCTAATTAGTAACATGGATATAATCTATCATGTTGAACCTAACTCTAATGCAAATAGATAAAGATGAGTATTCATTTTTAACATTTTTATATGTTGGAATGATGGTGGAATAAACTTCTTAATATGATCATAACCTTAATATGTTAATTGGTGGTTATAATTGATGCACAGTTGATACTTTCTTATGCTTAACATGTGCATTATGAATATGATGACGGTTAATAATACCTAGATCCCTTGCATGTTGATGTAATAAAGGAATGTTCTTAATGTTAATATAACCCTACTATGATTGTTTATGAATATCTCCTAGCTCATTAATGCAATATTGTGCTGATCTGGTGTGTTTTATGTAAGTGATGTTGTTGAGTCTTGTTATAAGGCATGCAAGGATAATGATGATCTTATAGGGAATAGTATGATGGTCTTAATGACCTTTGGGCATGGTTGAGCCCTTAATGTGGTGTAATCCTCTTATGTTGATAAGGGTTGATACCCTGTGATGTTATGAAAAGGATTTATATCTTGTGATAGTATGATGACTAGTGTGGTCTCATGAATGGAAAGTGAATAGTATGATGTGATGATGAGATAAGAAATTATGCTTCACATGTTTTATATCTTTTAAAAGTTGTCATATTTAGATGATTGCTAGAATTGAATTAGGGTTTGTATGTCCACTTGCTTTATGTAGCCTTAATTTACCCAATTGTCATAACTAATCAAGTGCAACTCTAATCATGTAGTGCCCTGTGCCGTAGAGCCATCTTCAGTGTCATAACTTACTGGATGGTGAAATGAGTATTCCTAAGGGAAACTCAGAGCACATACTATTGAGTATGTGGGTGTGGCAGGTTGAGGATATATCCTTGTGATCCACAATGAAGATTGTGGAGGTTGGCTATGGTCATGCCTCGTACATCTGATGTGATTGAGAACGGCTATGGTCGTGTCTCGATGATTGTAACATGATGAGATTAGAGGACAACTGCGGTTGTACCTCAGTGATTGGGTTTTCTATACCCTGGTTTCTATTTCTATGACCTGTACCAAGGGTGGACTAGTGATTAGCATCTTGACTATATTTCACTATGGTGGCAACTTTGACTACTATGTCACTACCTTTTTTCTCGTACTGACCGAGGGGAAGAGATCTTAGGATACCATCACTCCTAGATCTTGTACGGAACTAAATACCCCTTCGTAGGGTTCGGTTGGACTTTGAATGGTATGATTCAAATTCCCCATGGCATAATAAAAGATGTAATACAACCGTCTAGCATATCTAGTTAGGGTTATACATAATGCTTCATATTGGATGATAGCCCTTGTTTTCTTTCTTTTCACTGAGATCAGGTATAGTAAAATAAGATATAATAGATATGCTTATGATGTAGTTATGATCATGTTTTAAACAAGCTTATGTTGTCAAATATACTGACAATGATGGTTAAGATGATGTTGCTAGCTATGTTTAATATTTCTAGCCGTGCCTATGTAATTAGAAATGCTTAAGCTTCTAATCATGCCTATGTAGTTAATTGTGCTATAATGTTAGTTCTACTTATGATATAGATCTGTTCCCTTTATTTGAAATGCCAATATTGATAGCCATGTTATGTTATTAGACATATTCATGATGTCAAGGATGCTTATGCTACTAGATTTCTTGTGTTGTTAGCAAGGAATATGATGATAGTCATATTAATGATAATGATTGTTATTAGATGCAATTTGATGATATTTGAGTAGATATCTATCCAAAGAAATGGATTTATTTGTTATCTATATATGCAATGATGGTCATACTTGTTGCTAAGATGATTTGCTTAATCTATTTATTATACTTGAACTGTTCAATCTATTCAATTGATTATTAAATCCTCCAACTGCTTAGTTATCTACAATTTAAAATGTTGTAATCAATAAGCATTGTTGGAGGTTATATCTCTTGCTGGGATTGGGTCTCACCCTTGTGGTTTGGCACATTTTTTTAGGTAATCGGAAGTGATGAAAACAAACATGTGGCGGAAAAGAGGAGCTATAGTAATGAATCTTTGAGAAATTTGATTAGATGTCTAGTGTGTCCTAGAGTTGTCCCTTTACTCTCAGGTTCAGGCAGGAAAAGTTTATACATGATGTTTCAAACAAATTGAACTTTTGTTAGCATATTAATGCTTGTTTTTGTGGCATATACGAATATTGTTCCCCTATGTATATATTTTGTGGCTAAGGAGATAGAACAATTTGTATCAAATTCTTGGCATAGTATGGATAAAAGAAATAGGTTGGGATCTTATGCAAATGTTTCTGAGCAGGTGTTGACGTTGAAATCAGTTTTAATTTACTCATATTTATGGTATGTGATTAATTAGTGATCGATTATGCTTTATGTTTTGAGTAATATCGTTTACTGTAATGAGTTCTCGCAAGTTGGTATCAAAGCTTTAGGTTCATTGATTCTACAAGGACACTAGGACTTAAGACTAAGATGAGGTCAAAATTAGGAATATGACATAAAATATGGTGCATACTGCCTAATCTCAGTATTTGGGTGCCCTGGCCAGGTATTCAATTATTGAAGAAAAGTTAAGTATGGAACTCTTAGATTGTTATCTTTCTAATTACTCTGATCAAGTAGTCATTTTGAGACAATCTAAAGAGCATAATGAATAAGAAATCATGGTGTGAATATCTCAATCCTACCTGAAAGAAGATGAGAATTGCATCATTATCTATTAAAACATCAATGTTTGGTAAATATAAGAGAGAGATACAACACCATGAAATCTAAATCTGAATACAAATAAGGTAAGGAGGAGTTCTTGAAGATGTGATTCAAGAAGATAATAAAGTAAAAGATAGATAAATCTATGCTTATAAAGTGAATCAAGGTATGAAATCCACATAAGATAGAGTGAACTCCTATAACAAGTACAAAATGAGAACATGAATGGGAACAATGGCAAATAAATAAGGTGGAACCTGAGTTAATCTCATACCAACCTATGTGTGTAAGAAAGTGTTAATTAAAAATCAACATGTCATGTGAAAGAAATTAAGGGAGATGATACCTATTTAATGAAGCAAATGTGTAATATGAGTATTTACCTAATGATAAGTGATTGAAAAATATAATAAAATAAGAGAACATACCCAAGTGTGATAAATAGTCATTAAGGAAGGAGTAATAAGATATGTTAATCATGATTATTCCTATGCTAATTGCAAGGAACCAAAAATGATAAAGGTAAAATGATACATAAGAAGTTGTAATATGCATAATAAAAATAGAATTGGTTACCATTTTGCTAGTGGCCCATAAAAAATTTTGATATGATGTGGAAAGTATGATTCCCTTTGTGTCTTTCCTTTATAGGGAACAACTTTCAAGTGGATCATTGCCACTCGGTATGTGTGGATTCATTGTAAACATGAGGGTGGATAGCTTATTATAGCATAAGGTTACTTGGACTATGGTTCCAAGATCATAAAGTTTTTGATGAGTTTTCTTTTGAGCCTTCTAATAATTAGGAAGACTCCTCTTATATTTCTTGATATTTGTTATGTTGGTAAAAGTGGATGAAATAATGATGTGAGTTCCTTATAGCACATGAGGTGGATACCATGGTAATGAATCCTAGTATCCAAGGTGTATCAACAGTATGGGAAATATGTGAAGGTCAGAGATGTTTATTAAATGAACATTCCAAGTGTTTCTCTCCCTCAGAGAGAGAAAGAGAGTTGATGATGACCCTCTAAATTTTGTTTGAAAAAAAAGTGATTCTATAATGTTGTGTGTGGTTCAGTGATAGATGGGCAAGGCCATTGTCAAGGATAGATGGTTTGTTGGTCAATATATATGTGATACTGTGTTCTTTTAAGATAAACTTATGATCAAATATCAACGCATAAGAGTTAGATTGGATGACGTAATTCACATGACCATGATGAGTTTAGAGTTATGTCCTATAGACTAACCAATGTACAAATAGAATTTATGAATAGGAGGAATAGAGCGTTCCAGTCATGTCATACAAGTTATATCAAACTTTGAATGATGACATGTCAAAGTATTTCAAATATGGTAAAAAAATATGATCAATATTTCTTCAAAAACCTTAGGGTTGTTGAAGCAACAATATCTATGAGACAAGTTAAACAAGAGTGAGATGGGGTTGATTAAATTTCTTTATGGGATGATGATATGTCTTCTAAGTAGGTTGTGTAAATCCTAGTAAGGTGAAGATAGTGTTGTTGTTTCACCCCTAACAAGGTTGACTAAGAATGATATTTCCTTGTATGGAATGACAGTTTCCAACGTCAACATTTCTTTTGATGTTGAAAAAGAACTAGCAAGAGTTCTAGTGTCAGTGTAAAAAAAAGGATGGAGACATTGCCTTTTTTTATTCTTCAAGGAATGGTGTGGGACACATGCCATGATTGGTAAAAAGATAGAAAGTATGAATTTTGAGTAATTTTTTGATACAATAGATATAATTTTAAGGATGATAGCTAGAATTTAAATTTGAACATTACTACTAGAGTTGTATAGATGACACAACAAGTTTCTACATTCCATATTGAGAATGTCTTCTTAGGTGGAGGTTTTTGTGTTGACCCAAGATGAGATATGTATGAATGATGTGACATCACCATGATATGTAAATAACCATGTGAAGGTAATAGTATGAGGTGCAAAGGAAGTACCCATCTTTGTTTACATTGGATTTTGGGGGTGAAATCCTTGTTAAGGGTTTATAGTTGTAAGACCCCTAAACTTGCTGAATGAGTTGAATAAGCTTAATTATCATAATTGAATTCTTATAACCATAATATAACCTTTTTATATGCTTTTAAATCATAAGACAAGCTTAAGTTTCAGATTTGGTCCAATTTGGACTCTGTTTGAGCAAGTTATGCAATTTTATGCACATTTTGGACTTTTATGCAATTTACCCAATTGAGAGGTTTTGTTTGCAATTTATCACTTGAATTATGTTCCTTGGATATTGTCTCATCATTATTGAAATTTTTGAGCCATGGGGCGCCTATTAAAACCTTGTTTGAATGTGTTTTCTCCAAGGGTATTTTTGGGTTTACCCCTTCATGGACGAACTACCATTAGTAGCTATCAACTAATGAATTATTTGTTTTGCTTGGAAATTCAAGAAATGAGGGATAAGAATTTATATATGGATGGTGGGGGATATGCTTGTGTGTGTTCTTGTATATTTTTAATGGCTTAAGGCCATGGACACTTGGAAAGATATTAGAACTTCAACTTTTTCTTTTTCTTTATCTTAAAGCTTCATATACTTATCCCTAAACACCAAAACGAGCCATTTACTCTACACCAATTCCATCCTTCTACAAACATCATCCTCCCTATGTGCTTGTGTGAATTTCCTATCCAAGGAAGAAGAAAGAGGGGATCTTCTTGGAAAAAGAATCTAGGATTGCAATTGACTTCCATTTAGGGTTTGAAAAGCTTCCTTCTAGTGATCTTGACCTAAAAGAGTAAGAATCCCCGTCTTTCCTCCATTTATTTCTTTGTTATCCTTCCTCCTAGCTTTCTCCAGGTCGGAACCTTGCTGTTCCATGGTAGAAATTGATCTAAAGCTCTAAAACCCTACCTTTCTTGCTCCTTATTCTTAGGGTTTTCTCATTTGATGAAGAAAGGTGCTAGATGGACGAGTTCATAGCTTATGATTGGATTTTCTACCCTACCTGCTCGAGTTTTCTTCTTTTTGGGATTTCATCTTCTCATTAGAGGCAAGTTTTATAACTTGCTCCACGTTTATTTCTTACCATAAGCTTGCTAGCTCATGTTCTTGCTTGAAAATGACGATTCATGCACTAAAAACCTATGCTTGACTTGGATCTCAATTTTTATAATGTTCCCTATTCTGATTTCATTTCTAGATGAACATATGATCATTTGTACATTATTACTAAGGTATAATATGACTTTGATCAGGTAGGTTTGACAACCTATAGTGTTAAGAACCTATCAACCAATGGTCAATTTTAGGGTTTAATGTTGATTTCTTCTATAAACCCATGATCCGATGATGGTACCATTGCAACAACCCTATGGTGTTGTCTTCATGATAACTGATGGTTGAGATCAAAGGTTTTATATGATGGTGAAAACCTATGGTCACCCCCTTAGGTCCAGTTTTGGATCAATTAGAATTTTAATGATCAACCATTAAGTACCCTAATAATGTTATCAATCAATGATGACATTAGCTTAATATTTGATGATGATTAATGAATATAGTGCTAATATAACAACCTATGGTGAATAAATTGTCACTAATGATAGTGGATCAGGTCTCCACAACCTATGGTGAGTTAATCATATAGTTGTAGCATCAATTAAGCCTTCGACAAATGGTTTCTTGGGTCACTTAATGCAATGGTCGGGCCTATACTATAATTGATGGTTTTAAAATATGAACTTGACCCAATGGTCAAGATCTAATGTTTATTACTCCAATACAGTGGAATTATGTCTAATGTAATATGTTGGTCCTAATAATGTTATTTATATGGTTTCCTTTATATGGTCAACTTAAGGATCTTATTTGTTGACAATGGATGGCTTTTTTAAATGAACAGTCCATTGTGGGTTTTACCCTACTCTCAATGGAACTTTTTGTGTTGTTAATCAAGGGAAGTCTAGGGTTAAATGGTGACTCTTTCTAGAGAACAAATGAAGGACTTCATAGTTGGTTTATCCAAGGTATTTACTTATGTAAACAACCAATGGTCTTACCTTTTAAACATCCAATGGTTCTGGGTGACATTGTGGTATGGTGATATGGGTTGAATGATGATGGAACAAATGGAGGGTTACCCATAAGAAGTTAGTCTTACCTATTCAATCATATGAATAGAAGGGATGATAAACATATTGTGTAGATATGTAACCCTAATGAGGTATAGCTTGTTATACCTAGCTTTAATATAACTAAATGATGGTAATTGGGTATGAATAGTCCTTAAATGGCTAATGCAATCATGGGGTACTCTCTTATTATTGTTGAAACCCAAGTATGATATAACCCGATGGTTACATCTCGATTTATGTGTGGGTTTATACTTGAGAATAAATGGAATGTGATGGTGATGCTTCACCATATGCATCCATGATCCAATGGGGATGCCACAAGTTAGGGTTTTTGTACAAGTGTTGATTAGTAACATTGATATAATTTATCCTATTGAACCTAACTCTAATGCAAATTGATAAAGATGATTATTCATGTTTAACATTCTTATATGATGGAATGATAGTGGAATAACCTCCTTAATATGATCATAACCTTAATATGTTAATTGGTGGTTATCATAGCCGCATGGTTGATACTTTCTTATGCTAAACATGTGCATTATGAATATGATGAGGTTTAATCATATCTAGATACCTTGCATGTTGATGTAATAAAGGAATGTTCTTAATGTTAATATAACCCTGCTATGATTGTTTATGAATATCTTCTAGCTCATTAATGTAATATTGTGTTGATCTGGTGTATCAAATGTAAGTGATGTTATTGAGCCTTATTATAAGGCATGCAAAGATAATGATGATCTTGTAGGGAATAGCATGATGGTCTTAATGACCTTTGGGCATGGTTGAGCCCTGAATGAGGTGTAATCCTCTTGTGTTGATAAGGGTTGATACCCTGTGATATTGTGAAAAGGATTTGTATCTTGTGATAGTATGATGACTAGTATGGTCTCATGAATGGCAAGTGAATAGTACCATGTGATGATGAGATAAGAAATTATGTTTTACACATTTTATATCTTTTAAAAGTGGTGATAGTTCGATGCTTTCTAGAAGTGAATTAGGGCTTATATGTCCACTTGTTTGATGCAACCTTAATTCACCCAATTGGCATAACTAATCAAGTGCAACTCTAATCATGTAGTGCCATGTTCCATAGAGCCATCTTCAATGTTAGAACTTATTGGATGGTGAAATGAGAATTCCTAAGGGAAACTCAGAGCGCATATTATTGAGTATGTGGGGATGGTAGGTTGAGGTTGTATCCTTGTCATCCACAGTGCAGATTGTGGAGGTTGTCTATGGTCATGCCTCATACATCTGATGTGATTGAGAACGGCTATCGTCATGTCTCGATGATTATAACATGATGTGATTAGAGGACAACTGCGGTTGTGCCTTAGTGATTGGGTTTTGTATACCCTGGTTTCTAGTGTCGTGACCTGTACTAAGGGTGGACTAGTGGTTAGTAGCTTGATTATATGTCGTTGTGGTGGCAGCTTTGACTGATATGTCACTTCCTTTTTACGCGTACTGACCAAGGGGAAGAGATCTTAGGATACTGACACTCCTAGATCTTGTATAGAACCTAATAGCCCTTTGTAGGGGTCAGTTGGACTTTGAATGGTACATTTCAAATTCCCCAAGGCATAATAAAAGATGTAATATAGACATCTAGCATATCTATTTAGGTTCATACACAACACTTCATATTGGATGATAACCCTTGTTTTATAATATAGATATGTTCCCTTTATTTGAAATGCCAATATTGATAGTCATGTTATGTACTAGACATATTCATGATGTCAGGGATGCTTATGCTACTAGATTGCTTGTGATGTTAGCAAGGAATATGATGATAGTTAGATTAATGATAGTGATTGTTATTAGATGCAATTTGATGATATTTGAGTAGATATCTATCCAAAGAAATGGATTTATTTGTTATCTATATATACATTGATGATCATACTTGTTTCTAAGATGATTTACTTAATCTATTCAATATACTTGGACTGTTCAATCTGTTCATTTGATTATTAAATACTCCAACTACTTAGTTATCTACTATTTAAAATGTTGTAATCAATAAGCGTTGTTGGAGGTTATATCTCGTGTTGGGACTGACTCTCACCCTTGTGGTTCGACATATTTTTTTAGGTAATCGGAAGTGACTAAAACAAACATGTGGCAGCAAAGAGGAGCTATAATAATGAATCTTTGAGAAAGTTTATTAGATGTCTAGTGTATCCTAAAGTCGTCCCTGTACTCTCAGGTCCAGGAAGGAAATGTTTGTATATGGTGTTTCAAATGAATTGAACGTTTGTTAGCATATTAATGTTTGTTTGTGTGGCATATACAAATATTGTTCTCCTGTGCATATATGTTGTGGCTAAGTCGATAGAACAATTTGTATCAAATTCTTGGCATAGTATGGATAAAAGAAAGATGTTGGGCTCTATTGCAAATGTTTTTGAGTAGGTGTTGACGCTGAAATCGGTTTTAATTTACCTATATTTTTGGGTATGTAATTAATTAGTGATCAATTTTGCTTTATGTTTTGAGTAATCTCATTTACTGTAATAGGTTCTCACAATTTTGACCTACATTGCTCTATTTTCTGGTGACCTTAGTACTAGTTTTAATGTACATGCATCCTTTGTCACTTTGGTTTGTTCCCCTATCACCCAAGGATACTCACAAATGGTTTACAACCTTAAAGGTTACAAGATTTGATCATCTATCACTATTATTTCTCCTCCTTACTCCTCCAGCCATGGCAAAAAGGTGATAGACAATGTTTCTAGCCACCGCAGACCCAAGTCAGAGATCCATGAGTTCAGATGACCCCAAGGAAGCTACTTGTTATGGTTTCAAGCTCTAGTTTTCAACTAGTCATGAGTAGGTTTTCTGGATTACACAATGTTTGCATGTCTTTTAACTGATCGACAAACGAACATCACATGCAATGTATTACCCAACTTTCCCTTTGATGCACCTTGACGTGTCACACCCATTTTGGTCCTTATGCTCTTTTCAAATGGCGCTTTTTATTATGTCTGTGAGGTTTATGTCCAGGAAAATGACTCATTTTCCCTATGATGCACCTCAGGTCGTGCATAAGAATGTGAGGGCATATTAGTCTTCCAACCAAGATTTTGTTTTGATTTCGTTTATTTCCAATAAAGCATTTATCTCACTCCTGATTGGCTATATATAGCCAAACCTTAGTAAATCCATATTTTGTTATTTGGACTTCAAAAACTATGCACAAATACTCATTGGAAAGTCTTGAGACTGGGAATCAAGTTGACCCATATTCAAACCTCAAATCCAAACCCAATTATCATGTTTCATCTAAGAAGTCATCAAAGTGTAATTGATTCATGATTCTGTGTAATATAAGATATTAGGATTGATTAGGACACAAGATATTGTTAGTGTTCCTCCACAGGCTCAAGTGAGTGGTCATGCACTCTGAGTATTAAGTTTTGGCTCATGATGTTATTCACTTATGTACTCATAATGACTCAATTAAAGTACATGTACAATAGTACCGATTATATGCTTATAAAAAATCATGCACATATTAAAAAATTATGTTTCATATTTTATAGTATTTATGCTTTCAGATATAATATTATATATCATTGTTATTCTAATGAATTAACAAATCATGAAAACTATATTTCACTTTAATAAATCATTTTATGTTGATATAGTCCTCTCAATCATGTTATGTGAGCCTGAATCGACCTTATGAAATATGTGGGAGAATTATTTGAGTCCTAACCATCCTTATGAGCTCAATGGGAGCATTATGAGAGCCTTATTAACTAAATTAAAAATCCAATCTGTTATGTAATCATGTCAAGTAAATTAAGTTCTAATGCAATTGCATTAATCATGTTAAGTAGTTAAATTTCCATGTTATTTCATGTCAATTCAATTATATGTCATTTTAATGTTATAACTACTCTGTGCCACTCACACCTTTTTTAGGTTGCATTGCATGGATATGGACGAGATGTTGACAAGTGGTGAGCATAGGAGGACTAGGATAGTAGGCTAAGGACATGGATAACATAGTGAAAGAATAGGAGTTACCTAGTGGGGTTCCATTATCTGCCTCAACTTTCCTTTATGCATTAAGGCTGGTTTATTTCATGTATAGATATTTGATTATGCCATTAGTTTTATTAAGTTCTCCTTTCATGTAAACTTTTGAGAATGAGATATATAATATTTCATGTGATGGTAGTCATTTCAATATCCCTTAAATTTGATATTTAATGTGTGTGACACCCCGCCAATATTAGGAGTCAAGAATTTATGCTTCCTCTCAAGTGAATGTTTATAAATTTGAGGTGTTATAGAACATGCAGTGGTAAAGTAAGAGTACCATTTCCATGAGATTCTTTAATTATTCCGGAATTAAATGCCATAGATAAGTGATCAAAATCAATAGAAGAAAAGCTTATATTATAAAAAAGTTTAAATTGTTTGATATGTTGGATGTTATCAAAACATGTCTTTGAATGCACGAAAAGAAAGTAACTCTTTGGGAGTTGGAAGGTTGGGAGAAACATCACCCAGGAGACCCAAAGGACACTAGGGATCCTTACAAGAATTGATATTTTTGAAGGAACCTAGAGGGCTATTGATCAAGTGTTGGGTGATAAAAAGTGTTGGGTGAGAGATGATTCCCTCTTAGGGAAATGGATCAATTTTGGTGTAATACTTATTGATCACGAGATTTGGTCATATAGTTTTTTTTTGTTCTCATAAAGGGAAGAAATGGATCTATTAAAGGGGAAGAAAGAATTAAGTCTTAAATTCAAAATGCCTCGGCCACCAAGGCTACATGACCTACAAATGGAGCTCCATTAAGAAAGATGAATCTTATTATGATGGGAATAATCTCATAAAAGGAAAGATCTATGTAAATGATAATTTTTATAAATGATGGAGTGAGGTAGGGGAGTGCAACTCCTGAAATAAGAGGATATTAAAGTAAGAGAGGCATTGAGGATGACCAATCTACCAACTCTACAGAAGAATTTGGTGTTCCACTGACTAAGAGTCTTCTCTACTTATGTCAAGATAGATTCCCAAAAGGGAGGGCTAAGTTTAATCTTGGAGAGGGGAATACAAATGTATCTAAAAGGGAAGGACTCAATACAAAAACATAAAAGGTGTTGGAATATGTTCAAATCACATGTTGCGACATGAGTACCAATAACAATGTATTTGTGAAAGTTGGTTTTGGTACCAGGTATGTGAGAGAAGATATGTAATAACCGTGATTTTAGGGTCCAATAACCAAAGATAACACTTGAGGTTCATTGTTATTCATAAGATGACAATCTTAGAATGAAGTGATTTATGCAATATTTGAATTCAATTTACCTAAACTTGTGATTAGAGATATGATTGATGATGATGCTATTTGGGTTATATTATGATGGGAACCTTGTTAGTCAATTTGGACATTTATGAAGTCAAGGTTTATAAATGTATTTATAAGGTTGATCAAAGAAATTATTTCAATGGCCAAGAATTGGATCTTGTTTCTCAAACTTTTGGTAGAATCTATATTAGGATACTATGAGCCTATATCTAAAATTTCAGGATGTTGAGATGTTTCTACAAAGAGATATTGAGGTTCCTATGCAAATTTATCCAAATTTTAGTATACTTGAATTTTTTTTATTAAGGAGATTGAGAACCATAGGTTGATGAACATGTTATGTGTCATGCAGCACACCCAAGCTGGGGAAGCACGACTTTAGTTATGTGAGGCTGATTAATAGGAAGCTTGGCCTGATCCCACCTTCCAGTAGGAAACTTGATGAAGACCTCATCATCACCCAACTCCGAAAGGTTAGGAACATGTGGCCACTTTCCCTATGTATCATGGAAGGAGTCAGTAGCAAGAAGTTTGGGGTGTTAACCTAATCTATTGAATCCACCACGATTCAAGGATCCCAATAACTCCCTCTGATGGGGTTCCTAGGGGTATGAAGGCAACAATGGGAGCCATATCTCTCTCCTTCTCCACTACAACCCGCAGGTGCTAGTGATGGTTGAGGCTGGCCGATAGTATAGGCAATAGAAATGGTCAGGAGGTGGTTCCAGGGGGATGGGTGGTACTGCGATGGCATGAAGCAACAATTGATGGGGGTCGGTTGGCCCTGCAGAGATTTCCTTAGCCCTAAACCCAATCTTCACAAAGGGGAGTCAAAGAGGAAGGTGGAGTAGGGTGAAATAGAGGAAATTATAGAGGTTGAAGAAGGAGTCACCATGGTTGGGCAATGTGGAAGGGGGGCCCTTCTCAGACGGATTTGAGTATGTGATCAAGTTGGTAGTGAATAGGGAGATCTTTCTGAGGAATCCCAGAGATCCCTTGTCACAGTACTGGGAACTTTGAGGCATGAGGAGCTCTGGCTGCTTCCTTCTTGTGCGATAATACTTGAATGGCGAATAGAGGAATGGACACATATCCATGTCTAGTAGTTGTATCAGGAGCTCATGAGGATAGTTGAAGGCTCCACAATGATTTCCAGAGACACTGTAGGAGTTTATAGGGTACCCAACTTCAACCGAACGCATATGTAGGCATCTTGTTCGTCTGGAACCTTTTACCCCTTTCTTGCTTCTTAGTGGAGGAGCCTTGGTTGCCGGCCACATCAACTATGAACTCGAGGCCACCATCCAGGTCATATGGAGGTTGCAAACCCTCAGTGTCAATGCTCGAACTCAAGGAGGGATCTGTGTTGAACATAGGTGTGAGGGTTGAAGCTTTGGAGCACATTGGAGGCCCATCCTGTGGTGGCATAGGCAGTGGTACCTACAGAAGAGGTGAGAACGCGGGACTCCCGAAGGAAAGACATAGGCCGAGTGGGTATCCAGGTCAAGACCTTGGCGGATCCAACAAGGGATCTGGGTATCACTCACTAATAGGTAATTCTATTTAAAATTCTTAGAAATATATCCAAACCTTGCATAATGCATAGAAAATAGCTCCTTTGGCCTTAAAATACCCACAAAATACCCCTAGACTCATAAAAATGTCTACTTCCTTATATGACCCATAAATTAGACCTTTGAAGTAGTATTATTGTAGATTTTCCTTTTACAAGATGATGCTTCTTTTAAGATTATTTGAATAGTATAATTAGCATATAGTGGCCATAAAATCTGGAAAGATTACTCTTAAACACTAATATCATTTTGGATACTAAATACAAACTTTGATATTAATGAAATGTCCAAATACTTGGTCTTTTGATATTAGAGTGGAATTAGATGCTTTAACCCTCCTATTATTATATAAATAGGAAAAGCCTCAGAAAAATATGAAATTCATATCAGACCTTTATAATGACATATAGATCAGACTAAAAATACTAGACACCTTCCTAACATCAGATTGACCTACAATTATCATCATTAATACAAGGTTCACCATAATTAAGGGTATTTTAGGTCCAAAAAAGGGTTTTGATCAAACCTAGGTCAATCTGATGTTAGGATGGTGTCTAGTATTTTTAGTCTGATCTATATGTCATTATAAAGGTCTGATATGAATTTCATATTTTTTTGAGGCTTTTCCTATTTATATAATAATAGGAGGGTTAAAGCATCTAATTCCATTCTAATATCAAAAGACCTAGTATTTGGACATTTCATTAATATCAAAGGTTGTATTTAGTATCCAAATGATATTAGTGTTTAAGAGTAATCTTTCTAGATTTTATGGCCACTATATGCTAATTATACTATTCAAATAATCTTAAAAGAAGCATCATCTTGTAAAAGGAAAATCATCAATAATACTACTCCAAAGGTCTGATTTAGGGGTCATATAAGGAAGTAGACATTTTTATGAGTCTAGGGGTATGTTGTGGGTATTTTTATGCCAAAGGACTATTTTCTATGAATTATGCAAGGTTTGGATATAATTTTAAGAAATTTAAATAGAATTACCTATTAGTGAGTTATAGTCGGATCCCTTGTTGGATCCACCAAGGTCTTGACCCAGATACCCACTCGGTCTGTGTCTTTCCTTCGGGAGTCCCGCATTCTCACATCTTCTGTAGGTACCGCTGCCTATGCCATCTCAGGATGGGCCTGCGATGAGCTCCAAAGCTTCAACCCTCACACCTATGTTCAACACAAATCCCTCCTTGAGTTCGAGCACTAACAGTGAGGGTTTGCAACCTCCATATGACCTGGATGGTGGCCTCGAGTTCATAGTTGATGTGGTCGGTGACCAAGGCTCCACCACTGAGAAGCAGGAAGGGGGGAAAAGGTTCTAGACGAACAAGATGCCTACATATGCATTCAGTTGAAGTTGCGTACCCCTACAAACTCCTACAGTGTCTCCGGAAATCATTGTGGAGCCTTTAGCTATCCTCATGAGCTCCTGACACAAATAGTAGACATGGATCTGTGTCCTTTCCTCTATTCGCCATTGAAGTGCCGCGGTATAAGAAGGAAGCAGTGAGAGCTCCTCATGCCTCAAAGTTCCCAGTACTGTGATAAGGGATCTCTGGGATTCTTCGAAAATCTCTGCCTATTCACTACCAACCTGATTGCATCCTCAAATCCCTCTAATAAGGGCCCCCCTTCCACGTTGCCCAACCATGGTGGCTCCTTCTTCAACTTCTAGAATTTCCTCTATTTCACCCAACTCCACCTTCCTCTTCGACTCGCCTTTGTGAAGATTGGGTTTAGGGCTTGGGAAATCTCTACAGGGCCAACCGACCCCCATCAATTGCTACTTCCTGCCATCATAGTACCTCCCATCCCCCTGAAACCACCTCAAGACCATCTCTGTTGCCTATACTATCGGGCAGACTCAACCATCACCAGCACCCACGGGTTGTAGTGGAGAGGGAGAGAGATATGGCTCCCATTGTTGCCTTCATACCCCTAGGAACCCCATCGGAGGGAGTTATTGGGATCCTTGAATCATGATGGATTCAACAGATCAGGTTAACACCCCAAACTTCTCGCTACTGACTCCTTCCACGATACCTAGGGAAAGTGGCCACATGCTCCTGACCTTTCAGAGTTGGGTGATGACGAGGTCTTCATCAAGTTTCCTACTGGAAGGCAAGATCATGCCAAGCTTCCTATTGATCAGCCTCATGTAACTAAAGTCACGCTTCCCCAGCTTGGATGGGCTGCATGACACATAACATGTTCATCAACCTATAGTTCTCAATCTCCTTAATAAAAAAGATTCAAGTATCCTAAAATTTGGATAAATTTGCATAGGAACCTCAATATCGCTTTGTAGAAACATCTAAACATCTTGAAATTTTAGATATAGGATCATAGTATCCTAATATAGATTCTACCAAAATTTTGAGACACAAGATCCAATTTTTGGTCATTGAGATAATTTCTTTGATCAACCTTATAAATACATTTATAAACCTTGACTTCATAAACGTCCAAATTGACTAACAAGGTACCCATCATAATATAACCCAAATAGCATCATCATCAATCATAACTCTAATCACAAGTTTAGGTAAATTGAATTCAAATATTAAATAAATCACTTCATTCTAAGATTGTCATCTTATGAATAGCAATGAACCTCAAGTGTTATCTTTGGTTATTGGACCCTAAAATCACAGTTATTACATTCACCCCACCTTATATGGAATTTCATCCTCAAAATTCAACTAGTTTCACAATTATGGTAATATTAAAAAGTTCAACTTCATAACAGTCACTACTTGTAGGTTCCAATGTTGTTATAGTCTTTAATGAACTCTAAGTTGTCATCTTTAGTTTTTGAGAAAATAGGGGTGCACACTCTACCTTATATCAGTCAAAGCATCATCAATCAGCTCAATCATAGCATGACATTATTTAAATATCAGATTTAAATCCCCTACCTCCCTACATGAAATAGGGTTTATCATACATATGATGTTGAGAAGATTATACTTAAGTTTTCATCTTTGAGCTTACTCATCTATATAAGGTGATATCAAGATTCATGTCATTAGTTATTGGCACTATCAGACTTAACATCTTTAATGTGATTTACAATCAACATCATACTAGGATTTCAACATTAGAGGGGATTGATCTTCATATTCACATACTAGGGTTTCATCATTAGAGGGGGTCTATTTTCATTTTGACAATTAAGGAACCCTATTGTGTGAGAGCTATGCTGAAAATAGAAGCTTAGAATAAGAAGAATTGAGGTAAAGAACATAATTTTTTTTATTATATAATTTGTAAACTCCAAAGATATATTTATTTCAATCTCATTATTTCAAACTTACATCTTGCATGTATAGTATGAAGGGAAAGAGAATATACTAAGTCAATATTATCATGGTTTCAAACTTGAACGTAAAATGTATGATATAGAAAGGGAATATAGAACATGTCAAGCTTATATGAGTGACTCCTCATATGTAAATCATATATATAGCTCAAGTGGGGTATATATCATCATATATTAAGAAAGAGAAATGGAAGGAACAATATTTATGAGTATCTTATGCACAAGGAATTTTACTCTCATAACAAATGTTTCATCTAACACCTCACTTGCAGCTAATGATAAGTTTCACAACATAAGTCACTCAAGCTAGGATCTAACTTAGTCAAAGGATTGAATTTTAATTTATGAGTTTTATACCCATAACATTATTTGTACCCAACTTGCACACATAGGATTGAATCATGCCAAAAGGACTCAACTCATCTACTCAGGACTAACCCATCTTAGGACACATCATTTCACATATATCACATATTTTGCATATATTGTAGGGTAGGTCCTATGACCCTCTCCTTGTGGGTCTCACTCTCTCTAGAGTTCACCACATATCTTGTCCTAACACGGGAGGTCCTCCTTTGTAAAAGAGCTTGAGGCTCATTCATATTCAACTTTATCTTAATTTAGCTCATCTTAAGTAAGAAAAGAGGATGCACATTCATCATCAGGACTTAGCTTAGATTCTCCAAAATTGGATTAAGGTCATATACAACTTAAATCTTTATAAAGCAATTTATATCACTAGAGGTATAAATAAGATCATCCATACTTATATCAACTATCATTATATCATTCTATTGTCTATCTATCTGTCACATATCCTTATAAGGTTCTAGACATCTAATCTAGATCTACTCTCTCTTCAAGACTGATGTCACTCCCTTTCACTTAGGTTGCATGAACACCTACTACTCTCCTGTGTGGGGGACACCTTTTTATATTTACATATATATAATAAAATATTATATAGTTTTTCTTCGAGAAAGAAGATGTTAGGGAAAACTGTCGAGGCTCGAGCCGATTGGAAAACAAAACCAAACCAGCAAAATCGAGTGTCCCACACACAGTAGATAGTCTAGTGCTATGTCACCTAGTGAAATGGTGAGAATGATATGTAGACTAGTGTAGCTACCCAATACATATGAGCTCTTTATGGAGAGGGTTTCACACACATCCCTAAACCTAGTTCTCAAACATCTAGGTTCTAACCTAGAGGCTAAGCCAAACCTTATTCCTATAGAACAAATTACTAGGTTTCTAGAGTTTAAAATGAAATGTGAAGATTTTGTTATCTGTTTCATGGTGAGAAATTGTTAGGTGTAGCTATTATTAATGCTCGGATACCAACTGTAACGTCCCCAAATTTTCACCTTCTCAAAACCCCATGGAGATAAGACAAAATCCGAAAACGTTAAGCAATTGTATCAAAGTGTGTTGCGGAAGCAATATGCACATACATGAACATACAACTATAATGCATACACCATAACATTCTCAACATTCAACATATTTATATTACAACATGAATTAAATTTACAACTTACATATACATAATTTGAAGAAAATTTTACAAGTCTATGAAAATGTATGCTAACAAGATCTTAAAATAATAGGTAAACCTGTACCACTTCTCACATCCCGTTCTTTTATTCCATGCTATCTTTGAACCTAAAACATATGTGAAACAACGAATCAACACACAAGGTGTTGTGTATGTGGGTTTTATTTAAGTATATGACTATGGTTTTCTTGGTTGCAAACATGATATGTATGTATGATCTCTTCTATTTGCAAATATTGGATGTAGTAGAACTATATAGTACTCGATGTTTTATCACTTGCAAACATAAATGATGAGTAGATGCTTTGTAGTTATTTAAGGTGTTCATTATCCCCTTTATGAGGGAATGGATTAATGTTGATTAGTACACCTCCCTCGAGAACATGGTGTACGGGGAGTTTCCCTAGAGTACTTGGTACACGGGGATGGGCCCAATATATATGTTTTGGTACTAGTCCAGCTTGATAATACAACTCATCTAGGAAAATGAATAAAATTTATGTATTTTGCTTAATCAAGATATGTTTTCCATGATTTTCTTTCTTTATTTTTGCAAATCTTTCCAAATTATGAAAACCTTAAATATATATATCTTTCTACCCATGTACTCAACAACTTGTGTGTTGATTCATTGTTTCACGTATGTTTTAGGTTCAGAGATAGCATGGAATAAAAGAATGGGATGTGAGTAGTTGTACAAGTTTACCTATTATGTTAAGATCTTGTAAGCATGTATGTTAATAGACTTGCAAATCTTCTTTCAATATGTAACTGTAAGTTGTAACAATTCATGTTGTAAATATACAAGTTAAATGTTGAGAAATGTTATGGTTGTATGTTCATGTATGCGCATATTGCTTCCACAATGGACTTTGTTACAATTGCTTAACGTTTTCGTATTTTGTCTTCTCATCTCCATGGGGTTTTGAGAAGGTGAAAATCTGGGGATGTTACAAGATATCTAAGATATGGGTGTAGGTAATATATTTTTAATCATGAAATTTAGGGAAGACTAGATATTCATCAACTAATTGGATAATATTCCCCTAAAGATATCATTGTTAAGGACTCTATCCAAGATGTTGTCATCCAAAGTAACTATCAATCAAGAAATCCTGAATCAAAGCTATGATAATAAAGAGGGATAGAGAGATATTGTCACCTTGTCACAGGCTGCTAGATCTTGAGAAGTGACCAAAAGTTGAGCCATTGATAAGAGAGATAAAGTGACAACTCTTAATGCAACTTTAAATATAGTTGATTAATTACCTGGAAAGTCATAATGATGACTAATCTAAATGATTGAATTCTAGTTCACATTGTCAAAAGCCTTCTTAAAGTCTAACTAAGGGTCAAAAGAGGATGATTGCACACACAAAAGGTAAGAATGAACTCATTTGTTAGAATGTTGGAGTCATGAATCTTCTTTCCTTTAACAAAATTCTATCTCTCAAATCCTTAATGGTAGGAAGGTGAAGTGAAAGTATTTTCCCTTAAAAAAATTCATATAATTAGATATGAGGTTGATAAGTATGAATTGCTTGATGTTAGTGAGATTCTATTGTTTTGTGCTAAGAGAAATGTGTGTACATTTCAGGATCTTAATTTCATCAGTCATATCCCTCTTGGTGTGAATATATAGAAAGATATCTATAAAAGAACATTTTACTTTATTCCATGAGCGATGGAAGAATGCCATGCAAATACCATCAGGGTCAAGACATTCATTCAAGTTCATCTAGCACACAACCAAGGTAATCTCCACTTCAAAGAAACCATTAATCAAGGGCTGACAATTTAAAATTATAGTAGGATGAAATACATCCTATTGTAACTGGAATCTGCACTAAAAAGTTCTCTTATGGTTACAAATACTAGTGAAGTAGGTGAAAATAAGGGAGCTAATGATATGTTTATAGGATATAATTAGATTATTGGTAGGCCTATGAAGATGAGAGAGATTATTTTTCTCCTATTGCATGTATGATGAAAGAATTTGTAGTTTCCGTCACCTTCTTTAATATACAAATATTTAGAGCATTGTTTCTAGAGAATATCACATAAGGATTTTAAATTTTTAGGATGACCTTGATTGGTCTGAATGGTATCTATGTCATAACGAAGATTTATATGTAGAAATAGGATGTCAACATTTATGGATTCAATGTCATTGTGAATCAGGCTAAAAGTTGATTTGTTCGAAGCATGAAGATTGGAACTCAAAATGGAATATTGTTCTAAAGAGTAGTTCCATGAGCATAATATGAAATATAGTTCATCCAAATATTGGATAACACTCAAGAAAAGGAAGAATGCTCAATCCAAATCCTTCAAAATGGAAAGGTTTTGGACTATAATGTTGCATAAAAGTATTAAAACTAAGATGAAAGTGTTCCAAAATGAACCCCCAAGAAGGTAAGAAGAGGGATAAAAGGTAGTGCTATTCCCATTTGTTAGAAGAAAGAAAATAATCAATTCTTGACCTAAAATCACCTCTCCTCCAAGTGTAATTGGTTTTGTAGGTTGTGAGATCTATAAGGTTATGAGAAAGGATGAAATTGTTGAAGATGTCATTTTTTAAAGAGAATATGGTGTGTGTTCATATTGAAGTTTCTCTCAGAAGCAAAGAGGGTAAGCTTTAAGTCTTCATAAATAATCCACGTATGATCCTAAAATTTATCTACAAGAGAGGATAATTCATCAATAAAAATAGATTTTTTATACTCATCATTGCAATAAGTAGAGGATAAAAAGAATGAGGACATGTCAACTAAGTCATAGAAATGTAGGCGGTGAGATACCCAATTAGTGACCATTTGTATGAAGTCTTGAGGATTCCATCTAGACTAAACCCCTCCACTAAGACCAGACATAGGTAATTGAAGCCCCTTGGTAATGATGTTACTGCCATGGATTAAGTTGAAAGTCAAGATATATCCATTAGTTTATTGAATAGTTTTTATTTTTGTATTACTAGTATGAAGGAACTTTCAAAAACATTATTTACACTTATAAGATACTGAAAAAAAAATTCTTGGAGGCCAAAAGAGTTTGGAAGTAGTAGTTAACTCATAGTTGAGTGCAAAACAAAATCCAAAGGGAGACAAAACTTTTAGGGAATAGAAAATTTCCAAAGCCAAAAGGTTTGGTCTTTCATTAGACCAAACCATATCCTTATTAATTTTTCTTAGGGAAATGTGAAACTCTACATAGAAGTCAAAAATTAATTCCTCTAATCCTATAAAAAATGAAGAAATTATCACCATTATCCCATGAAATAAGATCTTTGACATGGTCCCAATTGGAGAAAGAAGGAAATGAAGAGAATAGGTAAAAGAACAAAATGAATGTTAAGGAACAATGATTACCTATATTCATAGAGAGTCCAATAGAGGTGGTACTATGATTGGTCATTGGATTTTGGACCAATAGTCCCTTAGAGGGGTTGTTTGGAAAGTCCGAATGTAATGACCCAGTAGTAGTGAAGCTATTGTTTCCCAATTTATTCATAAGAACACAAGTGATTACAATTGTGAGGTCCATGTTGTTATCTTAATGGGGAGCATAAGAATCGTCATTCAAAGTATGATTGTAAATACCTAATTATCAAGGTTAGTCAAAGACTTGTTTTATGTTAGAACCATATTAACATTTTCATTTTTTTGAAATGGGGAAGAAAATGATCCCTATGAAACCTCCTTCACTCCATAACTCTAGGATGATCATTTTCCAATAGTTGAGAGTTTTTCATGTTGTGATGTTGCTGACAATTGTAGTTGTTCATGGGTTTGTTATAAGGGTTGAAAGGATTATCTTCCCAAGTCTACATATTCTCTTTTGTTGTTGTTTTTTTCCTGATAAAACTTAATCATTAGTAGTCTATCCCACGACTTATTCTTCTAGGATCCATTTCAGATGTGAAGTGTTCTTCCAGGTTGTCGAAGAAGGATGGGATATCATGTTGATCCTTAGAAGCAGAATACATAGAATATAATTGATAACCCACCTATCTAGGTTGGATTTTAGTTCTATTGGGAATAGTAATTAGGCAATCATCTCTAGAGTAATTATGAGTAAGAAGAGTGTCTTGGTGAATAAATTGAAGTTTGACACCCAAACATAGCATATGTATTTGAATATATTTGCATCCCACATATGTGGGGGTCTTCTAGTAATAGAAAGCTAGAGGGATGCTACACGAGGAGGATATGAGAAGCCTATATTAGTGAACTATTGAGTGAGAGAGGTTTGCACAAAACCTTCTTCTAAAAATGGATAGAATAAGAAATCTTGTAGATGCTGGATTGAAAAATCTTCACTCATAGTGCACACAAGTTGAATCCATAGAATATCTTGGGTCCAAGAATAAACTACCACGAACAAGATGGCAAAGTGTTGTAGTGACTTTACTAAGTTAATATTCTTGTCTTTGTTGTACAAATTGATGGCTTCCAACAAACTTCTGCTACTCATAGCCTTACCCAATCATATTGTATTGATATATAGGTCAAGATCTACAACTTCAACCCAATCACCACGGGTGGAAGCCATGGCAAGAGTAAGTGAAAGTGAGGGAGTTATGGGTTATGAGATGTCTGATATGACAGTAGTTTGGGGAAGTGTAGCAATCGGAGAAGAGGATATTTTGAGTAGGGAAGAGTAGACAAATTAAAAATTGAAGAGTTTTCTGAATGATGACTATCACAATGCAGATGGTTTAAAAATATAATCATCTTTTTAGATGTAGGAGATAATTTGTTACACTTGGGAAATTATTTGGTATATGTTGCTCTCAAGTGTCATGATTATTAAGGTTTTTGGTACTAATAACATCTACTAATATTATTAACACTTTAGTAAGAAGTTCTAACATTCAAAGTAATATTGTGATTGATAAAGAAAGATATTTTTAGATATTAGGACATGTATACAAAAAACCCAAACCATTACAATGATGGCATAATTTTGGGTAATGGAAACCAAAGTGATTTTGACGTATGGTGGTGCACCTTTTACTATGATAAATCTTATACTTGTGAAATAGAAAGCAAGATTTTTTATAAAACACAGTTGTACATGAACTATTATTGTCATGAATCTTATGAACATATTTTTCAATAAAAAAGCCATAAGATGATTTGGGTGTTATATTTGGCTAATTGTTAACTGAAACATCAAGTGAAGCAGAACAAGAATGCAAATAAGGATGAGATGTGAGTTGGATATACATAGATCAAAACCTATATTGATGTGGACCACTTAGAGAATCGAAACTTCACATTAAGAGAAGGGAATCACATAGATGGACTTTCGTCTTAGGCTTTGATATTGGAAAAGATCATCTTTCAAAGCTACTTTTTGTTGTTCATGCAAAGTATTGAGGAAGAGCTCATCCCCTTGAATGATAAGGTCATTGTTAACTTGAGGATTCTGGAATCCCAATGATGTGGTGATCACCAACCGGGTTGGAAGGAGGGATCAAATGCTCACCAACATTGTCCCAACATTGAAGAGTGATCTTGTTCGCACTACAAGGAGTGAGGTCTATGGACCTATTGTAATGGAGTCCATGTTGGACCAATTTTTCTAGCCTCAAGCAAAAGCAAGGTGGTAATGGATGTTGTCCCAGAGAAGAAACCCATACGGCTTCTTTGTAATAGTTTATTTGAACCATTCCAAGACCCACATTAAGAGAGAAGTGGTTCTATGTGACCGGTAGAGTGATGTCATTGAATAGGAATGGTTGCATAAATCTTTGAGATGTTGAAGATGGTGCCATTTTGGAATTTATGGTAACCCTAGGTATGGGATGAAGGGGGAAGATAATACTACTAGTTTGGTGAGGACATGGATAACAAAGAGGGAGGAGAATATTTTTATTGATACTAGGTAACAACCCACTTCATATGTTCTATCCCTATGGTATATGAAATTTTTCCAGATGTCTAATATGACAAGGGAAGGGATAAGGATGATGGTTCTAGATCATATAGTGAGGGAAGTGGACCAAGAAGGAACCCTAAGGCAACCTTGAAGGATTTAGTCCAAGCCCTCACCAATGCCCTAGGATAAGGGCAACATCACCTCAGACAACACAAGCTGACTTCAATGGACTTCCTAAAGATAAGGCCCAAATCCTTTATTAGAGAAGGTAGTTGATGTAGTCACTAAGGGATAAGAATGTATTAGAAGCATGAAACATGTTTTCATGACCTGGATTACCCTCAACAATCCAAGGTTTGGTTTGGGACTCATATGTTGAAGGGAGATGCTCGTACTTGGTGGGATAATTTCCTCAACTCAAGAGTAGTCAATGCATTCATATGGAAAGGAATTTTTGAAGCCATCCAGGAGAACTATGTGTCTGAGGCTATGGTCGAGAAGAAGGATTAAGAGTTTTCCAACCTAGCTTAGGTCAGTGACATGAGCATGACCCAATATTCCATGAAGTTAAAGATCTTATAGAAGTATGGTTATGAATATAATGTGTGACGTAAAGAAAAGAAGTCCATCTATAGAATTAAGCCCAACCTAAGTTTTTCCTATCTGGAAGGGTACTCATGATCCTTTAGGGAGCCTTGGATGTTGTTCTAGAGATAATAGACCTCTCTAGAAGGTCGTATAGGAAGGAATTGCAGTAGAAGAACAACCAACTCCAACACCAAACTCCTAATAACCATAAGAGGAAGGCACCTGAGCCTACTTTAGAAGTTGGGAAGCCCCAATGCCAAACATGCAAGAAGAACCATGTCGATCCACACATGTATGGCATATAAAAGTTCTACTATTGTGTACAAATGGGGAACCTCAGGTCGAGAAGCCCGAAGTAGATCATATCCACACATAATAAGTTGGTTTCACGCTATTTTTGGAGTTGTGACTTGTAAAGACTCCCTTCCTGAAAATTGGATTTACATCTACGAGAGGCCAATTGTGCTCAACCTTGGTATAGTGTCCCCATGACCCTCAAATAGTAAATCATGTCTTTCCAAGTTATGCTCTCCCTCTTCTCTCACTCTTGTTTCATCCTCTCTATCTTGTTACGTTCCTTGTGATCAAGCAAGCCTAGATATCCACACTTTTCCTTGGTTTTGTGTCTCATAGATCCATATCAAACCTAGAACCTCCACAGAATCTATTGTGTGCCTCTTCCAAGCCTTTTGACTCAACCATGCCCCCACCTATTAATACTTATTTCGTGATCACCATTGTATCAAAATATAAATATTTCCATTGTCATATCGATCTCGATGATCCAGCCACCATCTTCCTCAAACTTGGCTATTTGATGGATTAATCTTCACCCTGTTGATAAGGTTTTGGGTGTTATGTAGCCGGATAGTCTCCTAGATACCTTCTATAGATGGTCTTAAAGTCACTTGAAGTACCAATTTTCCCTGATATAAGGTATCCCACTATTCCCTCTTTTTGGTTGCTTTCTAATTGGACATTAGTCACGATGAGTTTGGGTTTCTTGTCAACATGTCATTCTTGTTTCACTTCTTTACATTCAATATGATGTTGTAAGCCTCCAAGACCTCTGGTTTTGGTTGTGGGTTCATTTTCCCTAATTTTCATGTATGTCCTCCTATTTTGGTTGAGGAGATCCTGTGTTGGCAACTCTGATAACCATTGGACCATCCCTGATGGTTGTTGGGTGTGCATGACCTTGACAAATACAATGGGAGTTGGTTTTTATGGCGGTTTCTGAGTGTTGCAACCAGAAACACATCGTCGGAAAACTCCTCAGCTCTATGTTTGATGGTTGATAGGAGGAAGGATCCTCAAATCGTTTCTCAAGGATGCCACTCTTCTAATACCATGCTTTCACATTTTGTATGGTAAACTTTGTCCTCTTGCCTTGAATTCAATCAAAATCATGATACATTTCATTTGGAATGACTTTCACTACCCAGTCACACCTATAGTTTGGATGCATGATGAGGTGCTATCACAAAATTGCTTGTTACCCTAAGTCCACACTCCTAATGGTTACACAGCCAAAGGTGAGTAGACTTGAGCGTCCGTCCCTAAAATAGATCACATAACATATGAATGAATAAAACTACAAACAAGAACAAGGTAAGAGATAACAATATATTAAACATGGAGATAAGAGATATGTACCCATTTCTATGTTCAAGTGTACCCATTGGTGATTTGTTTCCAGATCATAGAGCCTTGAGTGCAGCGGGTCTCCATTTGGCAACTAAAAATTTAAGAAACACAATATACTAATGCTAAAGCATTAAGTACGCTATGAAAGGCAAGTAAATAGTTTAAGAGTATAGTAAAAGTTTCTTGGTTAGAAACATTATAATAAGAAAGAACTGGACACAAGGTGAGAACACTTAATGACTTTATTTTATACAAAGCATGTTTTAGGTTTCTTTATCCATTATATCAACTGTAAGCCTTTAGAATAACTTCTCATGGAAGAGTCTGTAAGGGTGCTCAACATTAGCTACCCTATTCATAAGGGACCTCAAGGTTATCACTGAGAGGTAACACTAGTATCATAATGGTCCTCCTTATCAAGTAAGATGCCTGACATGGTGTCCTTACACCAAAACTTCAAGCAAGTGCACCTGGGTAAATAATGGATTTTTCTAAATTAAGTTCAACGTTTACCAACATAGTATAATCAAAATAAAAGTAGTATTCATAGGGAACAATAGCTCAAACAAGTATTTATCTAGCCTAACATTCGTACAAGCATACATACAAACAAGCCAATAACATAGTAGGGTGAAGATATTAAGCGTACCTTGCCACTAGAGTACAAAATTAACCATTGATTTAGAAGACCATATATAGCAAGCTTGACTAGATCATGCAAGGTTGTTATCAAGTTTCATTATGAATCATGGATTCATTTAGCACTTAGAGTGATTTATTATAGTTAGATCAGGGATATATGATTAGAGTTTCAAGATATTAGCTAGGGCAATCATAAGATTTGAGCAAGCTTGAACAACATAACCATCAGTATTAATTTTCATAACGTAGTCATACTGAATCATAATCATGTCAGATTTTCACCATTAGAGTATAATCTAGATCAAGTGAAACTTAGTGTCATAAAAATCATCAAGCTACTAATTTTAATTCACAAAGTAACATAGATCACAATTAGATCAAAGTTCATGAGAGATTAGAGATCTAGTTAACAACTGCTGCATTATGTAACAAATCAAGTCAAGATTAGGGAATTTGATTACATCATGGTACAAAAAGAACCAAAATGTATAACAGTGAACAAAGCATGATAATTTATTGATTTAGGAGTTCACATAATCATTTTAGACATAAAAGACCCATATGTGAGCTAGGATTTAGATTCAACATCAAAGTGTCTATAAACGGCATGTTTCATGGTTTAAAGTACTTCATCAAGTCAAATTAGGATTCTAGCATGGAAAAGTTCGAATCTTAGTTCAATATGCATTTAAAGTTACTGATTTAGGTCAAGCATGAGGGTTAGAAGCACATTAAAATAGGGTTAAGTATTAAAGAGGTTGTCATTAGCATTAAAAGCCCATTTTAGGTCATATATGCAACATTAGACCATTTTAGGATACATGAATGTATTAAGTTCTAATCATAATGTATCAAGAGGTTTAAGACATTTATATTAGGCTAACATCATGATTTGGAAGCATAAAACATCAAGATCATGTATTTCATAGCACACAACATCTTAAAAGGGCATCAAAAGTATGTATTTAGAGATATCAATGGAGACACGAGCATAATTAGGATTTAAATGTATTTTTATTTGGTAGATCTCATTTTTTTGATAAAAAAGATATGTTATAATTCCTATTTTGGAGCTAGCATGACAAAGATACAGATTTTCAAAAAAATACCTTGATTCAGTTGATTCTGAGACCTTGGATCTTGATCTGGGGGTAGCAAAAGGAGGGCACTTGATAATTTGGGGTGTTGTCTGTATAATTAGGCACGTTAAGTAGATCTCTATGGACCAGTCCAGCTGGCTATCCTTCAAGCCATGTTGCGGTCAACTATCGCTGGTGGTCGTGTGGTTAGCGACTGCCAACGACTAGTAAACACTGCCCACCACTCCGCAAATGTACACCTGGAGTTCGCAGTAGCCTAACGGTGTGCCGTTTGTAGGTTGGCATAGAAAGCAAACTGAAGGGGAACGATGGAACGAGTGCCCTCAAAAAGTGTCTGAGTAGATGCGACTAGCCCTTGTGGAGCTAAGGCTACCTTCACCTAGGGTTGGGTGCCATCGAAACGTGAGCAGCTCTTTGGAGAGCTCGACGTCATGGTGTCGTCGCTAGTGGAAAAGAAGCAGAAGGAGGGGAAGGAGGGCAGGAAATGGATGGGAATGAGATGGGAAATGAATAGGGAAGCAAGGGTAAGTGAATGGGAGTGTTGGTTTTGTCAAAAGAGGTGCAAATGAAGGTGATTGGGTGGTGCAAAGGGGAGTAGATGGGCTGTTGTACCTTATCCGACACAAGCTAGAAGACAACTAAGGACCGTTGCATTTGCGTCCACCATGGACCACAAGTCAATCCAAGGGGTGAGATGGTCTACTGCTCTGAAATGGAGCATTCTCATTGTTTGAGAGCAAACGCCATGGATTGTGGAATTGTTTATGTTGTCTCAAAATTGTGTTTCTTTGACAACCTTGTAAAATTCATATCTCTCATATCGTAACTCCAATTGATGTGAAATTTTCAATTTTAGTTCAAGAATTTCCCTTAGTATTTATATTAAAAGTTGACATCTAGAATGACAATATTAAGGGTATTAAATTTTGGAAAAACATTTAGGCATTCAACTATAGTCAATAGAGCATGATGTGAGATTTATTTAATTCCATGTCGTCAATTGAGTACAATGTGATTCCAAACCATATAATTGGGTGTGAGGGATATTTATAGAAAGTCTAAAGAGTCAATTTTGCATTACTTTAATGAGAGTGGAAATCTAGGTTATCACATCCTCCCCACCTTAAAAGGAATTTTGTCCCAAAATTTAGATCAATCAATTGAGTTTGAGATTTCATATTTTTTATCACAATGATCAACGATATCTATCACTATTTCAAAATTTATTTAAAAGGGCATCATAATCTAAGTAATAGTCAGGTAGATCAACAACTTGGAGAGATCATTATATAAATCACATATTTGGAGAGATTATACTATAGATCACAAATTTGGAGAGATCATGTTTTTAGGTCAAATGAATAGAGCTGTTTGAATAAAGAGTAAAGTCTGACTTAAATTCCCAACAATTAGGGTCCTAACTTCTACATTGTCCTAGGTGGGGTTATACATCCATGATTGAGAATTAATATTTCAACATCATAATTTTATGTTCAAAATTAATGGAACGTCCCACCCTAGTCCACATGGTTCTCACCCTTAAGTCATAAATTGAGCAAATCAATATAGTCATAATTTCAAAATTTTAATATTTCGAAACATGAAAGTTGATAGTCATATATCGAGGGTGATCTCAAGGTCCAAATAGGGTAATCATAGGAGTCAAGTCAATATCAAGATCAATGATCAAGAGTCATTATTTCATACATCAATATTGAGAGTCAAGTTCAAACTCCAAAGCCGTAAGTCCAAATGTTTTGAAGCTGGGTTTTAGATCCCTATTTAGACCTTAGGGGTGATCATTCATACATACAAATAAATTGAGAAACAATCAAATAATATTTTGATCATTATTCATGCAACATTCAAGCTACGAGCAACATTTTGAGATATCAATATCAAGTTTGTTATCATTGTGTTCAAGGTCGATGAATGATCTAGACTTAGATCTTTTTAGGAACTTAACCACTATGTAACATACTAGATCTTGAACCCTACCCTAGAAGTTTGACCTTTTGATCTTAGCAAAACAAGGATTAGTATATCACTAATGAGATAATGCATGAACAAATCACCCTAATATAACCCCATGTCCTCACCTTAGATTTAGACCAATAATGTAACACAAAATGTGTCACAAATATTATATAGAGAATAACATAATAAATCATGCTTAATAATCATATATGACACATTCGTAGATAATTAGGATATAATTGGTTAAATAATGAGCTAATGGGCCATATGACATATCTCATAAAAAGAAGTACCAAAAGTGAAATCCAAGTTAAACATCATGCTCCTTGGGTCCCAATTACCTTGGGAGTCAACTTTCACATTATTCACATAATAATAATTAATTTAATTCATTTAGTAAAGAAAAGATTTAAGTTTTCCCCAAAATATCAAATAAAATAATAAATGACTCCAAAAGAGGAAAATAACCTTGGATTCGTAATCTAGATAATATATATAGAATTTGGGTGAATTTTCATCCAATTTGGAGAAAATTTACTTAAAAGGAGAAATTAGGAGAGAGAAAGTGTGTAGAAACTTCAAAATATTAAATAAATGCTCACACAACTCCAACATGTAAAATTGGTGGCAAATTCGTATCCCACACATTAATATTACTTATGTGTGAAGTTTCATAAAATTTGGAGAATCTTTAAAGTCATTAATGCAAGAGGAAAGAGAAAATGTGATTTGATTTATTTAGCACATCAAAAGTTCTTAAAAGGAAAATCTAATTGCATTTTCATATTCTTCATATCAAAATTAGGTTGGGTGTCAAATTTCATTTAATTTGGGACTCATTTGCACCCTCAAAAGAGAAGAGAGACAATAAAAAATAATTTCAATCACAATTTAGTCAAATTGGTTTGGGAATTGATTTATTTGTCACGCTACTGATTTTCTTTTGTTTTTTTGCACAAGCTTTTCTGGCCGTTGGATATTTGATCTAAGGGCTGCTGTAGCTTCTCCTACCTCCGTTCTTTTGGTTTTCCGCTCCAACTGCAAAACCAATTTTCCCAGCGATTTCCTTCTCTAAATTCTTCCTCTCCTCTCCACTTCTTCCTCCACTTTCTTTGCTTTCACTTTCCTTGCTTTTCCCCAAATCTGTTGACCCTATAAAACCTGGGTCTCTACAACCTCCTCACTATTTCACACCCTGCCACCCTTTTCCCCTGATTGTCCCATGTATCCTTCTTCTTTCCCTCTTCTCATCTCTCCTGGTCTTCGGACCCATGGGAATTCACTCCCTAACCTATGGCAATCTATCCTACATTATTTTCTAGCACCAAGTTTTCTCGGTGTGCACCGACTGACTCCCCCTTACACACATTGTGCAGATGACGCTCGCGTGTTGTAGCGATGTGTCGCCATGGTTCCAAGATTGGTCATAGAGCCAAAGGACCACCTCATCTCTTCCATCGAGGTCTCTGGTTTCCATAGACACCTTCAATTACATGATTCATGGTGAGTCTATTGTTCACCTCTTTTGTTGCTCGCCTGAGCCATCTGCGGCAAGGAAGTTCAATGTACAGGTGTTTGCTGCTATTTTGTGTTGTATGTACCTTGTTTTCTTTTTCCTGAGTCCCTCGTTCTCATCGACGATGTTGCTTTTTGTTTTGGCTTTAGATTCATGTTTCCACCATCTGATTGGGCCTCTTCTACTACACAAAGCTCACAACAAATACACGGGCAAGGGAGGAAGGAATCCCTCTATTAGTATTCCGCTTTTAGCCCTCGCTCGATCCCTGTTTTCTTTTTTCTCTTGGGGCATTTTTGTCCTTTTCAAAGGTGTTTTGCCCTTTTAGTCGAACGCTTTGGTGGTTGCTAACATGGCAAGTTGGTTGAAGATGATTGGGCCATGTCAACAGCCCACCTCCTCTCTCTCAAACTTTTTCTTATTTGGCATTTCAAATTATTCTAATTGGTCCAAACTTGTAAAATTTATAACTAATTCTGTGATTGTCAAAAAATTATAAATAAATATTCGTTGGAATCATAAAAATAAGACATATCTAATGATATAAGTTCTGATGGCTAAATCCAATGTTTAATAATATGAGTTTTCAATGGATCTAATTAATTAGGAATTAACTTATACAAATTAACTAAATATTTATAAGTTAGAAAAATATAATAAAATATGTTTTAAACTAATAAAAATATAACTAAAACATGGCATGGTTTTGATAACTCAATCCACTAATAATAAAAAGGTTGTTTTTAGGGTTTGAATAAATAATGGAAACCTAACCCTAATTCCACATGAATGCATCATAGGTTCTTTGAAGGCCTAGGTGTGAACCTAGACTTGGCTTTGGACAGAGTAGACTCTGAAGTTGAGGTATGTGGTATCCCCTATTCCTCTATGTTGAGAAATTCACCTATCTTATCATTGTTTTGACTTTGGCCTACACATATATCTATTTTCTTGATATCATGGTTCATGTGAACTATCTTGCTTGTTATGGACTTGGATATTCTCATGATATCTATATTATGCCTTGGTGCATATTGGTCTTATATAATGATATGTGCCCACTTTGAATTGGATGTTTATATGTTTGTGTTGTCCATTGTGCAATGGAAACATTGTATAATTCTGACTATACTTTTACTTGCCTCTACATTTTACATGCTATGTGATTCATTAGCACTAGAGTAGTATAAATTACATTGGTTTTTGGGGCATTATTCCCCTATTATTTATTGAGGAGAGTGGCAGTATCCCATTCTCTATACTTGAATCTGGCAATATTCCATTCTCAATTTTATATATTTGGGAGATTGATAGTATTCCTTTCTCTATCAGGTTTCAAGTTTATGAGACTTGGCTGCCTTTGTCTTTATATTGTTTTAGGGTTATGCTTATCTCACATGCATGCAGGTTATTGATGTTGATTGTGGGGTGTGTGTCCTACTTTCTTTTTGTGCCAGTATTGCACAATCTTTATTGTTTTGATTATGGCAAGTATCTTGTTTTAGGTAGTCCTTATCTCTTTCATGGGAAACATTTATTCTTGATGTCCTTTAGTCAATATATTGCTCAAGTTTTCTTTTTAGTATGCACATACCAGCCTTTGTTGATTTTATTTATTTTTCTCTTCTTTTTGGGGTATGCTTCCAACCCTAGGTGAAGGATGTGGAGGATATGTCATGAAGTTATGGACCTATCTTAAGGAGTTAAAGCTTGGATACAATATTGAGGTGGTTTAGATTTCCCTCTACGTGGATCTTTGTGATGTACCTTTACATGTAAGTTTAAGATATTCTTTTGTACTGCTATGAGAAATTGAATATAGTAAATATATTTATTCCGCTTCTATACTATGGTTGTTTTGTACACCATTAATAAGATTTGAAAATTTTACACTCACTCCAATATACCTTAAGGGTGTGTTTGGATTGGAGGTTCTATTCTTCAAATTTTTAGTAGAGAGGTGGTTTCACTTCTTTACTACATGGTATCAGAGCCCATGGTAGTCGAAATCTGACTATTTCAATTTTGTCTCCCTAATTAGAAACCTTGACTTAGATAGTTACCTTTAGATGAGATTTTCATCCTAGAATTGATCTATGTTTTTCATGAGATGATGAAAGGTTGATGTTTAGTGAACCCTAATGTGATGAGGATTAGATGATCATACCCTACCAAAAAGTTTTTGGTGACATAAATCTTTATATGCTATAGGGCTTGACTTGAGGATGAAATTAGGTGTTATGGATGAGTATTAAGTAGGGTGAGGAGATCTAATTTGGAAATATTGTGAGTTGGGTTTGGCATTGAATTTGGGCCCTAATTTTAGTTTTCACTCGCAAAAGTTTTCATACCATATTATTTTCCTTATATACTATATGTAAAAAAATGTTTTCTCAAGATTTTATCAAAGTTCTTTTAAACTGAGTCACAATGAAGTGGTATGAGAAGTTTGGTAGTCAAGTTAAAAATCGTGCTCCCTGGGTCCCAAATACCTTGGGAGTCAAGTTTCACATTATTCACATAATAATAATTAATTTAATTCATTTAGGAAAGAAAAGATCTAAGTTTTCCCCAGACCCAATTAATAGTCAATAATCCTCAAAGTTCAATTTAGGGTTCAAACACCTAGCTTCATCGAATTATAAATTATGTTTAATGTTACAAATTAGTAGAAAACCCTAAAACCGGTACTATGAAAAGCTCAAAAACTCTCAAAATAGACCATATAAGCTTTACAAACTTTCACACTCTAGAATATACTAATTTATATTTTATTAAATTGTAAAAAATAGTTATATGTTTTTTATGATAAAAAATGTACTAGATTCTATTCAACAAAGCACTTGTTAAAAGACAAATATGCCCATATGTCATATTATGAACTAATGTGACATGACATGGCTTCATGGTCCTTTCAAACTCTTAGATTACCTATGTGAACAATAAAGAAGAAGATGAAAAAAAGTGAGAATGATCTACACATTGTTACATTTGATTTATTACTTGTGGAGGCAGCCGTGAGATTTCATTGGGGGGGAAGTTCCCTCCTTATCATGATTTACATAATTTTAGTAGAGTTCATTTGCTTAGAAATGAACCATTTCTCTCATAGTCCTTGTGCATGCATGGGAAGGTGGCCATTGGATTCTTAACTATGAATGACTCAAAGGTACAAAAGTCAAGGCTCGATACAACAGGGACATGAAGATGAAGGTTTCATCATGACAACATGGATAAGATGTAGTTGAAGGTGAAGAAAACATAACACTAACATACAATAACTAATCTTATTAACATTGTGAAGCCATCTCAGGTGTGCACATGAAATTAAAGTCAAACCATTACTAGGAGGGAATTATTTACCACATGATGTAGAAACATAAACGAAACACTAAAAAAATTCGAACAATGAGAAGTAGCCCCAACCTGATCATTCAATGAGTGGAAAAAAATCTCAAGGTTATTAGGTCCTTTTTTTGGGGGTTATGTGAATAAATAGTCATCAGAACTCCTTGTTAGAATCCCAATTAAGGTATGTAGAAGGTGAAGATTGATTAGGAACACAATTAAAATTCATGGAAAACCAAAATTGAGAAATGAGAGAAGGAAATCTATGGAATCTGTTTGCTGACATAATTTCTTAGTAGTTTCTTGAGATGTTGAATCCATGCCCAATTTTTTGGGAATCAAAACATACTTCATACTTCAATATGCTATCAATGATGATATTTGCCCACAACAGTCGTAGTTGGACCACTGATATCCCATCATCCAACTTGGTATCACATCCTTGACTGTGTGTAATGCAAAAATTAGAGGGTGGAAAAAGACCAAATAACCCTAATCCTACATGATAAATACAAATAATCTCAAGGTCAGTTATCAAAAGATGCTCTGAGTGAAGAATGCTCAATCAACATGTAAATAGATGCATCTATTCTATCAAACACATACTTAGTGATGAGAGTTATCACATTTCTCTTATTGCAACTAACTCTCTTTGAGGTACTAGTAAGGCCCGACGTTAGAATACAATCATCTATAATGGAAAGGAAGAAAGGGGAGTTGAGGGGGTAGAAAAAATCTATATCACATTTCTTACGACAAGAATAAGATGACGTGATAAGAATATGCAAACCCAAAATTGTAATGGTTCAATGAATGGAAAATAAAAAAATGAGCATCAATATGTATTTTGAGTAATGAAATCAAAAGGGTGTTCTGATTTACTAGAAGTAGGTTCAAATTGGAGCTTGAGGAGAATTAATGGTGATATAAGAATACAACTTGACATGTTTCTAGGAGTTACAAACACTTGGATCTTCTTACTTAACTACCAAGAATGAAGGGTGTTGGATTGACTCCAAAGGTGCAACCCTAGGAAAATCGAGGGTGTTAAATGGGGTTTGACTAATTTACTTAGGCATATAGATGGTTTTGTTAGATGTTTATTTATATGTTAAGGCTCAAGGTGATGTGTGTGATTATGGAGGTTTGATGTGGGGGAACAAGGGAGTTAAGTGTTGGTAGGAATATCTTGAGAATGAAACACTATTAATGTAGGGTTCACAAGGATTAAATTTTGTGAAGAAGTTAAGGGAGAAGTCTTTATAAGGTGGATTTGAGAAAAGAAGAGATGGAGATGGTCAGCAGTTGCAAACACTATAAGGCTTAAAGGAGGAGAATATTGGATGGGGGAGACAACCTTAGAGGTTACATATGTGTCTAACAAATATAGTTTGATCTGGGATAGGCTTCCCTCTTATACATATGTGCATGGATATACCCAAAGACTGGTGGAGATAAACACCAAGGAAGAATGTGACCATATTTTCAAAATATATTCATTATTAAAAAAATTCTATTAATTTAAATAATATTTTCTAGGTTTTGAGATCGAATTCTTTGCTAAAGAATTCTAGAAATAACCAATCTAAGTAAATTTGTACTTGATATAAGACATTTTTGTCTATTATTATTCTTTACTTTGAGGGTTTTATTGAAATAAATGAAATAAATGGTTTTATTGAAATAAATATGAATTATTCTTTACTTTGGATTGTAGATTTTAAATATGAATTATTCTTTACTTTGAGGGTTTTATTGAACTAAATGAAATAATTGATATAAGACATTTTTGTCTATTATTATAGAAAATTATATTGGTTTTTGTACTTTGCGGAAACATAATTGTCTTCTCTATTGTTTAACTAAAAACTATATGGACTTGTTTTTAACAAGATAGAGGACATTTACACCTTTAGCCTTAACTAATTCACTTAGTAGTCACATACAACTAGATATTAGTCAAATAAATTACAATTAAATTATATAATGTGCAACCATTTGTAGTTTAGTTGAACATTGTTATAAATGTAATTAGATTTATTAAATCTTTACTTTAATCAATGTGGCTAACATAGTCATACTTCCATTAATTAGTGTATTTAGAGTTGACATAGGAAAACTAGGGTTTACTATTTGTATCTATGTTAAAATAAGTACATAAGGTAACTGGATTTGAAATTTGTTAATTAGGGATTCAAATTCATTTTAGGTATTATGCTTCATTTTAAGTGTCATTATAGAACTCAACTAATAATTTTCAATTTGGATCATGAGAGCTATTGGAAACCTATTCTTCTTATAAAGATAATCACTATATGTAACATCATAACAAGAAAACCTAGATATTTCTTTTACATATTTCTTCTTGATCATAATCTTGCCTTCTTAATGTAGTATAATTGGATGTAAATTTAAGTGTAGAAAGAAACTAATGAGTCAATAATAATGAGAGTTTATCTTACTTGCTAATGACATGAACAAAAGAAAAAAAAATATTTTAATTATTTTGTATACTTCAACATTATAAGAATCGGTGTTCTTGTTGCATTGCCTTCCAAATATGATCTTACTATCCATGAAATACACATGAAGGTTGAATTTTATGGTGATATTTAGAGGAAATTTATTTAGAACGGACATGAGATTTTGTAGTGCTTTACTTTGATAAAAATAGAGAATTGGCGATTTTATTCGTGTCATCGTAGTGTCTTGAAATTGGGACCTCTTGATAGCAAACCAAGGATATAACCATCTGGATGTCTAATGTTGGACATATATTGTGGTATTTTGGAAGTACCGCAATTTGGAAGTATTCGAAGCTACAGACACTCCGACCTCACAACAGGTGAACAGAATCCTTTTAGAATACAGAAGAAATGTCGCTGCTTGGGTTAGAGAAGCAGTCATTGAGACCCCAATAGCAATGCCGCATCACAATCGCAGTTGGAGCGGACAAATGTCGATGTATGTGGACGCAGCCTGGAAGAAGGGCAAAGGTGCCATTGTTGTGATTGTCCAGGACTGTAATAATCAATGGAAAGGAGGGGTAGGCCAGCTGATCTCAGCGGACAATCCTCTACAGGCCGAATTCATGGCCATTGCCCTTGCTGCGAAACTTATTAAAGCTGTCAATTTGCAAAGCACTGCCGTGATCACTGACTGTCTTATGGCCGTGAAGATGTTGCAGGAGGATTATGACAAGAACCCTAGATATGCTAGCATTATCAGGGGCATTCATCTTGTTCTGGGAGGCAATATGATGATTCAACACGTGGAAAGGAAGCAAAATGGAGCAGCTGATGCACTGGATAAGGCACACCTTCAAAAAACTTGTAGAATCAGGTATTATGATGTCCCTCCCAAGGACGTCATTGATACTGGACAAGTCCTTCCTTGTAATGGTAGTAGTACTACCATGTTTAATTCTATGCAAATAACTCATATTTGTAATTTGCCTTTGAATATGCTTGCACGGGGTGAGCGAGATGAATAAAATAATCGCCCGACTTCCATAAAAAAAAAACTATGCAAAATGTTATATCATTGGACAATTTTTATAAAATAGCTAAAAAGTGAAATGAATGTTTTACTCTCTTGTATCACTTTTGTAGTATTTGCAAACGAATTTGATACCTACTAAAAATTATGTAAATTTTTTTCTATGTCACTATGTAGATGATGCCTTTGCGTTTAATTATGAAAAGTGAGGAAACTAGAAGGGGTCGAGCCTCATCCGCCCCTTAGACCATCCAAACCTCAAGATTGGTGGTGTGGAGGTAAATTATGAGTGGTAACACCTGGGATCAAATCCAAGTTGCTTCATCAGTGGCCCTTAATTCAGTCCACTAGGCCATCTCCGTCTGGCTTTTGTCTTTAATTGTGATGTATGAGTTATCAGTGAGATTAAATAACTTTATTATCAAATCTTGATACAAAAGGCATGTCTGTTATAATGTGAGTTTATTCTTAAAATCAATAAAACTATAGATGGGACAATGGTCTCCCAATCTCATGATGTTAAGAATATCATTTAAGTTCTAACTATTTTTGTGGTTATATCAGTACTTATTATGTCCAACATAAGCCACATGTACGATTAGGAAATTGGTGTATTATTGTATCATTAATGTACCATCATGCTATTGAAAGTTTGATATATCTTGCTAAGTATATATGAATGGGTCACTATATTTTTCATGATCTAGAAGATAAACAAGTTGTTCAAATAAAAATTTTGGGAAATTGGAGAGAAAGTACTTAGATATGTCAATAAAATTTCTTTCCTTGGAATACATTACTAAAATCATGCTTTATCACTTGAATGATAACTTTAATGGATATGAACTTTAGGAGTAATGGGTCATGTAGATATTTGTTTCTTTTATGTTGTAGCACTAATACATAGAAGGAAACAAAATGTAATATCCTATGTAGGTTTCACATTTAAGGTTGAGTAAGTTGCTTTTTAGGAAATTGGGATAGAAGCACATTTTTTAGCTCGACTTATAGTTTAGCACGTCTAATGATAAGTTGAAATAATTCTTACATTATGACTGTAATTTCCAAGATAAGGACTTTCTATTGCAGTGGAAGAAAATTAGACACTTCCAAGTTAGATCAAATTTAGTAAAAATAGTCTGGTTATTGTTGTGTCTTTTATATGTATCGAGTATAACAAACCTTATCTGATCAATAAGGGACTAGGGCTATCTTTTCTTGTAAATTGTGGGCTAGTATGAGATGCAACCCAAATTGAAAACATGGACATCCTGTAAAGTATGTTCAATGTGGTAATAACAAATGATGTGGTCAGTTGTTGAAACTTGAGTTTAATTCATTTAAATTTGTACACATCCATCAGGAACGTAAGTGTGTTATAAAATACAAGTTGAAAAAAGACTATTCATTGAATGGGGTTAAATTGTATGATAGGGTGTTAGTATTTACATTTTGGGGGATGTTAAACTAAGTGATTATTGTTGTCTAGACACATCAAGAAAATTGTATTATTTGTCTATATCAATATTGACACAAGATAAGAATGCACAATGATTAAGAATCAACCTTTGCATTACCGACATAAACTTCAATATGTAACCACCAACAGGCACCTTGACATCCACAATTGCAGACTCAAAATGTATGTTCAATTGGTCCATGTGATGGTGTATATTGAATAACTTAGGTAATTTCTCAATCTAGTAGGTACCAATGTTGGAAAAATAATGTGAAAAATTTATCATTTTAGCAAACTAACTTGTATACTTTATTGGATATTTAGATTTGTGCCTTTTGTTATAGTAAAAGGAATCAATTTTTAAGGGTTGATGATGTAGTGTTATCATGTTGTGCAGAGAGAGGGACATTTACCCTACAGTTCTCAACTCCTAGTTGGTGTTTATCTTTATGAGGAAATAAAAAGTGGTCATTTGTTCACAAGGCCTAGATAAGTACATGGAGATGTGCACGCACGCCAGTTCTGGACAAGGCATGGCCTAAGTCTTACACTCACCAGGTAAAAAATGTATACTTTCTTTTTCATTGAATATAGAAAAATGATTGATTTCTCTATCTTGTCATATAAAGCTGTAGAATATACATACAGTCCAATATGCACACTATTAGGTCAAGTACATTGCACATATGCCTGGATGTGAAAACTATACGGTAAAGTGTTTTGATAAGTTTGGTAGAAAATGGTTGTTATTAGGTCCAGTGTGTCCAACTGGTCATGCACTCTCATATGAGTGTGTCTCTTTATATCGATGTGTACTTCATTTCCCATGAATAATAATTTCCTATCACGCATCATTATTTCGTGTTCATTGTGTGAGGAATTTTCTTACATGTGTCAATGAACTTTTAAATGTTTATATATATATATATATATATATATATATATATATATATATATATATATAGGGAATTCACTTACTGCCCACGCGGGTAGATAAGCAAAGTTACCCGACTCCCTAGTTATTTCACGCTGTAGTGTGCTAATATGGGAGCGGTGGCACTAATTGTAAATATGTGTGCAAGTGTTTTACGTGCATGGATTACATGGTGGCAATATTAGTAAATATGCTGTAAATCAATACATGTGCATGGAGTGATGGTGGCAGTATAGTAATTATATTATAAACAATTACACATACATGGAGTAGCGGTGTAAAGCCTGATCCAATTATAAAGATAGAAGCTGATATCCTAATAAGTCTTGGACACGTATGGTCATGCATGCATGATAACCTCCCATTTTGTGACGTTATCTTATTTAGTTATCTTTAATTTTCCATACTCTTTCTTAGATAAATTAGATAGAATCATTAAACCTTTTTACTTTATTGCGGATACACCAATAAACTAACTTTTCTTCTTTTTCATTACAGAAAACACAAAAAAATTACAAAGACTCCTCACGGTCCCAAGACTGCGAGGAGGCCTCACGGTCCCAAGACCGCGAGAAGGCCTCACGGTCCCAAGACCGAGAGAAGACCTCGCGGTCCCAACACCGAGAGAAGGCCTCGCGGTCCCAAGACCGTGAGAAGGCCTCACGGTCCCAAGACCGCGAGAAGGCCTCACGGTCCCAAGACCGCGAGAAGGCCTCACGGTCCCAAGACCGCGAGAAGGCCTCACGGTCCCAAGACCGAGAGAAGGCCTCGCGGTCCCAACACCGAGAAAAGGCCTCGCGGTCCCAAGACCGCGAGAAGGCCTCACGGTCCCAAGACCGCGAGAAGGCAAACGGTCTCAAGACCGTTTGAGACCAAACGGTCTCAACTTGAGCCTATAAATAGGACCTCAAGGGTCACTTCAAGGGGATCGAATCTCAGACGCCCAAAGGCTGCCTCTCCAGTTCCAGAGCAATTCCATCCTTCATCCATCGCCCTAAGGCTGCCGGTTTGAGGTCCACATCTCATCATCAAGCTACCTTTCTCTCTCATCAACAAAGAAGGTGGGAGGAGAAGATCCATCATCAAGCAACCACGAAGTGTGAAGATCGTTGCTCTCTCCACCAAGGGTTCAACCTTCCCTCCTCCGTGGAGATGTCGTTCTTTCTCTCTCTTCTCACCTCCTTCTTTGCTCTTGAGATGAGCGAGTAGTCCTTTTCACTAGGGTGCGGGGAGTAGCCCCTCTACCCATGTTTTCATTTCATGCAATGTAATTCAATCGTTTGCAATAGAGATACTGTCCTTTTTGGCTCAACATCTATCGTTTAATGAATGCTTGTTGTTTGATCACCAACTTGTGTTACTTATTATCTTTTGGTATGAATTGTCTACGTTTATACCTTTAGATCTGAATATCGATTGAATGTTGGTTCTAGATATATGTAGTCACCATATGTCTGTTTCGGTATCTAGGAGTGCTTTCACGAGTGGAGTAAACTCACTCCCATCGTTGCACTTTCATACTATGAAATGGAATCAGTTGACGTATGGAAGTGCAACCTTGGTAAGGTCGAGGAACACACTTCATGAAGGAGTAATGCAAAGTAAGTGACCATTCATTAGGGGATGGCTGGCATTGCAATACTCCACACTCCTCGTAGTTGGTTATCCGAAAGGAAGCTAAGTCTACAAAGATACTAGCCGATTAGTTTCTCTGTGCAGGTCTTTTTATTATGTTGCATGTTTGTGATCCATGTGTAGTGGTGTGAAACCCGGCAACATCCTAGTGGTTTTTAACCATTGTTTACAACCTTAGTTTCTACTTTCTTGCTTTACTTTCCTTGCACTTAGCTTAAAACTAAATCAAACTTTCGATCTAAATATCAACTGTTAAGTAGTTAAGTACGACTAAAACGTTTTCCATCTTGATTACATCAAGACCGTTGTCCCGAGGATTCGACCCTTAACTATACTACGATAAGACTTTCGCGTGTCTTAGCATACGTGGGTGGAGATCTTACCATAGTACTAGCAAGGCTAAACTTAGGGATTCATCATCTCTAGGATTTTTAGTGGCGTTGCAAAACTCCATCAAAAATTAGCGCTGTTGCTGGGGACAACGGAACGTTTTAGCTTTTACTTAACAACTTCTAGGTTGATTAGGATTTTACACTTTTTCTTGATAACTACTCCAAATCTTCTTGATTTCTCCATTTCCTTCCATTATCTTATCGTGTGATTTTCTTTCTACTCAGGTAGAAAACGTGTATGCAACCCCCGCATAGCATCGGATTCTCCCCTGAACCAGAGTAATTCTCTGAGGTAGAAAGAAGTTTCCACCGAAGGATTAGACTTAACCGCCAAAGAGCCAGACAGATGGCTGAAGAGCAACGCCTTGTTGTAGAAAGAGTTAACGCCGCCATAGCAGCACAACGAGCACAACTTATTGCAGACACTCGTGCTCAAGTGCAAGCTGAGATTCGAGCTGAGGAACAAGCTCGCATCCAAGCAGAGCATGCTTCTGCTCAACTTGCGCTAAGAAACAAGCAACTTCGGGACTACGCAGTCCCGAAGAATTATGAAGATGATCACCCAGTCCGACCACCGATTATTAACATACCAAACTTTGAAATCTGGACGCAATGGATCCAGATCATGCAAGGCATCTCTTTCTCTGGAGCATCCGGAGATGATTGCATGGATCACCTTAAGATATTCAAGTCACTCTGCCGACTTGTACCTCAAGCAGGAATCACCCTGGAAGCAATAATGTTACACCTTTTCCACTTCACCTTATCTGGAAGAGCGCTAAGCTGGTACAATGCTTTAGATAGACACCCCATCATCACTACTTGGACTCCTTTAGAAGAAAAGTTTCTTGAGAAATTCTTCCCACCTTCACTAACCTATGAGATTAGGGGACAGATTAATCACTTCGCCCAACTACCTGGAGAAACACTTGCGGAAGCTTGGGAGAGATTCAAGGAACTCCTGAGAAAGTGTCCTCACCATGGCATATCTCAAAATCAACTAATAGAAACATTCTATAGAGGAGTAAGTGATGATATCAAGCAATTTCTAGATTCCTCATCTGGAGGAAACTTTATGAGAAAGAACTATGAAGATGCTTGGAATATAGTTACGCTAGGGGCCGAGAACCAATCCAATTGGGGAAGGTCATCTAACCAACCCAAGGGAGTTCTTAAAGTCTACAAAGCTGAAGAATCTATGGAACTCAAGGCCATTGCAGAGGCCCTGAAGACTATTGCTAGCAAGCAACAAGCCCTCGAAACTTCTTTCGGGGAATATGACAAGAAGAAAAGCTCTCAAGTTCAACAAGTAAAAGCAGCTGCTGGAGCTTGTGAAGCCTGTCATGCATCTGATCATCCCACATTATCATGTGGTCTGTTGTACAATGTCATGATGGATTTACAACCACCTGTGCCGCAATATGAGCCCATTATTGAGCATCCCGAGGACCAAATGCCAGAGCAAGTCAACTCCATCCATTCAATACCTGGCCAGGTGTACTACAATCCAGATAAACCAAGAAATCACCCAGGGTTCCAATATGGAAATCCTGCAGGAACTGCCAATCCTCAACAACAGATACAAGGTGGATCTTTCAGCAAACAACCACCAGGATTTCAGAATAACTTCGCCCAAAATCAAGGGAATTATAGAAATGGGTTCCAACGATCCAATTATCCTAGGAATCCCTCCTATCAATACCCAGGACTGCACCCACAGCTGCAACAACCTCAGTTGCAGCAGCCACAACAACCGCAGTTGACAGCACATCCACAGCAACCCCAGGGGCAACAAGTCACTCAATATCAACAGAGGAGTGCTCCTTCCCAACCATCTGATGACATATCTTTGATTAGGCAGATGCTGCAATCTCAGCAGACCATGCTTGCGAATCAACAAGCTCAACAAAAGGCGGTGGAGGCCCAATTAGCACAGATTGCTTCTCAGTTGAAACCACCAGCAGGTACCTTCGCTGGGCAACCAGAGGCAAACCCAAGGCATGACCAAAATAGACCTGAGCAACTGAATGTTGTCACCACACGGTCTGGTCGTGTCCTTCCTGATACCATTAGAATCATCCATGATGATGATGATGTAGCTATTCTTTCACCAACAGAAAGCTCAACTCATGAAAAGGGAGAATCCACTAAAACTACTGAAAGGGAAAATGAAAAGGGACCTACGCCAGAAGCTCCGCTCAGAATTCCTTACCCGGACAGGCTGAAAGGAACCAAAATGGATACTAGGTTCTAGAAATTCAAAGAAGCTATGAAGAAAATGTATATCGATATCCCCTTTCTAGATGCCCTTTCTGAAGTGCCCGCTTGGGCCAAATACCTGAAAACCCTGCTGTCGAGAAAATATATGACAGTACAGCATGAAACAGTGAAACTAGCTCAGACCACTTCAGATATTCTGCTTAACAAAATGCCAAAGAAAAAGAAGGACCCAGGTTCCTTCGGTATTCAGTGTTCGATTGGAAATGGCTCTAGCAAAAAGGGATTAGCAGATCTAGGAGCAAGTATATCCATCATGCCCTATTCTATGTGTAAAAGATTAGGCTTTACTGATTTGTTACCTACGTCAATGACAATTCAGTTAGCCGACTCTACCATAACTGCTCCCGTTGGAATTATCGAGGATATTCCTGTCATAATAGGAACAAATTCTTACGTCCCGTGCGATTTCGTTATTATGGACATACAAGAAGATCTACGATACCCGATAATCTTCGGAAGACCCTTCCTAGCTACCGCCCGAGCACTCATCGATGTAGAAGCAGGAACGATTATACTAAGACTTGGGAAGGAAGCTTTCCAATTTAGAGTCCTTAACAGCATGAAAGGACCAAGCATTCAAGAGGAAGTTTTTCTCCTAGATGCTATATATCAAATGTCCCAGTTAGAAATGTCTAAACCTTCCGATGAGTTGGAAAGTGCCTTGACAAACCCGGAAGTAGAATTTTCGGCAAATGAACTAGTTCAACAATGCCTTCAATATTTAGATAAAGTTGAAGAAGCCCCAACAGCCACCTTTGAAGAACTCAAGGTTGTCACCGTTATAGAAGCAACCGAGCCACCTAAGGCCCCTGAATTGAAGGCCTTACCCGAAGGACTCAAACATGTCTTCCTTGACAGCGAGAAACTTTGTCCAGTGATTAGCAGCTCTACTCTGGAATAAGACCAAGAAAACAGACTTCTTGATGAGCTAAAGAGACACAAGAAAGCTATCGGATATAAAATGACTGACTTAACTGGTGTAAACCCAGCCTTATGCATGCACAGATTGCCTATGGTGGAAGAATTCAAACCATCGAGGGAACATCAAAGGAAGTTGAACCCTAATCTCAAGGAGGTAGTTCGCATCGAGGTTCTCAAACTCCTGAAGGCAGGTATCATCTACCCAATCTCAGATTCTCAATGGGTAAGCCCCGTGCAAGTGGTCCCAAAAAAAGGGGGGACCACTGTTGTTCTCAATGATAAGAATGAACTGGTACCTACTAGAACGGTAACTGGATGGAGAATGTGCATAGATTACAGAAAAATTAATAAAGCAACAAGGAAAGATCATTTCCCCTTACCCTTCCTAGATGAGGTCCTCGAGCACTTAGCTCATCAGAAATTCTTCTGTTACCTCGATGGTTATTCCGGGTTTTACCAAATCCCTATACACCTGGAAGATCAAGAGAAAACTACTTTCACCTGTCCTTTTGGGACATATGCTTTCAGAAGAATGCCATTCGGGCTTTGTAACGCGCCAGCCACTTTTCAGAGATGCATGTCTGCTATCTTTGCAGGATTAACAAAATCTATAATGGAGATATTCATGGATGATTTCTCAGTTTATGGAAACTCTTTCGACAACTGTCTGCTCAACCTGGTTCAAGTTTTACAAAGATGCGAGGACACAAACCTCATCTTAAATTGGGAAAATGCCATTTTATGGTAACGGAAGGTGTTGTCCTCGGACACAGAGTGAGCGAAAGAGGAATCGAGGTGGATCAAGCAAAAATTGACGTCATCTCAAAATTGATGCCACCAAAAGATGTAAAAGGGGTACGTGCTTTCTTAGGTCATGCTGGGTTTTACAGAAGATTTATCAAAGACTTCTCAAAAATAGAAAAACCCATGACACAACTGCTGACCAAGGACACGGAATTTAACTTTAACCAAGAATGTTTGCAAAGTTTCACAACTCTGAAAAATGCCTTGATTTCCGCACCCATTCTAAGAGCTCCAGATTGGTCACAACCATTCGAAATCATGTGTGACGCGAGCGATTATGCCATAGGAGCCGTATTAGGGCAAAGAATCGACAAGAAACCCTATGCTATATACTACGCATCTAAAACGCTGGATGAAGCACAGAAAAATTACACCACTACAGAAAAGGAATTCTTAGTTGTCATCTACGCGTTCGAGAAATTCCGCTCATACCTGATTGGAGCTAAAGTCATTGTCTACACTGACCACTCCGCTATACGGTATCTAATTCAGAAGCAAGATGCAAAACCTAGACTTATCCGCTGGGTATTAATGCTTCAAGAATTCGATTTGGAAATCAAAGACAAAAGCGGGGTGGAAAACGTCGTCGCTGACCATCTCAGCCGTATTAGAGTCGAGGATGAAGACAAAGTACCTATCCGAGACTCCCTCCCAGACGACCAACTAATGAAATTCTCTAATGGATTCCCCTGGTTAGCCGACATTGTTAATTATTTGGCAACAGGAATCATTCACCCGTCCGCATCCTATCACGACAAAAAGAAGTTCATTCATGACGCTAAGCAATATTTCTGGGACGAGCCCTATCTTTTTCGCTTATGCGCAGATGGACTCTTTCGTAGATGCATTCCAGAGATGGAAATCACTTCAGTTCTTGAGCACTGTCACTCAGGCCCCACTGGGGGCCACATGAGTTCTAAAAAGACAGCTCTTAAAGTCCTGCAATCTGGCTTTTATTGGCCTACCATCGCAAAAGACGCACATGAATACGTGCGATCATGCGACAAGTGCCAACTATCTGGGGGAATTACCAGAAGAAATGAAATTCCATTGAACATATGGCAAGAAATCGAACTCTTCGATGTATGGGGAATAGATTGCATGGGCCCTTTCCCCTCATCCTACGGATTCATGTACATCTTAGTTGCTGTGGATTATGTGTCAAAATGGGTAGAAGCTCTACCGACCATCTCTTGTGATTCAAAACCGGTAATCAAGATGTTTAAAGAGATAATATTCCCCAGATTCGGCGTCCCAAGAACGATAATATCTGACGGCGGATCACATTTCTTGGAACGGAGCTTTGAAGCCTTATTAAGAAAATACGGAGTCAACTACAAAGTTTCTACACCGTATCATCCACAGACATGTGGACAGGTTGAAGTCTCCAATAGGCAAATTAAAGCTATCCTAGAAAAGACTGTCATTCGGCACCGCACCGATTGGTCCACCAAACTATCTGACGCTCTATGGGCTTACCGTACAGCTTTCAAAACACCAATCGAAACAACACGGTTTTGATTAGTGTATGGGAAGTCTTGCCATTTGCCAGTTGAATTAGAGCATAAGGCTTGGTGGGCCATTAAGCAACTAAACTTCGATCTCAAAGGCGCTGGTGAATTCAGACAACTGCAACTCCAAGAACTAGAAGAATTACGAATGACAACCTACCACAACGCAAGAATTTACAAAGAACAAACTAAGATGTGGCACGATGGCCACATAAAAAGAAAGGATATAACCGTCGGAGACAAAGTCCTCCTATTCAACTCCAGATTAAAAATGTTTCCTGGAAAATTGCGTACTAAATGGTCGGGGCCGTTCACAATCAAACACATATACCTGACAGGAGCTGTCATTATTCTCGATGATAATGGAGGAGAAAGGACCGTAAATGGTCACAGATTGAAGAAATACCACACTCCGGCAGACAAATTATCAAGGCAAACCATAGAGATCCATGATCCTATAAAGTCAGCATAGCCGGAGCAAAATCTTGTCGAGCCAGCGACGTTAAACTAAAGCGCTTCTTGGGAGGCAGCCCAAGACCTGAGTATCACCTTCCCTAATTTTCTAGCCTTTTATTTTGTTTTTTTTTACTTTCTTCATTTTTTGTTTTTCTTTATTCTTTAAATATAAAAATACATAAAAATCCACATAATCTTGGGGCCAAACGGTCTCAAGACCGTTTGGTCCCTCGCGGTCTCAAGACCGTTTGGGCCCTCGCGGTCTCAAGACCATTTGAGCTCTCTCGGTCTCAAGACCGTTTGAGCCCTCACGGTCTCAAGACCGTTTGAGCTCTCTCGGTCTCAAGACCGTTTGGGCCCTCGCGGTCTCAAGACCGTTTGAGCTCTCTCGGTCTCAAGACCGTTTGGGCCCTCGCGGTCTCAAAACCGTTCGGTATGAGGCGCCCCCCCTATAAACCTATAAATACACCCCCCCCCCCTCGCCTACATTTTCTCTTCTAGAAGCCCGAATTCCCGAGCCTTCCTGTTTCATTCCTCTCTGCGCTTTCCTTCTCCGACGATGTCTCTGCGCTTTCCTTCTCTGAACGCTTTCCTTCTCTGCGCTCAGAGCTTCGTCTCTGTGACGCTGCTTCACACCTTCACCGCTCTTACTCTGCTCTGTCGTCACTCCCGTTCTGACGCTCGCCGCACCCAGGCTCCTCGCTGTCCGCGCCAACAGGTTAACAACCCGGCGGTTCACCGCTCCACACCACCGATAAACAATCGCCTACGTTCGAACTCCTCTTTGCCCTTGTCGCCGTCGTCGTTTTCATGGTTCTTTGCCGACGAACGATCGCGCGGTTCGTCTTCCTTGCGGTCTCCAGACCGCGAGGTCCCTCGCGGTCTCCAGACCGTGTAAAAAAAATGAAAATGACCAAACGGTCTCAAGACCGTTTGAGACCAAACGGTCTCAGGACCGTTTGAAATCAATTAACCTGCAAAACTCAAATATTATTACTTTGTTATAATTTCAAAATTTATGATTTCTAACTTTTGTTTTATTGTCAATCATTTCATAATGACTTCACCTGTGAAGCAAGGAACAACAGATGCTCCTTTCTGGACAAAAGAGGAATTACTAGTTGAACGAACAAATCTCCAAAACATAGTTGACCAATACAAAAAGACTAGACAGGTCCCATCACAAGTGAACCTGATTGAATTCATGAAAGACATAAAGCGAATCAACCGATGCTTAGATGAAGAACCTTCTGAAGAGGAGGTAGAAGAGATTTCATCCGACGAGGCCTCAGAATACCAGCCTTCCCCTGAGAAAGAATCACCCACTACAAAATCTAAAGGGAAGAGAATGGCTCAAGAATCCACAGCTCAGCTAGCACCTAAGAAGAGAGCCAGGAAGTAGGTTCACCCCGCCTCTACAAGGGAACAAATCCTGGCAGGGTACATCCCACCATCCACCACCACCACTACCACCCCTGCCACAACAACTATTCCTATTTTTCCTCCCATCACCACCACAGCACCACCACCCAAAAACCTTCATCTCCATAACATCCCCTCCATCAGCCAACTCCTTAAACCAACCAAGTATGTCTGCCCCAACATACTTATGAAGATGGGGATCTATAACAAAATCCTGACTCTTCTTGACAATTCAAACCTCTCCCGGCTATGCTTCGTATCCGAAATTCCCTACATTGAGCCAACAGCAGAATTCTTCACCTACTTCCACAAAGAAGCGGTGGACATCATGGATAAATAAAGGGACGGTGGTGACCGCAGAATAACCACCAAAATCTTTCACAACGGGGTGGTCATCACTAAAAATCTTCTAAATGAAATCTTTATCGATAATCGAGACCAGCTGAAGAAAGCTAAAGCCGCTGGTACAGAACACCCCAAGTTCAACAAGCATACCTTCTGGAAAACACTAACGGGGTTACCAACCTTTGATGCAAGGACAAGCAAGGCCTCCAACATTCATTCTGGCCTAGTGCGCATGCTCCACAAAATCATCATTGGCGCACTTTTCCCCAGATCCGAAGGAGGAAATGTTCTTATATCTGACCTTTTTGTCCTCTGGTCAGTCCTAAACGGAATACCCGTTAACATTGGACGGCATATGTGTTGGGTTTTAGGGGAGACAGAGAAGGCAGCGGAAACAAAAATTTCTCCCCAAACCCATACCGAGGAAACGCGTCAATGTCTATATAATAGGAAAGGATTGTTTGCGGAATCATACCTTGTCCCGAGGCTTGCTCGGCGACAATACCTCGTGCAATGCGCGGTCTTCAACTCCGGACTTCGACGGTGTCTGTGCAGCTCCTGGTCACACCGGGACTGACAACTCCTACTCGAACCGGACTGTCGGATGACAGTTGTCCTCCTAAGCGGAAGTGTTCTCCCGCCTCTGTAGTAGTCCACACGGACCACCTGGAACTCCACTATCCTTGTCCCACAAGGAAGTGGAAGGAGTCGCACCCTCCTGTTGACGTACTAGTCGCCAACACGCTCTCCTGTCTCCTGTTACAACTGCAGTTGTCCTTCCCTTGCTGCACCTCCCTTTTTGCGGGAAGCACTTGCTCGGGCTCTCTCACGGTTACCAAAACCAGAGAGAACGACAACTTGCAGAGCAACTGGTTGCACTGAGCTGTACTGTGAGAAGCCCCCAATACCCCCTATATATATAGGAGAGTCATGGGACAGGGTTCTCCATCCCGGGCAATGCGGGACTAAAGCAGGAGTAGAAGGGTTCGAGAATTTTCCACAAAAAGCAACCGGTTCGCAACTTGAAATGATCGGTTCACCACTGAACTGATCGGTTTGGCCATTGAGCCGATCGGTTGGACCTGAGCCGATCATTTGGGGCACTCCAACCGATCGGTTGGTGCCCTGAACCAATCGGTTCATGGTCCTAATCCGGCTCAAAAAGACTTTCTTTGTTTCTTTCCAAATTGGTATCGAATACCAATATTATTCCCAATCGAATCGGGCAATTTGAAACCAAAGGAAAATTCTTGCCGACATGACTTTTCCCAACTGTGCGGTTGCACCAGTTGAGCCGATCGGTTCAACCCTTGAACCGGTCGTTTCAACCTGGGCATGAGCCGATCGGCCTGGACACTCCAGCCGACCGGTTCAGCAACCTCAGTCGACCGGTTCATCACATGAACCGATCGGTTGGGAGCACAGGTTGGGCAAAATCAGTCAATTGCGATTTCAATCAATCCGATACTCCAATCAATGCTTCCAACACCTTGAACCATACGATATTGAGCTATCGACTGATTGAGTGTTTAATTGAACTACTAAACTCCTTTAGTAATCAATCTAAACATTGCTTTGTGGACAAAACTCCTCTTCTAGGTTAAATCCTATGTGTGTGACCCTGTAGGTCCATTTCACGTTGGCAGTGAAAGTCCATAACACTTATGACTTCACAAGCAAAGAGCGGTGACTAGTCACACATCAGTGCTACCCAAGTGAAAGTAGAAAGTTGGAGAACAACTTTCATCCTACAATCCGTGAATGGTGTTACAGCGAATGTATAATTCCTTTGTCACTGATATCCCGAATGAACTCGAGGCATGGAACAGTCATCCTGTCAATGTTCATTCACTTCCTTGATCTCAGAGTAGACTGGAAAAGATATGTATGACATCAATATCATATACTGATTCACACATGCGTGCACGCCTTTCTCAATCCTACTCATCAAGTGGCCATGGATATCAAACTCCCTCAGGAGGGACAAATCCCATATCTATCACTCGCCCCTCAAAAGCCCCATGTGTCAAAGCCACCCAATCATCACCTTTATAACAACCCATGTTTCAGGATTGCGTTTGATGATGTCAAAGTGTGCCCAATGACATGTGTTGAGTGCAGTGATTTCAGGTCTAAGAATCACACTCACCACCATCACTGTGAGTATTGACTGTGACTACCATCTCATGGTTCCATGTGTCAAACTCACGGTGGGTCTGTCCGGTACACTTGTTCTCTAACAAGTACCTATGTGTTTGGTTTGATATCTCTATATCATGACTAATGAGATTCTATCATCAACCAACACCACAATCTAGTCTTGTGTGTCATTGCTGTCTATCTACCTTCCACAATGACATCCGACTAGGGACATAACAAGAATGTACAAACTCTTAGCATCCGTATGATCTCATCGTTCAGGTCATGAACCTGAAGGCATACGTCATCGAGTACTGTCATTCTCTAGACATTCAAGCTGTTCTATCACTATCTCATATGACTGAACCAGAGAGAATTGGAAGCTCGCCTTTGATGTTTATCAAATCAATCTTAATGTATCCCACCAATCATCCCATGATTGGCTCTCAGGGCATACATACCAACAGACTCCCACTTGCACTGCGAGCCAATCACCCATGAATCATATTCATAGTGATCTTCAAACATGTCCCACATGTTACTGTGCTCTAGTGCCAACATAGTGAGTAATGACAACACCTTGCCAAAGTCTGTACAAATTGCATGTCTCACATCTCTTTGCTGTACGTCACACGTATGAGATGGAGTTGCCGTAATATGCGATCTAGCATTCCATTTGCTAACCTTTAGCCACATTGCATGATCAAGGATTCCAGACTTGTCATCAATGAGTGGAATATAAGTTCATCTTATGAACTTTCAGATCCATATAGTATCCATTGCTGTTCTCTAACACATAGATACTCGGAATTTCCCTTTTAAATGGTTTTATTGGAACACTTCCAATCATGTCCCAAAGTCCATCATCATCATCAATATTCTGGAATTTGGTCCACACTTTTATACATCTTATGTATATTTTGCGAATAATTTTCTGTCCTTTCGGAAGTTCGCATCAATGTAACTCTTTACATCGAACTCTTCCTTATCTCCATAGAACTAGTACTATACAAGCACTCATCAAGTTCTCATGGTATTCCAGTAACCCTTACTGGAAGCAGACAGACATCCACTCGTCATGTCCCACATACGAGTTATCAGAATGAGCACATCATATTGCCATGTCCTACATACAAGATGATGAATGCATTTTATTCTTGCCATGTCATACATGCAAGATAATGGGATGATTACATACATGATAGATCCATATCTATGCTTAGTGTTCCCATTCTTCATAAGAATTGGACACTTGGCCTTGGGATACTAACTCCACATAATATGGACAAGTTTTCTCCCACTGAATCTGTGCATACTGAACACTTCAGTACAGATTGCCAACGTATGCTCTCTCTTTCCAGGTCAAGAGATTTTCGAGAACTATCTCTATAGATCTCTATTCCTATCACATAGGAAACATCTCTATCTTCCTTAAAGATAATTTCCACATTCGGATTTCCATTCTAGAACATTTCCATTTCACATCAATATGTGGAATGTGAATACGCTCCCACTAAATCACAGATCCCTTCTTTATCTTTGACATATCAGTCAAACCCTTTGACTATATCATCAAAGTAAAGATCCAATTTTGAGTTGCTTGTACTCAATCAATCACATTGATTAGTCCATTGTAACTTATAGACTTCATTTGCATTAGTGGATTCATAAACCTTATAGGTCGTGTCACGTACACATCCTGGTTTTATTCCTCATAGGAATGCGGTTTTAGTATCCATATGCCAAATGTCTTAGCCATTAAGTTGCAATCAACAAGCATCATACTTCTCAAAATGTTATCCATGTGTCTTAACACTTAAGACTCATCAGCACTTATGGATATGATCCAATGAGTGCTACCATCAAGGTCATACCTTATGGTTCACATGGAAGTCATTTAGGATGTAATGGTTTCAAACCATAACTCAACATTCGTTTCCTCATATTCATCTTGATGGTTGACTCATCACATGAACAACTGATCACATAGATAATTGAGGTGTATCTGTTAAAGATATAAGAACTCACAACTCTTGTGATTCTTAATTTCTTTATTAGTGTGGGGTATTCTTTTATTAAGAAGAATTCAGTTATTTGATAATCATTCTCTAACTCCTTAGAGTATGATTCCTTCTTGATTCAGACATCGCCATGCCTTAATCATGAGTTCACTATGATACACTATCATAATCACTCATAAGGATCTCAAACATTTGGTCCAAGTATTTCATTCATTGATCTCATCAAGAATTAATACTTTACCAAATTTGTACTTCATTTATGATAATCTTGAACACTTCAAGATATTCATATTGGTATTTCTATAAATACCATTTGAAGGATTAGCATTTATTCCAATAGGTATGTAAATACATCACATGTATTATGCCTAATAGGATAATCACTCTCCCACTACATTAGTGAAGATTGATTAATCATGTCCAAGATATTCATGTCCCTTACTGGTTCTCTAACCAAAAGAGTCTAGTTTTATCCATCACATGGAAACTAGAAATGAATTTCTCATGATTAATGCTAATTAAATTGTTTGAGTTATCTATAACTTTTAGGTATCGTCTTATCTTATGCATATCAAATATCACAAGATAAATAATGCATTGCCATAAAGATCATATCTTTATAAATTGAAACATCTCTTTATTAATTGCCATCATTGTCATACAATATGCAAAAATAAAGTGTTTCTATCTATTGGCAAGTATGAAATAGCAGTTCATAACTGTATTACATGCCTTATTGGCTGAAAATAAACTAAAGTATTCCTATCACTAAAGGCAACACTTGCCCCAAGTAAGAATGCTTTACACTTTACATCTTGATATCATATATCTCAAAAAGTGTTACAAGTTTATTTACATGACACCTTTAAGTAGAGGCTTCAGTCGCCTCCTTCTTCTTTTGTTCTTCCAGGTAGAGAGGACAATTCCTTTTCCAATGTCCTGGTATTTGACAATGGTGGCAATTTCCTTTCTTGGTCACGCCTCCCTTGGCTTTGAGAGATGAAGATGGCTTGGACTCCTGGATAGCTTCAGAACCTTTCTTAGCTTTGCCCTTGCCCTTGCGCTTGGACTTGCCTTTCTTGCTCGTAATCACCATCACGGACTTAGGCTTGTCCTTCTTCATCTGTAACTCGGATGTCCTCAACATGCCCAACAACTCTGACAGTGGCCTATCAAAGTTGTTCATGTTGTAGTTCATCACAAACTGACTGTAAGATTCTGGCAACGATTGCAGTATCACGTCAGTAGCCAACTCTTGGCTCAGTGGAAATCCCAGTCTCTGCAGGTTCTCCACATACCCAATCATCTTGAGTGTGTGAGGACCAACTGGATCTCCTTCTGTCATGACGCACTTGAACAGCACCCTAGAAACATTGTACCTCTCTTGTCGTGCCTGATCTTCATACATGTTCCTGAGATGCAGAATCATCTCTATGACACCCATGTTCTCGTGTTGCCTCTGCAACTCATGGTTCATTGAACATAGCATCAAGCACTTTGCATCAATGGCATCATCAGAATGCTTCTTGTAAGCATCCCTTTCTGTCTTTGGTGCATTAGGAGTGGGTTCCTCTGGAATTGGAGTATCGAGGACATAGAGCTTGCGCTCTTGAGTGAGAACAATTCTCAATGTCCGATACCAGTCGTGGAAGTTTGTCCCATTTAGCTTGTCCTTTTCAAGGACCGATCGCAAAGAAAAGTTGTTGTTGTTTGTTGCCATTTGAACTACAAAAGGAAAATATGCAGTTTTAGTCCAAAACTCATTTTTGACTTATTTGATTGATTTGAGAATTTGACGATATAATTAGGCCTTTAATTAATTATCGCTCCCACTATTTTACTTCAAATTGATACCCTATGTCAGCTTGAGATGTATTTCCCTCCTTTGTTCTTTGATATCATGGTACATCTTGTTGTCCACTTGACTAGGGAAGTGAAAATGTTGGGACCAATTTTCTTGCATTGGATGTATCCCTTTGAACGATACATGAGCATTTTTAAAGGTGATGTTCGAAACCGTTATCGGCTTGAAGGGAGTATTATTGAAGGTTATGTGGCGAGAGAGGTTATGGATTTTTGCAATGAATTTCTGAGTGGTAATAACACTCCTGTTAATGACAAGAATATTGAGGAGGGCAAAGGAATTTTGGGATCACGGGTGAAAGTAATCATTCGTGAGCAGTTGGAACAAGCTCACTTGTATATTTTGCACAACATGGATGAAGTGAGTGTTTATATCGAGGAACATACCAATTTCATCAAGAGACAACATCCTCGAGCAAGTTCAATGTGGCTTGCTAAAGAGCATAACAAGACTTTTACTATGTGGTTTGAAGATAAAGTCTTACATCAACTATCTCAAACACCAAATGATATTACGGAAACTATCAAATGCCTCGCCTTTAAACCAAAACCGAATGTTATGTCTTATGAAGGGTTTGACATTAATGGGTTCACATATTACACAAAGCGCCAAGATGATAAGAGTGTCGCCCAAAACAGTGGGGTCACTCTTCAAGCGTCGACTATATATTTTGCAAGTGCAAAGGATAAGAGTCCACGTGAAGCTAAAATGTCATATTATGGTGTCATTGAAGACATATGGGAGTTTGACTACATAGATTTCAGAATTCCTCTCTTTAAATGTAATTGGGTTGATAACACCAAAGGAGTTATAGTGGATGAATTGGGTTTCACTTTAGTGAACTTTGAAAAGATTGGCGAGAAGGGTGAACCATTCATATTGGCATCACAGGAGAAATAAGTATTCGATATGGATGATCCTGCAAATGATAAATGGCCAGTTGTTCTTCATGGTAAAAGATAGTTCATTGAAGATCCTATAGAGGAAGAAGAGTACTATGATAAGTATGATGACTCCATACCATTCTCAGTTGGGTTGCCAACTCCAAAAAATATTGAAGCTAATGATGACTTATATGTCTGCAGAGATCACAATGAAGGATTGTTAATTGATAAAAGATCACAATTTTAGAGGCATGCACGTTTATATTTTTTTATTGAAGCTAAATGTTTTCTTTTTTAATATCAATATCATTTTTAGATTTGATGTCTCATTATCTTGTAGTTAATATAAATGCTAAATGTTTGCCTTTTTAATGACATTTTCATATGGCTGACAATGATGAGCATGATGTCCATGACGAGCATGAAGTCCATGATGAGCATGGTGAGGATACCAATGTAAGTTTTAAAAACATATCATGTATTTCTATAAAATTCATTATCTTCTAGTTATGTCATATATCCTATATTTCTATATTGGGCTAATTCAGTGTGTTTATTTTTGTCAAATTTTAGGTTGATGTACCCAGTGAAGCACTGGAGGAACTTGATGCGCATCACCAAACACTTAACAAGAAAAGGGGCATCACTCTATTGAAGAAGTTGATAGATCTAAGTGGCAGTGGATCCAGATTGGCTGTGGAGTTTGATAATGGAGGAAATCCAATTGGAGTGAACTGTAATAATTTTGTAAACTATCTTGGGGTTGTCACTCGAAGCCATTGTGGTGTTAAGTATGATAATTGGCATACAGTTCCTCAGGCGAAGAAAGACATGATATGGAAGGATTTATGCGTGAGTTATTATTATTTGCAATTCTATTTTGTAGATTACAAATTCTATTATTTGCAATTCTATTTTTGGATACTAGTTAATAACAATTCTATGTTACAGAATCTATTTGCATTGGATGAGAAGCTGCATCGTAAAAGCATGATGCAACACGCTGGAAAGATGCTAAGGAACTATAGGACAAATCTCAACAGAGAATACATAAAAGACGGTGATAAGAAGAAGAAGTCATCCCTTGAACAGTGGAACTTCTTGGATAAAGAAGATTGGGACACGTTTGTTGCTTCAAGAAAATCTGAAGAATTCAAGGTATTAGGTGTCACTCCCAATTTAATTAATATATGTTATATTAAATGTTAGTTCTACTAACCAAATCATTAATGTGCATACTAACTAGGCTCTCAGTGAGGCACAAAAAGCAAGGCGTGCACTGAATGTGCATGACCACACTATGGGTCCAAAGGGCTATGCAAGCATTCGCCAAAGACTATAGGTGGAATCTGCTTCTACTCAGGAGTCTGCTGTAACTTAGGAGTCTGCCACACCCATGCCTCGCCATGATGTCTGGATAGCTGGGAGGAAAAATAAGAAGGGTGAAATAAAGAATCTCGTAACTGCTGAGGCAGCTGCGAAAATGGTAAAATACAACTCTTAGAACAATCGTTTGAATATTGATTATTTGTGGTGTTAACTTACCAATTTCTGTTGATGGTGATTAGCGGGAGCTGCACGAGCAGAGGAAACAAGGCACATTCATCCCTCAAGGCACAAGGGATGAATTGGAAGTTGCTCTGGGTAACCCAGAGAATCCTGGACGTGTTAGGGGTGCAGGCGCTGGTGTGGGCATCAAAGCATTCTTTGGGCCATCCCAACACAAACCCAGAGCGGGACTTTCACAAGAAGAGGTAACTTATTCTTTTTTAGAATGTTATTGGAAAAGGAAATTCAATAATAAGAAGCAAATGTTTCTTTTAAACATGTATAGGAGAATAAAAGAGTTGAGGATCTAGTTTCTAAGAAAGTCGAGGATATAATGCAGTGGTGGCAGGCATCTCAGGCTTCCAAGCAGCCTATGGTGACCCACTCTTCTCCTGATGCACAGACTGAGAGTAATCATGTAGACCCACTGCCGCCTAACACGTCTGCTGTAAGTATTGTTTATGACATTGTAGCTAGTCTTTTCAAGATGATATATTTTCAATATGATATGTATATATGTATAACATTCTTTACGTAAATTTATAGGTGTTGAAGCCATGTCGCTTAAGAATGCAAGACTATGTTGTTGCAGAGGTGCATGCTTACCCGTCCCTTCCTGGGACAACATTTCACAAGACTCCAATGCCAAAGGGCTACATTCGTGTGAGCCCGATGCATGTATTCCCCGATTGGAGGGAAGCTACATTGCCATATGCCCACTCGAATATTGATACACTTGCTGAGGCAGAAGGCGGGGTGATATTGTGGCCTAAAGCAGATGTCATCTACACTACTGAAATTTTAAGATAAATTTACATTAATTTAGATTGTTAATGTGTATATATGAGGTCAATTGATCTAAAATTATATATACATGTTAAAAAGAAGACACCCGGAGCAGCTAGGCCTCTACCTCCATTTCCTGCATTACCAAGTTGGGTTCCAACTCACCTAAAATTCCCGTTAGGTCCTACTTGTAGAGGAATGGCATGTTGGCTACAGGCACATAATATACATTGCCCTATAATTGTTTCTTTAGAAGAAAATTATGTAGGTCAATCTTACGAAAGCTCTTTATTTATACAAGATATTATTGAGCTGTTTCTATATGATTGGCTAAATACATCAATGATAGTGACATTGATAAGGTGAGATCTTATTTATACATCTATATACCTTGTGTAAGATTCGGTGATCTGCTTTCTTATATATTAATGCATACGTAATACATGTTTTGTAGCTACTTAGTCGAAAATCAATGTAAACAATCTGCCTTTGACCATGTGGGATTTTTGATTCCATCATTGATTAGTATGGTAGCTAAAGACCCCGATAGTGTTCAACAATACTGTATAGATGCTTTTACAGTTTTCGGTCAGCAAAATAAGACAATAATAATAGCTCCATTCAATGTCAAGTAAGTTTACTTTACTTATAATTTGGACTTAAGAAAATTACATTTTTATTGTGGATTTTGAGTTATTAATTTTTAACTTTTTTACCTCTAGCGGTAGGCATTGGGAGTTACTAGTTATTGTCCCCGGGACGTTCACTGTTTATTATCTAGATCCTACAGGGAGTACATTGAATACTAAAATTGGACAGGTAATGAGATTGCCATTATTCTGGTGAGAAATATTTCATTTTTTATATCTATTAACATATGTTATTACATTACTATTTAATTATGCAATTTAATGTGTTACATTAACATGTAGGGGTTTAGATGCATTCAAAAATGTTGGAGGAAAGGTCCCAAGGAAAAAGAACCAGCCAATAATTTGGGAGAACGTAAAAGTAAGTTCCCGACTCCAATGTATATATTATTTATGTGAATTGTGCTTAGTTGTATTTTTTAATATTTTGTATGTTTCAATTTATAGTGTGCTACACAAGACAACGACTGGGCATGCACATACTATGTGATGCAATTTATGCAGATGATTATCCAATATGCCACATTGGACATCAATACCATACATGAGGTATTATATATAGTCTCATTAGTTAGTATGAAATATATCAATCTTATTTTGATATTATTACTTATATATATACATCATTCTCTTTTCAGGTATTTAAAACTGACCACAGTATAGGTAAACTCTTAAAAGATGTACATGCTCCATATACGATGGAAGTATTAAATGAAGTAAGAGAAGAATGGGCAAGAGCCATACAAACAATGGGTACTGTAAGATATAATTGGGATGCTGATAGCAATGTTGAATGATATTTTGTAAATGAATATTTTTGAATGTTTATATATGTCTGAATGTTTCTACATGTATTTGAATGTTTCTACATGTGTGAATGTGAGAATTGAATTGATGTCTAAATGTATCTACTTGTGTGAAAAGTAAAATTTTTGATTTTGCAGGTTTGTGACCTATTTCTAGGTTGATATCAATGGATGTCATAAACCTGTAGTTCAGAAAACTAAACTACAGGTTCTCATCCTGTTGACTAGCCATAGCAAGCCTACAAATTGATAAGAAAAAAAAATTAAAACATAGGCGTCGGTTATTTATAGAACGTCGTCATCAAAGACTTACAGCGTCGATTATTGGATGAAAACGCCGCCTAATATGACAAACAACTCGACCATGCAAGAAAGTACGGCCGTGGTGGTAAATGGTGTCGGTTATTAGTATAAAACCGATGCCTATAGTACTAAACACGGCCGTGCAGGGAAGCACGGATGTGGCGTCTGGAAATATGGCGTCGGATTTTTAGTTGTAAACCGACGCAGAAAGTGTCCTAGATGGCGCCATTTTTGTGGCGCGAACCCTTTTGGCGTCGGCGTACGATACATAACCGACGCTGATAAGTGCGCTGCTGGCACCTTTTCGGTGGCGCAAAGCCTTTTGGCGTCGGTTATAAAACTGACGCTGAAGAGTTCGACCTTTAGCGGCGCCCACATAGGCGTCGCTTGAGAACCGTCGCTAAAAGGGCATAAACAACCGTCGCTAAAGCCCTATTCTATAGTAGTGCACATTCCAATCTTCATATATTTGACTCTCTGAGAATACATACCAAAAGACTCCCACTTGAACTTAGATCCAATCACCCACCAATCTTATTCCAAGTGATCTTAACATGTCCATCATGTTTCCACTGTGCTAGTGCTTTTATAGCGTGTTAGTGACATTTTCTTCAAGTTGTTATATTACAAGTCTCACATCTCCTTGGTGTATGACATCTCGTATGAGATGAAAGTGTCATAGTATGCTATCTGGGATTTCTTGCCTAACCAGTAGCTCCATTGTTGTCATCAGTATTTCTAATATGTCATCAATGGTTGGAACCTCCCATAAGTTCACCCATAAGAACTTCTAGATTCATACAATATCTTCTACTTTTCATAACACCAAGATACTCGACTTATACTATAGATTTAAACAATTTGATTTAGCTCAGAACTCTTCTAGCTTATAGTTCTAATTTTAAGGTCAAACACAAATTTTGATTGTGAACATCAATTTTATTTGTCATTTTGGAAGCTTGCATCAGTATAACTCCTTACACCCAACTCTTCCTTATTACCATACTCAAGGAACTGATCCTTTTAGTGATTCTCAAGCTTGTAAGGATGTTCTTCATGGTATTCCAATGACTCTCACTGGGATCTAACACGTATCCTCTCATCATGTCCAATAAATACGAGATTGTTAGATAGGTATATATATATCCTCTCATCATGTCTAATACATATTAGATAACAGGATACCCTCTCGTCATGTTCAATGCATACAAGATAACATGATAAATACATAACATTGCATTCAAGATCTAATTGAGAATGCATATTCCATCTATTCATGTGTCCATGTTCTTCACAAGAACTGGGACACTAGGCTCTTGAGAGACTAACTCCATGGAATCATGGAGAAGTTTTCTCTCATTGAGTCTTGCATGTTGAACCCCTTCAACATCTTTCCAGTGTATGTGCTCTTTCAAGAAGCTTTCCAGATCTATCTCTATGGATCTCAATTCCTATCACATAGGATGCTTTTCCTAAATCCTTCATAGAGAAGGTGCTTCCTTTCCAGGTTTTACTATTTGTAGGATAAGGACGTTATTCGCCATCATTATGTGGAATATAAATATGCTCCCACTGAATCTTTTATGATCATAGATTCCATCTTCATTCTGACTCAAGTCAAACCCTTTAACTGTCTTGTCAAATAGAAGATTCCAACTCTGAGATGCTTGCTTCAATCCACAGATTGACCTTTGTAGCTTATATAATTTATTTGCATTATTTGATTTATAAAACCTTTAGAATGTGTCACGTACACATCCTCATAATTATTCTAGTTAAGGAATGTAGTTTTAACATCTATATGCCAAATCTCATTAGTCATAACAAGCTGCAACAGCAAGCATAATCCTTGGAAGACCTCATCATGTTCAACACCTTGAACTTGTTTGAAGCTCATTACAACCAATCTACCCTTCCATGTTGGTCTTCTTCCTGAAGACCCAAATGGATTATGTGGGTTTTAGCCCTTTAAGTGGATCCACCAAGATCATGCCTTGTTGGTGTACATCGAGTCCATCTTTGATCTTATGACCTCAAGGCATTTCTCATACTTTGGTTCCTCAATAGCTTCTAGTTAGTTTTTTTACTCATCATATATGATCAACTCATCACCTTTCTAAGTTATAAGATATCATAATCTTTCAAACTCAAGGTATATTCTACTAGAACTATACAATTTTGTGTTACATAAGGAACTTGATATTTGACAACCATTTATGGTTCTCTTTGTTCGTATTGTACCTCTTTAGGTTCAATGTTTTCTTATTAGTATTGAACTTTTTGAGTTCTACTCTTCTCCCACAGATTCCTTTGTAATGAGATTCCCTTTAGGAATACAACCATCCTGGCAACAAATAGGTTGTTGTCAGATTGGGATAATAGTAGTATTTAACAAAATAATAGTTATGTGCTTTATGGATAAAACATTTCAAAAAAAACTATTTTATTATATAATATTTCATCCCTAATCACTATAAAAAAACATATCGGGACACTTCCCATGACATATATCATATGGTTTATTTTGTACCATTTCAAACGGTACAAGGACTTAGAAGATTATCTAGATTTATTGACAATTACACCACGACTAATAGGGTGTGATTCCTTCTTTTTGATACACTTCCATGATGTACTATCATTGTGTTTTAGGTGGAGTTCATTGTGATACACTATCACAATCTCTCCATAAGGTCCTCAAACTCTTGGTTTAAAATATTTCAACATCGATCATATCAAAGTATCTCAATACTTTACCAAGTTAGTTACGTACTTCATTTATAATTTCCTTGAATATTGTAAGATATTCATACTTGTATTTCACTAAATACAAATTTCCCTATCTACTGAAATCATCAGTAAATGTAATGAGGTACTAGTAACTACCACTAACATTTATTCTAAAAGGTCTATATACATCATTATGCATGAGCCCTAATAGAATAGTCGATCTTCCACTATATATAGTGAAGATGCTTTTTTCATATTGCCCAATGAACAAGACTTGCATGTCTCTATTGGTTCAACAACCAAAACAATCTAGATCGACATCACTATGGAATCTAGAAATGCATTTCTTATTTATGTGCGCTAGATGACAATGCTATAGGTATTCATTATTTTAGGTCTTCGAGTCATTCAATATATATGTCATATACATATTTGTTTTTAGAAATATAAAGTATAATTTGTGAGACATAGGGCAATACCACAAAACACCAATTATTATCCATACAAGATACATGATGTTTTCATCAATGGAAAGTACATAATAGCAATTCACTAATTCTATTATGTGCCCATGAATGACTGCTTCCAACTGTAGTGGCAACACCCTTTGCTCCATATAGTTCAACCTCACCTCTTCTCAAGTCTTGAAGTAGAGATCTCTATCTCTTTCTTCTTTCTAAGATCCTCTATACAACGAGGATAGTTTCTTTTCTAGTTTCCATGCTAGTGATAGTGGTGGCACTTCCTTCCTTAATCATTTAAGTGAAAATGACATATTCCATTTGTACTTAACCTTCTCCTTGTCATGAGTGTAGAAGACTTGGACTTCAATTTAACCTCAGAACTCTTCTTGGCCTTGCCTTTTTCCTTTGGTTGCTCTTCGACTGATCATCATCACAGATTTGTCCATCTCCATTCTACCTTTGGCATCATTATGACAAGCATTTGATAAAATGCCTATGTGGTTCATGTAATGATTTATAGAATCATATCCATGGTCAACTCTTGACCTAAGATAAATCCCAATCATTCCACATGCCCAATCATATTAAGCACATGGGGTTTTAATGGGTCTTCTTCTGTAAGTTTGCACTCATACAACGCTTTGGAGACATTATAACTTTCTTGCTTTACATGATTCAATAAAATGTGTTACCATCTCAAGAATGTCCATGTTTTTATATTATTCATGCAACTCATAGTTTATACAACATAGCATAAGATACTCAATGTCTATGGCATCATTGGCATGCTTCAAGTAAGAAACCATTTCACCCTTACGCACATTTGGAGTGGGTTCCTTTAGCATTGGTATTTCAAGGACAAAGAGCTTTCTCTCATTTGTGAGAACACTTCTCATCCTTAACCAATTGTGAAAATGAATCTCGTTTAGTTTGTCCTTCTTAAGGACTAATTGCATTGATAACATATTTGTCTTTGTCTACAAATGAGATATTGCAACCTTTTTAAAACATTTTTGATTAATTTCATTTGATATATTTGACAATATTAATTAGTCCTTTAATTAATTATCACTCCCACTATTTTATTCAAATTGATAACTCTCATGTATCAATTCAAAATATTGCAATGTACAATCTTCTAGTGAGCAATGATCTAAAACAATTCAACTATTACCCGACCAATGCCAAAGTCTATAGTCAATTATTAACGTAGGCAACTTTTTCCAACTGCATCATATGCAATTCTTGCATAGATGATATGTGGAACTCCTTTCCATAGTCATTTGCATGCCTTTAGTGCTTAATCTCATTAAGGACATACATTTAAACCTAACCCAAAACCCAACACAACAACAATGCACCCCTCTTGGAAGACCCAGATTATTATCATCACACTTCCACGAGATAGACAATGTACCACCCTTGGAGTGCCCACACTTAGTCGATTAAGCTTTTCATGTATGCTGGTTATGGAAAACATCTAAGACTTAATATTTATATTAATGTATTTTATATATAAATAAATATACATATTTAATCACCACATACTTATAGTATGTATCATATACATGCTATAACCACAATGAAAACATGCAATAATAATAACTAGAGGTGGTTATGGCCAACTACTGTAATTCGTCAGGGGCACAAGGAATTACTACAACCTAGGGTCTACATCACATGCAACAACCTATTCTTGGTGAAGATTCGTGCTTGTTCCAATCTAGGTTGGTCGGTTTAACTTTTGAACTAATCGGCTCGCCTCCTAGCTGCTCGACTGGGTTCTTGAAACGGTCATCTAATCTCAAGTTCAACTGATGTCTAGATTACTCTAACTAATAGGGTGGACCACCAGTGGATCGTTTGTCCTCCTATCTATGGCCTTCTCAGTCCTCCAGTCAACCGGTTCGTCTTACAAGTTGGTCGGTTTGCCTTTGTGAAGATCTTCATCTCATGTTGAAACATAAATTAAAACTATCATATTTTATATTACATTGTGAAAGGGAAAACCCTGAGTTACATTCAAGACAAAATAGGAAGAATAGCATTAATTTACATTTGAAAAGAAGAGAGAGGCTTGATATGCAGACCGAGTAGCAACAGAAATATATAATTACAACCATGCACACAAAAAACTAGGATTATTGGCCATAACCATGCTAACATCCACCATCAAAACACTTTTAGGGCGGTGTGTGTGGATTGTATATTATATCATATCATATATATTAATTGGGATAGTATGTGGTATTTAATCAGATATGTACATTAATTATTTTAATATTAACATCATATGTAATAAAATAATAAAAACTAAATCCAATCACATCGATTCAAATCCCTGACCCACTGTAAATTGACATGGCTCTGATACCACTGTAGGAAAATCGAGCGCATATATAGGTAGCGGAAACAAAACATAAATGTCTATTTCCCAAAACATCAAGACTGTGTCAATAACAATGTATCTAGGAAGGAAAGGTTTGCAAGGTTATACCTGATCCTGGAGCAAATCCAGTGACATTACCCTTGCCATAGAAACATGCTTCTTTTTTGGGAATTCCATGTTGTACTACCAGAGCCAATAGGAAGGAGTTGTTCCTATCGAACGTCAACCTTCTAAAGTTAATACCTCTACCACAATTGTCTCTCCCTTGCTATCCTTACCTTTATAGGGTAGGACTTGCTTGGGATCTATATTGGTTACCACAATCAGAGATGACAAGAATTATCAGAGCAACTTTTATGTTCTGAGAAGCCCCCAATATCCCTTTATTTATAGGAGAGGCTAGAGTTAGGATTTCTAATATGTACGGGAGTTGAAAGGGTTGGATTCATAAATTTTCCAAAACCTACACATCGCAAACTAGTTAGTTCACAAGCCCAACTGGTTGGTTCATGTGTGAACCAGTATGTTCATGTAGTTTCCTATTTTGAATCATATTGGTATTATGTACGATTAATGCAATATATGATGTCAACACCAATCCTTGATCCAATCGAACTAATCATTGAAAAAGGAGATTCATTCCATGAACTTGCAACGCCTGGGCTCACTGCCCATGGCTCTAATAGAGTTTCAAAAATGACGGTTGGCCCCATAGACCATCACTAGCCTGAAGTGCGCACTTTGTTCTCACTCACGCGCAAGCTAGAAAAAACTTCATGACTGGTTATCCATCCTAGTACTACTCTGGGATGAGCACACTTAACCACATAGTTCTTTCATAATGGACTCCCTAAAAAGGATGTGCACCTTGGTGATATGGGTAGTCTAATCATTTATTTTAAGATCATGCTATCTGAGGCCTCAAATCTTGGGACGTTACAATCTCCCCCACATAGACTCTTGATGTCCTCATCAAGGCTCAAGTATCTGACCTCATAATCTCTTCCCCATTTCAGTGCAGACCTAGAATGGCCCATAGACACCCGGCTCCTATCCACGACTACCAACGCAAGGGTGGCTCCAACTCATCTCAACAAATAGCCCTTTGCCTAGACCGCACAGCTTAATACTTACATGCCACATGCTCATGTGGGTCCCACCTACTGGAGGGGAATTGGCTCTAATATCATTTGTAGAACTCGATCCCACTGCCCAAGGCTCTAGTAGAGTTTTAGAAATGACAAATAGCCCCACAGGCCACCACTAACTAGCCTTAACTAGTGTAGTCCAATCATTCCATGAATCGGTCGGTCGGGACCTGTGAACCGGTCATTTGACACCCTGGTTCAACAATTGATCAGCCAATGTTGATTCCAATTGACCTAACACTCCAACCGATCTGTTCATCACTTGAACCGGTGGGTTTAGAGTCCATTCAGTTAATTTTGAACCTCAATTATTTAGTTGAATACCTAAACACTTTTAGTAATCAATCTAAGCATCATTCATGAATATACTCCTTTAATCCAATTGTATCCTATGTTTGTGACCCTATCGATCCAAAATTACGTTAGCAGTGAATGCCCATAATCAATTATGGCATCACAAGCAATGAGTGGTGTCTAGCAACACATCATTGCTACCCAAATAATTCAAAAAAAGTTGGAGAACAACTTCAATCTACAATCTGTGATCAGTGCTACTGTGATTGTATAGTTCCACTGTCTTTGATATCCGGATTGAACTCGAGGCATAGAATTGTCATCATCTCAATATTCAATCCATGTTTCTTAAACTAGAGCAGACTGTCTGAGATGCATGTGAATTCACATATCACATATTGAATCTCATGAGTACGACCATACATTTCTCAGTCTCACTTATCAAGAGGCCCTGGATATCAATCTCCTGTAGGAGGGACAAAACCCATGTTCATCACTCACCTGCAATCCACATATGACACAATGCACCCACGCATCACCAACCTTATTTAGGATCACATTGGATGATGTCAAAGTACATAAAAGACATATCATGAATGTAGTGGCTTCAGGTCTAAGAACCATAATGACCACTTGTCATTATGAGAAATGATTCTGACTACCATTACATAATGTCCATGTATCACTCCCATGGTGGGTCTGTCTGATACACTATTCTCTAATATGTACATATGTGCTTGACTTGATATCACATATCATGACTAATGAGACTCTATCATCAGTCAACACACACTCTAGTCTTATGTATTATTGTTGTCTACTTTGATTCTATAGTAATATCCGACTAGTGATATAACAAGAATATATATACTCTTAACATGCATATGATATCATTGTTCAAGTCACGTACTTAAATACATATATTATCAACTAATACCATTCTTTAAGACACCTACTATGTTTGTGTCATCATCTCATGCTGAGATATACATAATAGACATAATTATCTTTATTATTAACAAATCATATATTTAACGTCACATTCCAATCATCATATGATTGACTCTCTCGACATACATACCAACAGCCATATCCACCAAAGAGGTGAACATACTCTCTCCTAGAGCCCTTTGGGTACTAGTGTCACATTTGATCTTATAAATAAGGACCACAAAAGTTTTAGGAATGAACAATGTGGGAATAAAGATATTTTCATTTGCACAAGATACAAAACTACATATCTTCTATGTACTAGCTACACTATATTGGGCTTAACCTACACTAAATAAATCGGCTAGCTGCCATATATATCTAACAATATGGGGTTCTGGCACAACAAGGGCGGAGGCAAGAAGCTGAAAGCTGGCCCGTAGACTGTGATCTTGGAAATTGGGAGGGTGAAGCTCGGCGTGTCCTCCAATAGGCACATACAATGATGGGGAGAATGGGGCGACATTGGCAACGAGAATGTAACAATGGTGAAAGGCAGAGGGGAAGAAAATGAAAAATTTTACGCATAGCACGCCGTATACCCGGCCACATACTCGGTCATCGGAAATCATCAACTGCTGTGTTCCTCCTGCTGCGCCAGCCCACTGCCACACCCATTAACCTCTACTACCGCATGCACAATTCAATAGATATTTGCAGCAGCGATTATGCATGTTTTTACATGCAAAAATGATGCATGAAATAATTATCTCGCCACCTACTCCATGCAACTGTCATGCAAATGGCAGATATCAATGCACTATAGCTTACAAAAAAAATTTATTGCATATTTATCCTCACTACAGATTACGTAAGTACTGTACCTACAATAAATACATATACATTCACAAATGAATTTGAGAGGTACTGTACTTATATTTGACAAACTGGGTTGAAAATTAATAATTGAGTACAATACTTATAGATGCATTTTATAGTTGATTATGGACCATATGTGCACTACATTTTTGTAAAAAAATTATGTCCAGGCGAAAAATATTGTTATTGGATTCTATAGGTACTGTACTTATGCTTCCAGATCAGTTATACAATTATGCTTGATTTTATAATTTGTTAAGTATTGTACTTATGCTTGGTTTTATAATTTGGTAAGTACTGTACTTATGTTTGAAAAAACTGAGTTGGAATTAACAAGTAAGTATTGTACTTATTTTGCATGGATTCCGTAGGTACTGTACTTATGCTTCGATCAGTTATACAATTATGCTTGATTTTGTAATTTGTTAAGTACTGTACTTATGCTTGGTTTTATAATTTGGTAAGTACTGTACTTATGTTTGAAAAAACTGAGTTGGAATTAACAAGTGAGTACTGTACTTATTTTACATGGATTCCATAGGTACTGTACTTATGTCCAGATGACAAATATTACTACTGGATTTCGTAAGTACTGTATTTATGCTTCCAGATCAATGTTGTTATTAGATTCCGTAGGTACTGTAATAATACGGGAATGCAGGGGGGTGAATTAGAATGAGAGAGAATAATTACAAGAGAAAAAACGAATTAATACACTTTGCATGGACTTTGCATGAGTATTAATACTCTGGAGAGAAGAGTGGAGAGACATATTGTTGCATGGACTTTGCATGAGTATTAATACAAAGACAACTGTAAATGCTGCAGATCTATTTTCCCAAAAAATAGGTGGGTGGCCGGGTATAAGAGGGACTGTGTGTAGCCTAACTCAAGAAAATGGACATTGGACGCAACGAATGGTGGAACAGGAAGGTGGACGCTGGGTGAGGTAACGGAAGGTGCGGAAGGTGGGCGCTAGAGGCAACATCGATGGAGTGAGGAAGACAGACGTAGGGCACTGCAATGATGAATTGAAGGGATATGAGGTGAGAGGTGGCCGCTTGACGCAATGATGATGGAGGTGGGTAGCTGGACGCAACTATGTTGAAGACAAAATGGACGGAAGGTGTAGTAGACTGAAGTCAGACAATTGTTATCAAGAATACAAGGGGTGTTATCGAGAATCCAGTCGAAAGCATTGCCAGGCTCTACCTCCGTAGTGTGAGAGGGGTCTATGGGTTGGGCGAGTCCTGCCACAATAGGTCTCCATTGCCGTGGTTGTGCAGTCTAACATTGGCTTATCATACACAAACACAGTTTAGGACTTTTCAGTAGGATTTTCATCAAATCCCTTACGGAGAAACTGAGCGCGTAATGGAGAAATAAAAAAGAACAATTGCAAGCCCTAATAACCTAATAATATGTGTCCAGAGTTGCTTCAAAGTTCAAATAAAGAATTAGCAAATAATAAGAAGGCAAATAGAGATGTCGATTCTTTACAAAAGTTGACTTTTATTGTGATTTTGGTTTTTCTTCAGTTGGTATTAATGACGTCGTTGATCATGTCAGATAAGTGCGGAGTCGCTCTCAACCACTTAATAAGAAAATGCCACTTTTATGTTTTATATTTTAACTAGTAAACACATACGCGAACATGCATGTAACCTCTAAAATGTGAAAATTATATTAGAATAAATTATATTTATCTATTAAAAAATAATATAAGATATTTCATATCCATTTATTTATTTATTTGTTTAAATCATGTTTTGTAGTATTTGAATGACACATCGTTCATGTAAAATTTTGATTCAAATATTATTTGGATACAAGAAGACAAATAAATTGTTGTTCTTATTTTAATAGATCATAAGATATTTAAAATAAATTATTACTTGTCTTTAATTTATCAAATCAAATATAAAAGATAGAGTCATATTATATTTTCCTCAATTATAAGATTAAATGTAACAAACTATTTTCACTCAAAAGTGGAATGTTATTATTATTTTCATTTATTAAATGTTGTAACAACATGGAAGTTATTATTTATTTCCCACAATGAAAATCGTTAACGTACAAATACTAACAAGAAAAGAAGAATACCACATCAGTCTTTTCATATACAATAAGATTTTGAAATAAATCATTCTTGTTTTTACTTGTCAAATTAAACACTAAAGATAATGCAAATTCTATTTTCCTCAATAACAAAGTTAAAATTTTATTTTAGCTTAAATGTGAAATGGTATAAATTTTCGTTTTATTAATAGGTTTTATGATATGGGATTTATTATTTATTATTTATTTTTCATAACGAAAATGGGGTCATCAAGGAAAGAAGAATATGACACCACTCTTTTCATATTAAAAAATAATTTATTATTTATTTTTAATTGCCGAATCAAATATTAAAATAAAAATCATATTCTATATTCCTCAATAATAAGTTAAATGCAATAAAATATTTTTATTTAAATGTGGAATGGTATTATGTTTCATATTATTAAAATTTGTAACAACATGGAACTTATAATTTCTTTTATAGATAAAAATGATTTATGTTTGAACACAAACAATGAAAGAGGCACATGACATCACTCTTTTCATAGACCACTCATTACTAAATTTAGAGGGATTGATAAACAAAGAAGATCATAGTGTCATTTTCTAAATATCAATTAGTTTCTTAGAAATGTTAGAATCATAATTCCATGTCACTTACCATACTAACAATCAAACTTTGATAAATAGAGCTATTTCTAAAACGAAAGTGAATGCTTATCTTTTCCCCTAATTGTTTTAGCTGAGATCGAGGTTAATTAAGATTAGGCATGAATTGTAAGATTTTCTATATTAAAGTTACTCAATTGCAATAATGTAACATTTCCACTACCACAAATTGTATTAGTTAAAGAGCAGCATAACCGAAAATTTATATTCTGATAGTAGCGTCAAATCATTTCCAGCCTAAATGTTTGAAGAGACGTCATGGCCTTTCTTGAACGGTCTTCAATGCATGTTATATCATGAAGATAATACGTTTAATTACATAGTTTTATATGAATCCGACAAGTTCGTTGTTTTTTATCAGCACGATAATAGAGACCATTACAAGAAAAAAAAAACTAATACAATATCAAGGATCACATTTTCCAATTCTGAAAGACCGAAAACAAGGGAGAACATGACACTACCAGCAAAAATTATACAAAAAACCTCGAAACCCGCACATGAACCACTTTATGAGGAAATTGAATTAAATAAAAAGCATTGTAATTTGACACGGTAGTGGGATGCTGAGAAACTTAATATAGACATTGTCCTCATTGGCATTGCAAGACGTACAGCTTTTCCGTTCATGTGAGGCAGTGAAGGGAATTACGGCTAGACTATACACGTATGTATGATGATGAGACAGAGATACAACCAAACTAAAGTTGCATAGATGCAACAGCAGAATAGTTAAATGGGAAGCAGCGTGAATGTTGGTTGATGCTCCAGGTTTGAAGAGGGACTCCCCGTTCGCTTGTTCACTGTCTGCTCTTTTCGAAAATCCTTGTAGTTGAACGTGGTGAGCATTGTTACAACTTACCTGAGATGGAGCTCTCGGTGCGGGACGGGTTCTGAAACTAAGTAACGCACTATGACGTGGAGGGCGAGGTAGAGTGTCTTCGGCATGAGCATGAGTTTCAACTTTTGGTGCACCTCCATGGGCCAGTAGGTGAGGCTGTCCCACGTGACTTTGATCTCACTCTAGTGCATGTTGCTTAACACCAGGTCTCGTGTGACTTTGAAGTCCAGATCCACCACTATCACCACTTCGTCATCTCCCCCAATCAAGATATTCTTCTTGTTTTTTTTCCCGTTCCACGACGTTTTACTCCTTGAACTCAGGATGACGATTTTTTTTTTTTGCCGTTCAACATGACGTTTTACTCCTTGCACTCAGGATGACGGTAAGTGGCTAGTGCTTCTTCATGTGCCTGCGAGTGGAGATGCACGGGAGAGAAATCGTCGGTGCTAGTCTCAACCACTTCAGAGTCCGAAGGTTGGACAGCGCGTCAACACCTGCAACATGCTATTAGGTGGTGCTTGTATGCATGTTGATGATCTTTTCGTGCCTTTTTGAGTCGCGGCACATGTGTTTCTTCCGCCGAATGGATTAATCTGGGTTATATATATACATATATATATATATATATATATATATATATATATATATATATATATATAGAGTCAGGCTAGAATACACTCGAGTGTATCAGGAGCGGAATACACTCAAGTAGTTTTTCATGATGCAATATTTTTTTTTTAAATCTAATCCGTTGATCTTCTTAAACATACCGTGAACAACTCATACGCAAAATTTGAGCACATTTGGATATGTATAGCTCATGTTATGAAGACCGCAAAAATTATGCATTTCAAATTAGTTTCGCGCGTCGATTTTGTTGCCCTTGGATGAGTGACTTACACTCATCCAAATGGGCTCAAATTTTGTATGTAGCCTAGTTATAGTATGACGGTGAAGATCAACGGTTTACATTTTGTAAAAAATAATCTTGATATGCAAACACACTTGAGTGTATTCGTGCGATCCGTACACTTGAGTGTATTCTAGCCTCTCTCTCTCTCTCTCTCTCTCTCTCTCTCTATATATATATATATATATATATATATATATATATATATATATATATATATATATATGGCCGTTCATTCATTGCCCGCGCGAGTAGCCTGGATTTTGCTACCCGGTAGCTCAAAAAGTAACTATTCTGGCCAAAAAAGTAACCCTGCTATCAAAACAGTAACTATATTGATCAAAAAGTAACTATGCGACTAAAAAAGTAACTCTGTACAAAATATACAGCAGATATATATGTATCCGTGTTTTAAAATCTGTTGTTGCAAATGTAACTATCTATGCACAAAACTTAGCAGTTTGCAAGGTAAAGTAACCCTCTACATGTCAAAAGTAACCAACTTGAAAAAAAGTAATCGAAATGGTGGGCGGGTAGCTACCCGCGCGGGCAATAAAAATGTAGAGGGTAGCTTAGATTTTCGCTACCCGGCATCCAAAAAAATAACTCTCCTGGCCAAAAAAGTAACTCTCCTGTCAAAAAAGTAACTATGGCGAACATAAAGTAACTACACGAATAAAAGAGTAACTCTGTACAAAATATACAACATATATATATAAGGACGGGTTTTTTTATTTTGGAGGGGCAAATGATATTATTTTTGGCCAAATTTTTTTGGAGAGTTAGACAAAATAATCATCTACAATTGTGAGAATTTTTTTTTTTAAAGTGGTCCGAATGACTGTATATTTTCTGCACAGTTACTCTTTTGGTCTCAGAGTTACTCTTTATATCAAGAGTTACTCTTTTGATTCAGAAGAGTTACTCTTATATACCATATAGTTACTCTTTTACTCGCGCGAGTAACCAGAGGGTAGTGAAAATGTAGCTACCCACACGGGCAACGAATGAACAACCATATATATATATATAACGATCCAGTAAGAAATAAATGTTAGTGAGAGAATAAGAGGCATTTGAATAACTCCCCACATAGATCAAATTTTCATAATCCAACCGCATAGATTATAACTATTCATTAATATTTACCTTTCTACAAAATTTTATCACCATGTGATTTGTAGATCATTCACAACAACAGAATACTTTTTGACACTCTATATTGAATTTCAGGCTGACCGTTGGATGTAAAATGTGTATATTGTACATATGGGCATGCAAACAGTGTCTGATTGTAATGATTTTTTGTGATAAGATAAATGAAATGATGCTCTTTCCATCTATATGGTTGGATTTTAAAAAACAGTTCAGAATTTGTAGTTATTCAAATACCTCTATTGCTCTCACTGTGGGATGTTTCTCACTGGATCGCTACCCTATATATATATATATATATATATAACACTCGAATGTACGGTTCACACGCTACACTCAGGTTGTGTTTGCATATCAAGCCTATTTTTTTATAAAATGTAAACCATTGATCTTCATTGTCATACTATATTTAGGCTACATATAAATTTTGAGCGCATTTGGATGAGTGCAAGTCACTCATCTGAGGGCAACAAAATCGACACATGAAACTAATTTGAAATGCATAATTTTTGCGGTCTTCATAACATGACCTATAAATGTCCAAATGGGCTCAAATTTTGTGTATGTGTTATTCACGGGATGTTTAAGAAGATCAACAGATTAGATTTAAAAAAAATACATCATGAAAAACTACTTGAGTATATCCTGCTGTGAATACACTTGAGTGTAGGGATGAGCATTGGGTCGGGTTATACCGGGTTTTGCCTATCCCAAACCCAAACCCACATTTTAAAGTGGGCCACAGGCCGGGTTCGGGCCCAGATAAAAATGAAAAATGTCAGCCCATACCCGGCCCATATAAAAATGCTGGGTTTCGGGCCGGATTCGGGTTTGCCCATATAACATCGAATGAGCATATCAAATTTTGCTAGATCCAACTTGCTAACATGGAAACTAAACTAGTATGATATGTATTTTGTGGTCAACCTTCAAAACAATATATATATTTTGTGATAAATGTAGTCAGAATATGTACACCTTAGTTGTATGATCCCCTACAACAATGAATGGATATTGAAAGAGCAACAAATCATTTTCTCATACATAGAATCTATGATGTTGTGGTTTTTTGCTTCTCATCCTATATGTATATACAACGAAATGGGTTTTGGAAGGGTAAGAGATCATTTATCTCCTACATGTGGACATATGAGAAAAAAATGAGCATAATCTACTATGCATTGAGCAAAAGATCATTTGTCCCCTACATGTGGACAGAGTGAGATCAAAACAATGAAATCAAGTATGTCTATCTATGTCAATGATAGTTATCTTACTAGTATCAATTCACTAATCATGTTGATTGATTACAAATTTTCTATGTTGCCAATGGTTGGATACATACTACATATTGCATCAAGAAATATGTATGTTTTTCTTTCAAGACAAAGATAGATGTATGCATCTATAATGTACATAAAATCTAATCTGGGTATTTGGGTTTTCGGGCATGGGTTTACCTCCGTCCATACCCGGCCCAAATAAAATATGGGTTTAAATTTTAGGCCCGGCCAACCCATATTATAAATCGGGTTCGGGTCTGGATCGGGTTATGTGGGCTGGGTCGCGGGTCGGATCGGGCCGGCCCGACCCGATGCTCATCCCTACTTGAGTGTATTCTACCCTGACTCGCTCTCTCTCTCTCTCTCTCTCTCTCTCTCTCTCTATATATATATATATATATATATATATATATATATATATGCGTCAGGATGGAATACGCTCGAGTGTATGGATCACTCACTACACTCAAGTTGTGTTTGCATATCAAGACTATTTTTTTTTATAAAATGTAAATCATTGATCTTCATTGCCATATTATAATTAGGCTACATACAAATTTTAAGCCCATTTGGATGAGTGTAAGTTACGAGAGAAATAAAATTGACGCACGAAACATCTTGTGAATAGCTCATACGCAAAATTTGAGCACATTTAGACATTTATAGGTCATGTTATAAAGATCTTAAAAATTATGCATTTCAAATTAGTTTCGCGCATCGATTTTATTGCCCTTGGAAGAGTGACTTACACTCATCCAAATGGGCTCAAAATTTGTATGTAGCCTAGTTATAGTATGACGGTGAAGATCAATGGTTTACATTTTGTAAGAAATAGTCTTGATATGCTAACACACTTGAGTGTATTCGTGCGATCTGTACACTCAAGTGTATTCCATCCTGACTATATATATATATATATATATATATATATATATATATATATATATATATATATATATATATATATTATAACAGATTGAATTTTAGGGTCCTTTTTGCAATTTTCCCATTCTCAAGCTTTTATTTTCTATCGCGTCCTTTTGGACCTTTTCATAAATTTTCCTATCTTTTGTATCCTTTTTGGCCTCAATGTTGAATTGAGCCTTTCTTGAGGGTGTAATTCATAATTACCCACTTTCATGATAATGAATGTATTTTTGCACAAATATTCCATTTAATTTGATAATGGAGGATTAATAATGCGAAATGGCCATTAATGAGAGAATTACACTATTTCCTTCTCTCTCCTCCAATGTGGCCATAATATATGAAAATAGGATAATATGGCGAGTTTTTGCTCTTGAAATGATTAGGTGATGACTATCTTGAATATTCACCTAAGACTTCATTAAAATAACCTTTTGATATTATTTCACCCTTTTTATGTATTAATATAAACATTAATAGCCAATATGATAATTAAGGGCCAAAATATATGTGGAATGAGAAACAAATTTCATAGCATGGTTCTGAACATTAATGTGAGCCGATGGTTCAAATTTGGTGTCATTTGGATATTGTTGGACCCTTCAAATCGAATTTATAAGAAATGAATAAAGTGTGACTAAAGTTCCTAATTTAATTTCATTGATATCATCTCTTTGGCTCGTTTGATTATTATCTCTGTCACGCGGACCAGATCCACCATGGGCGCCATCCAACAGCCTGTGTTCACTCTAACTCGGATCTGACGGCCAGGAGGTCATCTTCCTCCTTTGGCCGTTTGGGCTCTGCTGTGACTCCCAGACTTCCCGACGCCGTTCTCTCTCCCTACTTCATCTTTTTGTGTGATTCTTCGACCGATGAATTCATCTCTCATACGCGCTTCAAATGATCCATAGCTCGTCTTCCCTCTCGCACCATGCACAAAACGCCTAACTCGCTTCTTCTCCCCCTCTCCGCCGAGCTTTCACAGTGAGGCCTACAGCCCTCTCCATGCCTATATAAGGCTTTTCATAGTACCCCCAGACCTCGAGCTCCCTTCCTCCTCGATCAATTGGGTCTCATCTACGCCGAAACTCCCCGACCTCCTCTTCCTCCCTCTCCAGCGACGGCGACATGCCACGCTCACCTCCGACCACCACTAGTTCAATTTACGCGAGGGTAAGCTTCGTCGGACCTCCTTCTTTGTTTCCCCAGTTTCCATTTACCTCCCGACGCTCTTGTTTGCTGTGTCCTATAGCCGCCATGAAGCTCCTGTGGCACCTGTCATTTTTGGGGTTCACGTGCTCCACCACCCGTGGCGTCACCTCCGTTGAACTCGCCCTTTATCCACGAACCTTTTTCGGTCTCTGGTTTCTCGAGAATTGCCCTCTGTGATTGGTTTTCATTCGTGTTTTTGCTTCCCTGTTTCTCGGGTTGTTCTGGTGTTCTTGGCCGATGCGAGAGTCCCTCTGCCATCGCCAGACTTTAGGGAACTCATTCGCACCCGCTTTGAGCTGAGTTGTGGCCTTAAGATGCGAAGTCAGGCTGGAGTCGAGCTCCAGCAGCTCGCTGTCTCTCCATGACCAAGGGCTGGAAGATGCCTGTTCGTGCAATGACCAGGGCATCCATGCCATGCTGATCGAGCGATTAAACCCCCATGGGCAGTTATGGTATTTCTGTTTTTTTTTTCAGCCGCGACTAAAGTGTTGTGATTGCATGAGAATAATATCCTCACATTTTAATTGCTTTGATTAACCAAGCAAGGGCAACATGGTCCTTTAGCATTTCACTCATACGCCCTTTGACCGAGTCCACGCTAGTGCGGACCGACTGACTGGGCCAAAACCTGATAGGCCCATGTCAGTGTGGGACCGGCTCTTGTGGCCCACACCTTACAAATATTATTTTGCCTAGGTGGCATTTTCTCAAAATTTAATTGGCCGAGATGGTTTAATTCAAAATAAATCAATCGAATAGAATCCGAATTTGTAGTTTTCAAGTCATGATTCTAATTCTTTTTTCAAAGTTTTATTTGAATACCATTTTTTTGGTGACCGAGAGAACCCACCTCGGGCGAGCCCGACATGGTAAACTCTCGAGGCATGAGAGGGTGTGGATTGTCTTTCGCAAAGTGTCTTCGGTGAGGTTCGAACCCGGGTCCTTCATTGAGACTTACCGAGCTCTTACCACCCGAGCTACTATGGTCGGACTTGAATACCATTTTAATCATTTAAAATGTTCTAAAATATGTATCTAATTCATTTTAACTCCAAATTGAGAAATAAAAGATGTTTTTCTAATTAGTAAAGTCCAAGTAATCTTTTGTTCTATCTTTTGAGTCTTAAATCAATGGTTTTCAAATAAGGTTAAAAATAAGGTTTCTTTATACTTTATTGCCTTATAAATACTAATGCAGGTGAATTATTTATAAATACAATAAAATAGAGTTGGATACAATCTATTTGGTGAATGTGATGTTTATGAATCTACATTAAGGTATGTGACCCCTATGTATGTGACCCCTATGTATGTGAATCCTATGTTTGCATGAATGAGAAATTATATGTGGCATGTATATTTGCAATTAACCTATTCCTTCAATTGGACTTTTACTCAAACCCTAATTTCCTAATGAGGCAATTGCTAGCCTTAGAATCTCTCTCTTTTCCTTTATTTAGCTATTTATTTATTTGAATCTTCTATTGCTTATGTTGGCTCATTTACTTGAAATACTGGGATCTTGCTATTGTCAATGTTTGCTCATTTATTGAGATTGTTTCTTGGGTTGTGAAACCCCATTTGCTATGATGCAATATTATTTATACTCTCACTACTGCCAAGTGAATTATTTAGCATGATGTATTATTGGCCAAATAACAATGTAGTGTACATGAGTACAAACCACCCATATAGGGCATGTGTAAATTTGCCCTGGAAAATGTGATAATTCTCCCCACTTTATAAATATTTTTGGGTGTTTGGGAATGTGTAAATTCTCCCTTACCTATTGGTTGAGGTCCGGTAGGTGCCTCATCCTGCATTTGTTTATTTTGTGTCATAATATCATTCATGCTATGTTGATTACTATTGTTGTTGAACTGTGGCAGAATTCTTATTCTTATTTGATTACTTGCCTCATACTTTTGACTCTCTTAGCATAATGAATCTTTTATTATGCAATGTTTTAGTTATAATTGTCCTTATTCCCTTTGATTAGCACATACTTTTATCTCTCTCTTGTTGGGTGATCCCAACCACCTAGGTTTAGGATCAGAGTGCACATCAGAAGCTTGGTGAACATGCCTAAGGATAAGGATATGGAGTTCAACCTTCTAGCTTGGACTTAGCTAGCTTTATATTAAGATGCTTTGGTTTGGAGACATATTGATGTGGTTTTAGTCTTCCTCTACCTAGATCCTTGTTGTTTGTATAAAGTTGTACTCCCTTTGGGGAAATTTTGTAATGTACACTTTATATAATTGAATATAGTCAAAGTTTAAAATTCAGCTGCTTCACATTGGTTCTTTGTTTACCAAGTTTTAGTAGAGGGTGATTTTCACTCTTTACAACATGGTATCAAAGCATCAAGGTAGTCAGAGTCTTGACTAATTCATTTTGTCTCCCAGATAGAACCCTTACCTTATATAGTTTCCCTTTAGTAAGTTTTTCACCTTAGAGTTGACCAATGATGAAAGATTAATTTAGGATCATAATAATTTCATATTAGGTACATAATTTGTCAACTTTTTGGTGATTATCCTATTAGGTAGCTACTAGGGCACGAATTTGAAAGTGATGGTGTCTAGAAAGGGTCAGAACTTGGGGGCTGGCAAAATTTTCCTCCGCTTCACTAGCTTGGTTTATGGGGACTCCCAAGTTCATATGACACTGGCCTGGCTTGATCTCATACAGAATGCTCAAAATAGCTTACCTTTAGGCATATTACCTCATTGTTGAGTATCCTTAGAAAACCTAATATGATTATTTGACTACCCAAACGAAATCATCCTGTAATCCTTAAGTTCCTCATAGGAGCCTTAGATTTCCATGTTTGGGAGTAGTCTACCCTATGTTAGATTTTGAAGTATGGTGTTTATTAAAACAACTAAGTGTTGTGTCTCATATTTATTAAAACAACTAAGTGTTGTATCTCATATATAGTTTTACCTCAACCCTTTTGAATAATGGGCCTAAGTAATAGCGCTTTTTATACCTTGATAGATTTTAGAGTTTCTGATTTCGAGGATGAAATCCTCTTCAAGGGGGTGGAGTCCCTTAATACATTTGAAATCTAGTTACTCTATTTTGGAAACCCCATGTGATTAGTGAGCTTATATGGTTAGTGTTGAACCAACAAGATTATAATTGTAATTCATCTTGTTTGTTTATACACAAATGAATATGTAATAAGTCATGTAAGTAATAGTTCATATGCTTGAACCTTCACATATTCTTGGTGCACATAATAATGAGTTACACATCACTAATTGTGAATACACATAATTTTGGCCATGTCACCCTAATGATAAGATATAGACATAACACATAATAGTCATATTGACATAAACCCTAATATGTAATCATCTAGCCTTGACAACATATACATGTATATATATATATATATCCTTAATGCCTTCATGCTTCATTAATGTCATTAGGTGTCATCATCATATAATACATCTTGATACATATAAATGGATTATAATCACCTAATCAAGTAAGTAATATATGTAAGTCATATCACTTTGTTCACTAATGTACATATCATTAATCACATTATCATACCTTGGTTTATGAATCAGTTCATTAATATGTAACATGTTCCACCTTATTCACTAAAGTACATATAATGACTCAAATATGATAACGGGTAATTGGATTCACATGAGTATGAATAAATACCTAATGTGATGTTAAACATGAATAATTTATATTATGAAGTGTAAAAGGAGAAAATGGTTAATGGTGGCATTAATATGAGAAAGGTGATGTGATAAAATATAGATATAAGAAATTAATGTGACATTATTTGGAATTATGGTAGGCTTAATAATTTGTTGATAATAGTATCTACTTCTTACAAAATAATATGTGATAGTTCTTGTAACATCCATGACCTGGGTTATATGTTAACCCTAGATGTTTTGCCTAATAAGGTTGAGTAGATGCTTAATCTTATCTTGGGAAAAGTAATTAGGGCTCATGAGAGACTTATGTTTCAATTTTGGTCCTGTTTGAACAATGTTGGAGCAATGTTTGCTTATATTGAACTAAAGTGCAAATTACCCAAGTTGAGGGGTTAAATTGCAAATGTTGCATTATAAGATGTTCCTCTTATGTTGAGACACCATAACAATGAATATGATATAGTGGTATGGTTTTCACAAGCTTGGGCACCAAGATTAAGCTTGTAAAGCAATCCTTGTGCATTAAAACCTAGTTTTGGTGTAGAGTGCAAGTTACCCAAAACCTAGGGTTCAATATGCAAATTACCACTTAAATAAGGTCCCTAATGTTTCTTGGCATCATGTAGAGCAAAGAAAATGAGAAGGGCGCCTCATTTGAATTAAGTTGGAGGAGAGAGAATCTTGATATTAAAATAATTAAGATTTAATCCTAAGTGAAACCCTAATTCAATTTAGGGCAAAATATATGTATTAATTAAAGGGCCTTCAACCAAAATTAAAATGGTTGGATTCAGATGTGTGTGGATGAGCTTAAAGCCTTGCAAAGGCACGAGCATATCCCAAGGAGGTGAAATTCCACTCACCATTATTATTAGAAAAAAAATTTCCACTCAAATATGGATATTCTTATTATAAGGGTTAAGGTGCTTAATTTCTTTTTCCTTAATTCATGGATAATGGAAGGGATCTTGATGTGGATATATATGCCCTTGCATGAAAGAAACCAAGGGGGAAGTGGTGGCAACAATTTTGGAATTAATAGACTTTTATAAGAGATTATCTCTCTCATCAATTTTATTATAAAAGTACCCTTTCCAAGCCAAAACAAAGGCTTTTTCGGATTTCTTTCTTTCCCCATGCTTGGAAAACGACCAAGGAGCTGTGGAGGATCAGGAGGACGACCCCCAACCTGTTGGTAAGCCCTTGATCTTCGTTCTCCTTGATTCCATGGTGGAGATAAAAAATAAATCATTGATTTCTTCTTATTTCGATCTCCTCTTCAACCCTAGCCAAACTTTTCAAACAAAAGCTTGAGGACGAGCCTAGGGGAAATTTCAAGAGCTTCATCCACCATTGTTGACGTGAGCCTGGAGCTTTGGAGCTCAATTGGAGGCGCGTTTTATAACTTGAACCCATAATTTTATTATTTCAATCAATTCCTTATCAATTGGTGATCATTTCTATATTTCCGAAATTAAGTTTGGTTGATTGATGCAATCTCCATGGAAATCATATAATATTTCGTGAGTTTGGAGCTTGATGATTATGACATCATCATAAGCACACACCTCCCCAAATATCTAGGGCAAACGGTTTCAATGTTGGGACCAAACGGTTTCACCAAACCGTTTAGTGGTTTGGGTCCCAAACGGTTTGGGATGGTTGACCATTTGAAATGGTTGACCATTTGGAGATTTATGCTGTGGTACTTGGATCTTGATCCAATGGTTTCAATTGGTTGATCTTGAAGGTTTCAATTGTGTATGATTCCTTAATTACAAACCCTAATCAACTAAGTGCTGATTTTGAAATTGATTGAGATGATGTTTTGGGTTGATTGACCCAAACGGTTTCAAAACCATTTGGGGATCACCCAAACGGTCCCAAGACCGTTTGGAGGTCTAAGGTTAAGTATGGCTAAGTGTTTGAAGGTCCACATGTACCAAATTGATTTATAATTAAGTGCTGCTTTGATAATCGATCCAATGGTCCAAAACCCTAATTTAATGTTATGGATTTTGATGATGGAATGAGAAAACGGTCTCATGACCGTTTGGAGATCAACCAAACAGTCTCAAGACTGTTTGGTGGTCATCCAAGACCGTTTGAGGTCAGATCACATCATGTGATGATGATAGTTCTTTGTTTTCAATTGATTTGATTCCATAATGTCAACCATTGATGGATCCTCGATTTCAAACCCTAAGTGATGGGTTCTTGATTATCAAACCTAGTTCAATTGGGTTCAAAACCCTAAATTGAAGGTCTAATTGAATGGTGATTCAGTGGTCCAATTGATGAATGCTTTAGTGGTTCAATTTATAATTGGTCCATGGATTGAAACATTGAGTCGATTGAGTGTTGAAGTGCTTTTTTGGTCCATGTGGTTTTGAGAGGGTTTGGACCAAACGGTCTCAAGACCGTTTGGGACCAAACGATCTCAAACCGTTTGGAAGACCCAAAGTGCAAATGGTTTCAATACCTACTTTGTCTAATTGTTTTCAAGTACAACTTGTTCAAATGGTTTTTAACCAATTAATGTATGAGAACCAAGATCATTGAGGGTCTAAGTAATTAACTTTGTGAAGATCAACATGGTTAATCCATTTGAGTATCTTATGTAATTGAAGGTCCAATATGGTGAACCTATTTGGATACTTAATGTAATTGAAGATTTCAATGGTTAACCCAATTGATCACCTTGTGGAATTGAAAGTTTAATTGGTCAATTCTTTTGAGTTCCTTATATAATTGATGGTTTAATTGATTAGACCATTTGGACATCTAATATGATCAGAGGTCAATTAGCTATGTGATTATTAAAGATGTAGACCCATGATGATTGTAAAGGTTAACCCTAGCTATGTGTACTCAAGTGAAGAGTTGACCTAGATTAATCTTGGTGTAGTTAACAACCTAAAGAGGATGAGAGAGGGAATGAGAGGGATAAATGCTTATATAATTAATCCCTAATTCTTTCATTATGAGTAAACTATGTGATAAGGGTTGATCCATATTAATGAGATCATGAAACCCTAATCAATGAGCCCTAACCCTAATTAAAGCAATGCTATGTGTGAAACCCAAATTAGAGCAATGCTATGTGTGAAACCCTAATTTGGGCAATGCTATGTATGAAACCCTAATCTAGGGAAAAACTGAGTGTTATCATAAATCCAGGGTGATGATATATAACCCTAACTTAGTGTAACAATGAAGGAAACCCTAATTTAATGGGAATTGTACATCCAAACCTTAATTTGGGTATGAGGTAAGAAGAACCTTATTTGGATGTGAATAGAAAACCTTAATCCCTAAAATGGGGTAAGGTGTATGGAACTCTAATATAGGGTAGTGCCACTAATCCTATGTGAAGACTTAGAACTGGGTGATGTGTTGTGAAATCCATAAATATATGGAATATGCTATGTGAATCCTCAAATTATAAGTATGGAGAATATTATTCCTAATAGTGGAATAGTGATTAATGTTATGACAAATGTGATGAACTGGTGCATAAAGTATTAGGATGGGGAATACCCAAATACCAGCTAAATGTATGAACTCAAGTAAGATAAAGGTGTTGAGGGAAGTGATACATCAAGATATAATAGATATCACATCCAACACCCCAATACTGGTATACCTTGATGTGTTATAGGTCCAGTATAATTGGATGAATGACACATGAAATGTGTCATGTCAATGGTTACATTGAGATGTAATGCACACTATTGAATGTAGGCTAACATGCCTTATGAAAAGGTTAATCAAAACCTATAAACTATGTTGTAATCATATTCTGGAAAAGATGAGAGAAACTCATGATGTGTGTTGATAATTCATTTATTGATGAATGATGAGAATAAAGAGTATAATTGAATACTTATGATTATCCATATTGATTCCATGCTATGAGAAACCCTAATACAAGTTAATGCTATGTGATCCCTAATACATGGTAATGTTATGTGAAACCCTAATACAGGGTAATTCTATGTGAAGTTCTAACACAGAATAATCCTATGTGAAGCTCAAATATAGACTAATGGGTTATGAATATAACAAGATAACCCTTGTATTACATGGTACTGATATGTAATTGTATCATGATTACTAATCATGCAGATATGTTGAGAGGATGAGCATAGCCAAATGTGAGCTATGATGTTCTGTATATATGGAAAATTATCTATAGGCCTTATAAGCCTTCATATGCTTTGTTGCTTAGTGAGAGGTAACCTACAATTAATGAGTCATGTGTGTCGCATGATGTGTTAATTATCTTAGATTGTTTATGAGCTTCATAATCAATAATATGCCTTATTGTCTATTAAGGGGTAATAAGAGGTGGTATGAGCTTTGTGAACTATGTGCAATGATTTGTGTAGCAAGAATTATTATGTCCCTGGGTCAGATGATATGAAGGTATGAAGTTACCTAATAAGTGGTAACAAGTGTTCTATGGTAAGTTATGGGTTCAAATACCCATATGCTATAATCATGATGATGAACCTGTTAAGAAATGGGATTATGCTTGGTGAGTTGAGGGACTCAGATCCCAACACTTTGTGAAAAGAGTATGGCTACATGCCATGACTCCACAATAACAATGCTAGACTTTAGATATATAAGCTATGCCTGAAGAGAGTAAATGTTGTGATAATAATTCTATAGTGAATAAATGTTATACATGTTCTTCATATTCCTTTAAGGATAGGTGACATGTTGTTCTATCAAGTTAATAGTTGCAATGCTTTTGATAAGAACGATGTCCTAATTTGTTAGACAATGAATTAGCTGTTGTCAATCAAATATGATTTCTATGTGCATATTTATCTTCTTAAGTTGTAATAATAATGTTACTGGCAGAGAGTTATATATCTCGCTGGGGCAATTTACAATTGTCTCACCCCCGTGGGAACCACATTTTTAGGTGGACGCGGACGAGGAGGCAGGAATCCTTTAGTAGGTGAAGGACAGTAGCAGCAGCAACAGGAACAACAGTAAAGTCTCAAGTGGAGACACTGGCTGTTATGCCTTGTATAGATGTAGATAGAGTCCTATGTGTCGTCTCTGTACTCTCAGGTCCTCAGAGTAGTAGTTAGTGCTTTCGAGATTTTGGCTTAGTGCCTTGAGATTTTATACTGCCTGTGTTTAGCTTGACAGGACAGTTAATGCTTGTAACTTACAGAAGGAGATGATACAGAATATGTACATGTAAACAAGAATGTAATTATGTTACTTTGGTTCTATGTGAGAAAGTTTTTCCTTTGATGGATCTCTTGATAAAAAGGTTTTAATTTTTAGTGATTTTTGGTAACTCGCGGCTTAGTGAACGCTTCCACATTAGTTAATTATGTTTTCATAAGTTGTATGCCACAATTAAGTTGTATCAGAGCTCTAGGTTCGCTGAGTCTACAGAGACATAGGACTAAGGTTGCAGAGTATGTTCTAAGTGTCTTCCAGTTTATCTGATAGTATCTTATGCTCACATAGGAGAAGAAGAACTTGAAAATGACTAGAGAACATGAGAAACACATTGCTAAGGGCAATGTTGTTGCACCAGGAGAGGGTGCATGGGACCAGGTAAGAGGAGAACAAGTGTCTGAGAATTCCCACCTTGACCTAATCAGGATAGAGAATCCTATGTTATTCTCTTGAAGGGCAGGATAGGACAACAATAATGCATATAAAAGATTGGATACTAGTATTACAACCTAAGTTACCAATCTTTAATGCATAAACTTTGTACTTTGAAAGGATTCCTGAGTGACATGGTCATGTTGGAACAGTGGAAATGTAGGAAAGATTAAAAAATGGCAAGAAAGTAGACTCTTCCATAAGTTTAGACAGATAAGTACATCTGTGATGAAAGTGCCCAAGGAGGGGCAATAAGCTGAGATTTAAGGTAAGGTCTCTATAATTTTAGAAACATTTGCCTAGTTATCCTGAAAAGCGAAAGTTTTTGGTGTCACTAGTGCAATATATGCCTAGTGCACCAGGGCAGTAGCCACTAAGTGAAGGCAAAAGCAAGAACATGAAATAACTAAACACTATGTGTTGAGCCAACCTAAAGTAGAAGATAACCATGATGGGTAATAGTCAAATGAAACATATTCATTCTGGTACTTTATTTCATGATTCTATGTGTTGTAGTTGTTTTTGAACTTCCTTTGACTAGTCCTATAAGGATACAAGGAAGATGAGAATCTACATTTTACTCAGTGCTCTTTAAAATGCTTTATGATTTCTCTTATCTTTGTGATATAAGATGAAATATAGAAGTGATGCCTGGAGAGAATCTAGGAATGGAAAATTCTGTGTGTATAATGATATAAAAAGTGAGAATATGATAGCAAATAAAGTGCATACTACCTAATCTCAATACTTGTATACCCTGGCTAGGTGTATGATTATTGTAGATTAAGAAAGTATGAAACTCTTAAATTGTCATCTTTTTTATTACTCTGATCAAGTAGTCATTCTGAAACAATTTAGAGAGTATAATGAAATTAAATAGGAAGAGCTAAGTGAAAATTTTCAAAACAAATTACTTAGTGAACTTGCTCAGTGGATATTTTCAAAACAAATTACTCAGTGAACTTGCTCAGTGGATATTTTCAAAACAAATTACTTTGTGAACTTGATCAGTGGATATTTTCAAAACAAATTACTTAGTGAACTTGCTCAGTGGATATTTTCCAAACAAATTACTTAGTGAACTTGCTCAGTGGATATTTTCAAAACAAATTACTCAGTGAACTTGCTCAGTGGATATTTTCATAACAAATTACTCAGTGAACTTGCTCAGTGGATATTTTCAAAACAAATTACTTAGGGAACTTGCTCAGTGGATATTTTCAAAACAAATTACTTAGTGAACTTGCTCAGTGGATATTTTCAAAACAAATTACTCAGTGAACTTTCTCAGTGGATATTTTCAAAACAAATTACTTTTTTTTTCAGTGGATATTTTCAAAACAAATTACTTAGTGAACTTGCTCAGTGGATATTTTCAAAACAAATTACTTAGTGAACTTGCTCAGTGGATATTTTCAAAACAAATTACTTAGTGAACTTGCTCAGTGGATATTTTCAAAACAAATTACTCAGTGAACTTGCTCAGTGGATATTTTCAAAACAAATTACTTAGTGAACTTGCTCAAGTGGATATTTTCAAAACAAATTACTTAGTGAACTTCCTCAGTGGATATTTTCAAAACAAATTACTCAGTGAACTTGCTCAGTGGATATTTTCAAAACAAATTATGCAGTGAACTTGCTCAGTGGATATTTTCAAAACAAATTACTTAGTGAACATACTCAGTGAACTTGCTCAGTGGATATTTTCAAAACAAATTACTTAGTGAACATACTCAGTGAACTTGCTCAGTGGATATTTTCAAAACAAATTACTTAGTGAACATACTCAGTGAACTTGCTCAGTGGATATTTTCAAAACAAAGTACTTAGTGAACTTTTTCAGTGAACTTTTCCAAACAAATAAAGGATTGCTGAATTAATTATCTCTGTTAGATATATGTATTTCTCTTTTGGTAAATATTCTTGGATGATGATACCAGTTGTTCTTTTATGCTTCTTCCTTTCAATAATATGGACATCACATGTTAGGGGTTTATGCTCTGCATAAACATAAACAGTGATAAGGAGGAATTAATGAAAGGAACTTGTGTGAATTATAGATCGATGGTATATCCATAACATTAAGATGATATGTGGATACTTGAGGGCATGATTAATGAATAATCTGTCCCTCCTTTTCCTGGGATTTTAGGGATGAAATCCTTGTTAGGGGTTTATAATTTGTAACATCCCTGACCTGGGTTATGTGTTAACCCTAGATGTTTTGCCTAATAAGGTTGAGTATATGCTTATTCTTATTTTGGGAAAAGTAATTAGGGCTCATGAGAGACTTATGTTTCAATTTTGGTCCTGTTTGAACAATGTTGGAGCGATGTTTGCTTATTTTGGACTAAAGTGCAAATTACCCAAGTTGAGGGGTTAAATTGCAAATATTGCATGATAAGATGTTCCTCTGATGTTGAGACATCATAAGAATGAATATGATGTAGTGGTATGGTTTTCACAAGCTTGGGCACCAAGATTAAGCTTGTAAAGCAATCCTTGTGCATTAAAACCTAGTTTTGGTGGAGTGCAAATTACCCAAAACCTAGGGTTCAATATGCAAATTACCACTTCAATAAGGTCCCTAATGTTTCTTGGCATCATGTAGAGCAAATAAAATGAGAAGGGAACCTCATTTGAATTAAGTTGGAGGAGAGAGAATCTTGATATTAAAATAATCAAGATTTAATCCTAAGTGAAACCCTAATTCAATTTAGGGAAAATGTATGTATTAATTAAAGGGCCTTCAACCAAAATTAAAATGGTTGGATTCAGATGTGTGTGGATGAGCTTAAAGCCTTGCAAAGGCACGAGCATATCCTAAGGAGGTGAAATTCCACTCACCATTATTATAAGAAAAAGAATTTCCACTCAAATATGGATATTCTTATTATAAGGGTTAAGGTGCTTAATTTATTTTTCCTTAATTCATGGATAATGGAAGGGATATATGTGGGGATAGAGATGCCCTTTCATGCAAGAAACCAAGGGGGAAGTGGTGGCAACAATTTTGTAATTAATAGACTTTTATAAGAGATTTTCTCTCTCATCCATTTTCTTATAAAAGTACCCTTTCCAAGCCAAAACAAAGGCTTTTTCAGATTTCTTTCTTTCCCCTTGCTTGGAAAACGACCAAGGAGCTGTGGAGGATCAGGAGGACGACCCCCAACCTGTTGGTAAGCCCTTGACCTTCATTATCCTTGATTCCATGGTGGAAATAAAAAATAAATCATTGATTTCTTCTTATTTCGATCTCCTCTTCAACCCTAGCCAAACTTTTCAAACAAAAGCTTGAGGACGAGCCTAGGGGGAATTTCAAGAGCTTCATCCACCATTATTTCCGTGAGCTTGGTGCTTTGGAGCTCAATTGGAGGCGGGTTTTTTAACTTGAACCCATAATTTTATTATTGTAATCAATTCCTTATCAATTGGTGATCATTTCTATATTTCCGAAATTAAGTTTGGTTGATTGATGAAATCTCCATGGAAATCACAGAAGATTTCGTGAGTTTGGAGCTTGATGATGATGACATCATCATAAGCACACACCTCCCCAAATATCTAGGGCAAACGGTTTCAATGTTTGGACCAAATGGTTTCACCAAACCGTTTGGTGGTTTGGGTCCCAAACCGTTTGGGATGGTTGACCATTTGAAATGGTTGACCATTTGGAGATTTATTCTGTGGTACTTGGATCTTGATCCAATTGTTCCAATTGGTTGATCTTGAAGGTTTCAATTGTGTATGATTCCTTAATTGCAAACCCTAATCGGCTAAGTGCTGATTTTGAAATTGATTGAGATGATGTTTTGGGTTGATTGACCCAAACGGTTTCAAAACCATTTGGGGATCACCCAAACGGTCCCAAGACCGTTTGGGGGTCACCCAAGACCGTTTGGAGGTCTAAGGTTAAGAATGGCTAAGTGTTTGAAGGTCCAAAGGTACCAAATTGATTTACAACTAAGTGCTGATTTGATAATCGATCCAATGGTTCAAAACCCTAATTGAATGTTATGGATTTTGATGATGGAATGGGCAAACGGTCTCAAGACCGTTTGGAGATCAGCCAAACGGTCTAAAGACCGTTTGGTGGTCATCCAAGACCGTTTGAGGTCAGATCACATCATGTGATGCTGATAGTTCATTGTTTTCATTTGATTTGATTTCATAATGTCAACCATTGATGGATCCTCGATTTCAAACCCTAAGTGATGGGTTCTTGATTATCAAAACTAGTTCAATTGGGTTCAAAACCATAAATTGAAGGTCTAATTGAATGGTGATTTAGTGGTCCAATTGATGAATGCTTTAGTGGTTCAATTTATAATTGGTCCATGGATTGAAACATTGAGTCGATTGAGTGTTGAAGTTCTTTTTTGGTCCATGCGGTTTTGAGAGGGTTTGGACCAAACGGTCTCAAGACCATTTGGGACCGAATGATCTCAAACCATTTGGAAGACCCAAAGTGCAAACGGTTTTAATACCTACTTTGTCTAATTGTTTTCAAGTACAACTTGTTCAAATGGTTTTTAACCAATTGATGTATGAGAACCAAGATCATTGAGGGTCTAAGTAATTAACTTTGTGAAGATCAACATGGTTAATCCATTTGAGTATCTTATGTAATTGAAGGTCCAATATGGTGAACCTATTTGGATACTTAATGTAATTGAAGATTTCAATGGTTAACCCAATTGATCACCTTGTGGAATTGAAAGTTTAATTGGTCAATTCTTTTGAGTTCCTTATATAATTGATGGTTTAATTTATTAGACCATTTTTACATCTAATATGATCAAAGGTCAATTAGCTATGTTATTATTAAAGATGTAGACCCATGACGATTGTAAAGGTTAACCCTAGCTATGTGTACTCAAGTGAAGAGTTGACCTAGATTAATCTTGGTGTAGTTAACATCCTAAAAAGGATGAGAGAGGGAATGAGAGGGACGAATGCTTATATAATTAAGCCCTAATTCTTTCATTATGAGTAAACTATGTGATAAGGGTTGATCCATATTAATGAGATCAAGAAATTCTAATCAATGAGCCCTAACCCTAATTAGAGCAATGCTATGTGTGAAACCCTAATTAGAGCAATGTTATGTGTGAAACCATAATTTGGGCAATGTTATGTATGAAACCCTAATCTAGGGAAAAACTGAGTGTTATCATAAATCCAGGGTGATGATATAACCCTACCTTAGTGTAACAATGAAAGAAACCATAATTTAATGGGAATTGTACATCCTAACCTTAATTTGGGTATGAGGTAAGAAGAACCTTATTTGGATGTGAATAGAAAACCTTAATCTCTAAAATGGGGTAAGGTGTATGGAACTATAATATAGGGTAGTGCCACTAATCCTATGTGAAGACTTAGAACTGGGTGATGTGTTGTGAAATCCATAAATATATGGAATATGCTATGTCAATCCTCAAATTATAAGTATGGAGAATATTATTCCTAATAGTGGAATAGTGATTAATGTTATGACAAATGTGACAAACTGGTGCATAAAGTATTAGGATGGGGAATACCCTAATACCAGCTAAGTGTATGAACTCAAGTAAGATAAAGGTGTTGAGGGAAGTGATACATCAAGATATAATAGATATCACATCCAACACCCCAATACAGGTATACCTTGATGTGTTATAGGTCTAGTATAATTGGATGAATGACACATGAGATGTGTCATGTCAATGGTTACATTGAGATGTAATGCACACTGTTGAATGTAGGCTAACATGTCTTATGAAAAGGTTAATCAAAACCTATAAACTATGATGTAATCATATTCTGGAAAAGATGAGAGAAACTCCTGCTGTGTGTTGATAATTCATTTATTGATGAATGATGAGAATAAAAAGTATAATTGAATACTTATGATTATCCATATTGATTCCATGCTATGTGAAACCCTAATACAAGTGAATGCTATGTGATCCCTAATACAGGGTAATGTTATGTGAAACCCTAATACAGGGTAATGCTATGTGAAGTTCTAACACAGAGTAATCCTATGTGAAGCTCAAATACAGACTAATGGGTTATGAATATAATAATATAACCCTTATATTACATGGTACTGATATGTAATTGTATCATGATTACTAATCATGCAGATATGTTGAGAGGATGAGCATATCCAGATATGAGCTATGATGTTCTGTATATATGGAAAATGTTCTATAGGCCTTATAAACCTTCATATGCTTTGTTTCTTAGTGAGAGGTAACCTACAATTAATGAGTCCTGTGTGTCGCATGATGCGTTAATTATCTTAGATTGTTTATGAACTTCATAATCAATAATATGGCTTATTTCCTATTAAGGGGTAATAAGAGGTGGTATGAGCTTTGTGAACTATGTGCAATGATTTGTGTAGCAAGAATTATTATGTCCCTGGGTCAGATGATATGAAGGTATGAAGTTACCTAATAAGTGGTAACAAGTGTTCTATGGTAAGTTATGGGTTCAAATACCCAGATGCTATAATCATGATGATGAACCTGTTAAGAAATGGGATTATGCTTGGTGAGTTGAGGGACTCAGATCCCAACACTTTGTGAGAAGAGTATGGCTACATGCCATGACTCCACAATAACAATGCCATGCTTTAGATATATAAGCTATGCGCGAAGAGAGTAAATGTTGTGATAATAATTCTATAGTGAATAAATGTTATACATGTTCTTCATATTCCTTTAAGGATAAGTGACATGTTGTTCTATCAAGTTAATAGTTGCAATGCTTTTGATAAGAATGATGTCCTAATTTGTTAGACATTGAATTAGCTGCTGTCAATCAAATATGATTTCTATGTGCATATTTATCTTCTTAAGTTGCAATAATAATGTTACTGGCGGAGAGTTATATCTCTCTCTGGGGCAATTTACAATTGTCTCACCCCCATGGGAACTACATTTTTAGGTGGACGCAGGCGAGGAGGCAGTAATCCTTCAGTAGGTGAAGGACAACAGCAGCAGCAGCAGGAACAGTAGTAAAGTCTCAGGTGGAGACATTGGCTGTTATGCCTTGTATAGATGTAGATAGAGTCCTATGTGTCGTCTCTGTACTCTCAGGTCCTCGGAGTAGTAGTTAGTGCTTTTAAGATTTTGGCTCAGTGCCTCGAGATTTTATATTGCCTGTGTTTAGCTTGACAGGACAGTTAATGCTTGTAACTTACAGAAGGAGATGATACAGAATATGTACCTATGAACATGAATGTAATTATGTTACTTTGGTTCTATGTGAGAAAGTTTTTCCTTTGATGGATCTCTTGATAAAAAGGTTTTAATTTTTAGTGATTTTTTGTAACCCGTGGCTTAGTGAACGCTTCCGCATTAGTTAATTATGTTTTCATAAGTTGTATGCCACAGTTCCATATGATGACAATGTGAAGATAACAGAGGATAATCTCAAATTATTAAGGTTTGTGACCTAATGTATTAATAATGTTGAAATTACTTAGTAAACCCTAATTGTGCTTAGAACCCTTAATGGGATGCATAGGGGTAATACATATGATTTAATGTTGAGTTGTAATTCTTAGGACAACAATGTGAATGCAATATGGCACAAGTAATAGAATAATAAAGATGATGCAATTTCATGATGGAGATAATGCTAATAAGCCAAAAATATTAATTATGATAAAAGGATTATGTGTTTGGTGGAAACCTAAGTAGAATTCACTTATGTGTAGAGATTATGAATTACCATAGAGACAACCACCTAGTTACCTAATGTTGGGATGATACATACTCACCCTTCCCTCTTGTTGTGATTTTGGGGACAAAATCCTCTTTAAGGGGTGGAGTGCTGTTACAGACTGAATTTTAGGGTCCTTCTTGCAATTTGCCCATTTTCAAGCTTTTATTTTCTCTTATGTCCTTTTGGACCTTTTTAATAAATTTCCCTATCTTTTGTATCCTTTTTGGCCTCAATGTTGAAATTGAGCCTTTCTTGAGGGTGTAATTCACAATTACCCACGTCTAATAGAAGACACAAAGATGGTTAGACACCCAGTTTGTTAGTGATAGGTCCCAGGATCAAGCCCAGGCCACAGGATGAATAGAATGGCCAATATTTAAAAAAATGATAATGAATGTGTTTTTGCACAAATATTCCATTTAATGTGATAATGGAGGACTAATAATGTAATATGGCCATTAGTGAGAGAATTATAGTATTTCCTTCTCTCTCCTCCAATGTGGCCATAATATATGAAAATGGGATAATATGGCGAGTTATTTCTCTTGAAATTATTAGGTGATGACTATCTCGAATATTCACCTAAGACTTCATTAAAATAACCTTTTGATATTATTTCACCCTTTTTATGTATTAATATATACATTAATAGCCAATATGATAATTAAGGGACAAAATATATGGGGAACGAGAATCAAATTTCATAGCATGGTTTTAAACATTAATGTGAGCCAATGGTTCAAATTTGGTGTCATTTAGACATTACTGGGCCCTTCAAATCGAATTTATAAGAATTGATTAAAGTGTGACTAAAGTTCCTAATTTAATTTCATTGATGTCATCTCTTTGGCTCGTTCGATTATTATCTCTGTCACGCGGAACAGATCCACCATGGGCGCCATCCAACATCTCGTGTTCACTCTAACTCGGATCTAACGGCCAGGAGGTCATCTTCCTCCTTTGGCCATTTGGGTTGTTCTAACTCCCAGACTTCCCAACACCATTCTCTCTCCCTACTTCATCTTTTTGTGTGATTCTTCGATCGATGAATTCATCTCTCCCAGGCACTTCAAATGATCCATAGCTCGTCTGCCCTCTCGCACCATGCACAAAATGCCCAACTCACTTCTTCTCCCCCTCCCCACCGAGCTTTCACAGTGAGGCCTAGAGCCCTCTCCATGCCTATATAAGGATGTTCATAGTACCTCCAGACCTCAAGCTCCCTTCCTCCTTGATCAATTGGGTCTCATGTTACACCCCAATCTCACAATTACCACTAATCACGAGATTACGACATAAATTGAGGATTTAACATAATACAAAGATCACCCTTAACTTTTTCTTCTTTTTCAAACTCTTTGTTTTCTCACATTGAACCACATAAACTAACGTTACAAGGGAATCTAAACATTGGTTTCTCTAATCTGATTTCAACAGTAAAAATGCATGTATGAAGTATGAACATTCATTATGTTTCTCATACTTTTAAGCACATAAGACTTGTTGATTCACATATATTATTAAAAGATGAATAATATTATACATAATCATTTACAACTCTTTCTTATTTCTTTACAAGGATATAGAGTGACAAGAACCGACTGAACATAACTATAATCAGACTTAACTCTTGTGGCAGATTTACTCTGATGCAATGATATCTTCAATCCCCACGTTTTCCCTAAAAAATTTGAGTAGAGTGATGAGCCTACTCGCTCAGTGAATGAGTAAAACAATAATGAAGTCTAAAGTAATGAATCACACATTTATCATTCTTGTATAATTGAAATAAAACAAGATAGTAATTTCAAATTAAAAGACTAGATATTCAAAAAAACTTACTAATAACATTGAAGCCTACATCATTAGAAATAAATAAGTATGGAAATATAATCCTCACTATATTCAATATTACATTTAAAGAAAAACTATTTTGAAACTGAAATCAAATCTTTCTTAACTCTTATTACTTATTAGAAACTCTTTACACTTATATTATCATATTTTAGCTTATGCCCTGATCATATGTAGTGTACTCTACATATGAAGAATCGTAACAAAATACGATCTCACCGTACACGACTTAGCTAACACATCCGGGATGCTAAGCCTGAATACATCACTAGTCTACAATAGGAAAATGACTCTCTGGCCTCAGCACACCTATGGGCCGTAAAACTGGACTCCTCTTCTAACCTGAGCACACAGGCAGAGAGTCAAGCCACCTATTGGCTTTTCTATACTCTAGTGCCACCAAGATCTCTGGTTGATGTTTATAACATCCCTGACCTGGGTTATAGCTTAACCCTAGAAGTTTTGCTTAAGTAATTTGTTTACAAACTTGTTTTAAATCTTTTGAAAAGTAATTAAGACTCTTGTAGAGTTTAAATTTCAAGTTTGAGCTTATTTGCAAACTGTTTGTGCATTATATGATAGTTTGGGCATAAAGTTCAATTTACCCTAGATAAGGGGCTATATTGCAAAATGTCATATGTTGAATGTACCTCATTTGTTTTAGCATCATAAGAGAGAGAAATATGTTAAAGGATGGCTTCTGGAAAGCATAAATAACAAGATGCATCTTGTTTGAATAATGTTAGTGCATTGTGCACCAGTTTTGGTAAAAATTGTAATTTACCAAAAATGTAGGGTTAATATGCAAAATACCACCTCTATAGTGTCCTTACTCCCTCCTAGTATCATGTATATGAGATATAAATAAGGAGACACCATGTTTGAATAAATTATGAATGATGGTACTCTTGGTAATGAAATGACCAAGAAAGGGGGTAGAATATGAAACCCTAACTTGAGATGTATCAAGTTGAAAAGCTTATATATGAGTGCCTATCGGCCAAGGAGCTATAGGAAAAGCCTCATATCTTTTTTTGGACTCTTGGAAAAGGCCATGTAGTGCAAATCACCTCAAGGAGGTGAGGTGTGTCAGGTTACAACTTCCTTAGAAAAGTTGCATTGGGGTGTGAATAAAGTGATGATTTAATTGATATATCTTATTCAAAGGGATATGTAATGGACGAATTTTCATCCCTAGATTATCCTCAACTATTTTTCATGTCAAGATAAATGTTTATTAATGCATGTACATGTGTCATCCATGCATGGACACGTGACACCTACTAGCTCAAATTGATGACACCTCATTTTTACACTCCTTCATGAACAACAAGTATATATACCCCTAGTTTCACCCCTTAGTGAAATATTTTGACTCTTACCACCCTCCTTCCCTAAGGTATCATTCATAGAGTTCTTGTATCGTGCAGGAGTGAAAAGATATCATGCATAGGTCCTTGGGTATTACCCATAGCAAGAGCATATCGGCCAAGTAGGGCGATATCGGCCATATAGGGTGATATCGGCCACAGTGAAGAGTTTTGATCCCAAGTGAGTGGCATATCATGAAAGTGAGTGGAATATCATGCATGAGTGGTGGAATATCGTGCAAGAGCACTAGGGTATCATGCAAAGGTGTTAAGGAGCAAGAAGGAGCTCATACTTAACCCTAAGGTGAGGACATGATCATCTTCAACCTTGGATTGAAGCATGATTTTAGGGTTTTGATCTTCTTCTTCACCAATTGCTTATCCATGGTGATTATTTGCATATAGAGGAGTTGGGAAGTCCATATTCAACCTTGGGAACGTGAAGATTTGGATCTTGGAGCTTTGAAGTTGTTCTTGAGGCGGGTTATATAACTTAAACCCAATTATATTATTATGCACCTTCAATTTTGTCATACTTGTTGATCTACTTGCAATTTTGATTTCTCTTGAATAATTGCTGATCCTTTGAGTTCTAAAAGCTTCATGGGATTGTTGTCCATGACTTAGAAAAGTAGGAACAAGGTTCTAGACATTGATTATGATGACATCATCAATATCGGGTGGAAGCACACAAACAAGCACCTCCAACCCGATATGGTAAAATAACCCTAGATGACTTGGAAATCGATAGGGGTGTGCATTGGTTTGTATAATGGGTTGAAAAAGGTTCAACCAGTTGTCTAGCCTGTCACTTAACCCATGGTGAAGGGAAGGTCAAAACCATGAAGTTTTGAAGAGGTTTGAGCATAAGGGGCTAACCTGATATAGAGTGAAGCACACACACACCTCCGAACCGATATGGTGGAAGAAAGTATACATACACCTCCAAACCGATATGGTGGAAGCAAGCATACATACACCTCCAAACCGATATGGTGGAAGCAAGCATACATACACCTCCAAACTGATATGGTGGAAGCAAGCATGCATACACCTCCAAACCGATATGTCGTGAACAAGCGCACACACACACACCTCCAAACCGATATGGTAGGAGGAAGCACACATACACCTCAAAATTGATATGGTGTGGAAGCACCTTAAATGCAATGTACTTGATGGAGTAACACATGGAGTGTTTTATATCAAGTCATACATTAAGAGGTATGAAGTTTAATGAATAATGATTAAGTAGGCTAATGTACCTTGAAGGAAAGGTTGAGCCAACTTAATAAAGTATGGAGTAATAAACATCCTAGGGAGGATGAGAGAGAAACTCATACTTGAATTTACATGTGCATACATTAATGCTTCTAATATGTGTTGGGTATGAATTAGAGTTTGATCCTTGATAATGTGATCTTGAAACTCTAATCGATAAGAAAGGGAAACCCTAACTCTAATATAGGGTAATGGTATGTAAAACCCTAATTGATAAGAAAGGGAAACCCTAACCCTAATGAGGGAATAGTGGTATTACCATTGTATTGCATGGTATTGATATGTATTTGATATGGCTGTTATCATGTATACTAACCATGCATGTATTATGAGATGATGAGCACATCCAGGTATGATCTATGATGTTTTATATGATAAATATGCTTAATGGGCCTTGTGAGTCATGTGAATTATTTGTTTCCTAGTGAGAGGTAACAATATGTTTAACAGGCCTTGTGACCCATGAGAGATTCTTGTATAACAAGTATCATGTATACCTTGGTCCTCAGACCTAGAGGTAATAGTTACCTGATAAGTGGTAATAGTGTTATGTGATGAACTAAGGGTTTGAATACCCAGTACTAGTAATCATGATGATGATGATGTTAAGGGATGAGAATTCCCAATAAAGAGATAAGGGATTGAGATCCTAAATGTTATATGTGTTCTAAAGATTTGAAAAGTACTTGATAGATGTATTACACCTTTCTTTGTAGAATTTGTCATAATAATTCATGTTTGAAAACTTGACTGATGCTAAAAGAATACGGTAATGAACTTAATTAATAAAGTGGAATCTTATCATGTAGAGCCCTGACCATAGATCCATCATCGTCAGCAACTGGTGATGGTGAAACAAGTTTTCCCACGGGATCTCCTGGAGGGCATATTTTTGAATATGTGGGGGTGATGGGCGTGAATATCCTTACGCCCTAATGTGGGATTGATGTGAGATAAACATGAGATCTCTCAATCCTTCATTATATGTGCCGAGATGGATGTATTACGAATCTCACGATGATGATGAATGTCAGATCTATGTGAGATAAACATGAAATCTCTCGATCGTGAAGAGAGTACAGCTGGCGTTGTAGCTCTATAGCGAAGTTGCCAGTATACCATGGAAAGCTATGTTAAGCAGTTGACGTAGTCCTGCTTGTGGTCTCACACTGACCAAGAAGGATGAGGTCCTAGAGTCCGGCTCTTCCATTGACCTAAGTATGGAACCGATTCTTTACGCCGTCGTGGTCAGTTGGAGTTTGAGCAGTATACCTCATCTCCTCAGGGCATAAGTATGATTGTAAAATGTAATCAGTCATGTAGTGTATTTGCATGAGGATAGAATATGGAAATCATTGGTTGATGCTACATTGCTTAATGCATCTTAAATGGATAGATGTTATACATATTCTTCATATTCCTTATAGAATGAATAGATGAATTACTACTTTATCACATATAGCCGCAATGCTTTAGAAGATGATATTGCTCTATTATGCTTAAATAGTGATTAAATCCTTCTTATTAATATAAAATAATCCTTTACTCAATTTATTACTATTTATCTACAATGATAATATTATTGGCAGAGAGTTATATCTCTCACTGGGACATGGGTCTCACCCCGTTGGTCACCAACATTTTTAGATGGACGCAGACGAGGAGATAGGGACCATATAGCAGAGGGAGGACAACAACATCAGGGGCAGCAATACCATCTCAGGTTGAGTGTGCTGTCTATCGTGTCTTGTAGATATAAGTCCTATGTGTCGTCTCTATACTCTCAGGTCCTTGGAGTCAATATGTAACATTTTTTTTATGAACGATATGAAATTTTGGCTTGTATGTCTCGAGGTTTTATGTTGCTTATGTATAGTTTGGCAAAGCAACTGTTATATGTTATCCCTAAGATGAGATGGTACATGGTATGTACAATGTGAACCATGATGTATGTAATACTTTGGTTCTCTTAAGAATTTCCTAGAAATGGATATCTTTGCAAATGGTTTTTATTTTTAGTGATTTTTGTTAATCTACTGCTTATGGTTATTCCACAATTATTTACTAGTGACAGTTTGATTTGTTATTAGATCGTCACAATGTTGGACACTACATCCTGTATTTTTAAGGAGACTTCCACTAGGGCTTCATTCCCGTACCACCTGTTAGTACGATCTGACCCCCGTATACTGGACACTGCCAGGGCTAGGTCATTTCATTCCTACGGCGTAGACCTCTCACAGGGAATCTACGGTGTTCAGGGCTACTATTATTACTGTAACTTTGATTATATCTTTCTCTTAGACTGATCTCTTTTAACTCTGTATATTAATGACTACTCAGACTATTGAATTGAAATCACTGATGATACTGAACTAAATGCTTAACATATTGTTTACCCCTTTCTTAGGGTTTCTCCTTACTCATGAACATATAAAACTTCTCATGTATTCAAACATATATCATGTCTACTAATATAAATATTCTCATTCAACATTTCTCACATTTATGCATGGCATTGATAACATACCTATCTAGGGCATGTCATATCTCTCCACTTGCAATAGCATAACAACATATGCATTTCATGACAAGTATTTGAGTTAGAAAATCCAAATCTCATAAACAAAGCATGTATGCATATAAGATAATATTCAAATAAAATCCCACAATATCACATGTTACTACTAAATTAGATATGTATACTTGTAAAAGCATACTAGATTGGGTTTCCATCCTTGAATACTTGCTATTCATAAGATATGTATTGTGAAAATCATAAACTCTATTTTTTCATATATGAAATCAAAGAGATCAAACATGTAGAATTATATGCACTAGGAACATAAGTAAGATCATATAAACATAAATCCAAATTTCAGTTATAATGTTGTTCAAGCACCCAAATAACTTGAAAATCCAGATCTTCAAAAGATTCTCAATAAACTTCTTAATTATGTAGTATTCAAGATACATGGATATCTATATCCATGTCATCATATAAATGTTTTCAGATCATAGTTGGAACATGAATTGAAGTATTCTATAAACTAAATTCAAGAACAGTTCTTTTCATTTATTGTCATCTAGGGAGAAATCGAGAATATAAATTAAAACCATCTAATTGAGTACAATTGACTGAAATATTTTTTACCCACCACCTTAAGCTATAAAACAACTTAAAAACACAACTCATCCCTAAAAATCTCAATCTCATATCAAATCCCTAGAAATTCACCCGATTCTTCTTCCTTTCAACTCAGAAACCCTAGAATTGAATATTAGAAGAGAAAGAGTGAGAAAAGGACTTGATTTGATATGATTTTAAATCCAAACAGGGTAGGGACGGAATCTTGACATCTGAGTGAAGATTCACCATCAAACTATATCCAAAGAAGCTAAACTTACATGATTTCATCATTCCTCAGACTGCAAATCCTAGGTCAGCATCTCCATCACTTTCTCCTCTCAAACCCTAACTCTCCCTCTCTCTCTAGGGTTTCATTTCTCTGAATTTAATCACAAATTATGAGATCTCCATGTGTGTTTGGTTGACCATATAGAGAAATTGATCTGCTTGGGTCAATTGCACATTGACCCCTCACTATACTTTCTCTTATTTATGCTGAATTTTTTGTCATAAAAATATTATTGTAATTCATCTACTGATAAGGTCTAAACACATCCAAAAATTATGAAAATTTTACATGTTGTTAATAATTGAGTTTCAGATCTCCAGCTAAAATTTTAGATCATTTGTAGTTACCGATAAATTAAAAAATAAAACACTACATTGTTGAAAAGCACTCTGTCAGCATTTTGGTCGAAGTATAGTTCGACCGAGAACTACATTCAAAGAACACTCAAATATTCTGAAATATTTCTCCAATATGCATGGTTGAGTTATCCATATCATATCCAAAATAAATTAAATACAAAATTTGTAGAAAATATGAAAAATCATTTACCACATTGCTATCTTGATCAAATTCCATATTCATGTACTATCAAAACCCTAATTTTTACCGATTAGGGTTTACATTTCTTAAACCCTAATTCTTCATGCTAAAATCATAGTTAGAGTTTCTTCTTAGGTTTGAAAAATCATAATTGATCTACTATCATTAATCAAGTCTAAATGATGTTCACTCAAATCAAGCATGCAATCATTCAGGTAAACCCTAGTTTACCAATTAAGCACAAATGTGGTCATTACAATTCTCACCCCCTTAAAATGTTTCATCCCTGAAACATAAATACAAAAAGAAAGTATATTCAAAGTTTATTTTAATCTTCTAAAATCTTTCATGTCATTATATTCTTGTATTTCATACTTGAATGCAGTTTTCAACATTAAGTCCTTCATTTCTTTTCTAATCACAACATGTATAAATCATGACTGCTCAATGATAACAATCGAATTCTCTATGCCACAATCAATCATAGGATAGAGAGAGAAATAACCATTTCAATATTTTTATACTCTTGAAGTTTTACCTCAACATTGATAATCTGATCCAACTATCTCAATTCATACGACTCAATATGTACTATTGTTCTGTATTACCTCTAAGTCACAAAAGAGAGTTCACCATGTTGTTTTGAATTTTACTATTGTGCTACTCAAATAGCAAAACAACCTTGAGTTGGAAGACTAGATTCAACAACAATTGTACAATACTACTCACTACATCTCCATTGTATCATGGATGCATAAGGTGAAGCATTAACATCATATTCCATATTATTCTCAAATATGAACCCACACATAATTCAAGGTGTAACCATAAGGTTATAGCATACTAGGGTTTCAAAAATAGTAACGAAGTACTCCATGATTGTATTAGTCATTAAAGGACTATTCATACCCAATTACCATCACTTAGTTATATTAAAGCTAGGTATAACAAGCTATACCTCATTAGGGTTACATATCAATACAATATGGTTATCATCCCTTCTATTCATATGAGTGAATAGGTAAGACTACCTTATTCAGGGTAACCCTTCATTTGTTCCATCATTATTCAACCCATATCACCATAACACAATTGTACAATATTAAGATGGATTACTGGTATGAATGACTACAACTATCAGACACCTTTAATTAATATATTGCTTGCACATGTACATTGAAATCATATGTAGAACCAATTTTACATCCCACATTATACCTTCAACAAATTACACTTCTAAAAACAAATTCACATATTACTGAAAGCCATTGTTTTCTCTTATCTCCTCATTCATTACTACTTACTTCTTGTTACTTATCCTTCTTATTTTGATCATATTGAATAAACATCCCTAAAATTAAAACATACAAGGTATGAATATATTATTCATCATTCTTGCTATCACTGCAAGAATTTGTTTTAGATTACACTTTTCTCATCTTGCACTTCTTCTTTTGTTCAAAACACACTTGTTACATTTCAAATTTATATCTTACCCTTTTCTCCGAATCATTTTCATATTGTTTATCAACCTTATAGATTAGCTACCTTTAAACCCTGGATTACTATCAGTGCTAGTTTACTTCTCATTGTGCAATTATCGTAATCTTATTTTATAGAGATGCTAATATTCAAGGCCAAATCACTAGTGACATCCCTTGAACTACTACAACTCTAAACATTTTAGGGTTTGGACCTTATCATTAGCATGACGTTATTGTGATGTGACTTTGCTCCCTTAATTTGAAATTCAAACTTTGGATCTCACAAGTTTTACGGAAGTCTTTCTTATCTTATCAATTGAATTTTCTTTCTCTTACCTGACCTATTTAGATAGATTACATTCTCAATTTACCCTACTAGAGTTTCATCATCATATTGAGTGTCATTATTACATTCACTATATGTCTCTACCATGGTGGTTATGCATCATATATGATTCCTTTTTCTTATCACTTCATTCCCACATTTCTCTCATTAAGGAAGACATGAAAGAGAAGATGATTTTGAGACTTAGAATTCTTATCTTCAAATATTCATTAATACATTTCTCATATGTAGGTTTAATTAATTATCAACAAGGATACTTGACTAATTAGCACTTTCTTGAATCTCACAACCTCTTTATTTTATAATCTATATTACTCCATTATGTTTCATACCCTTCTTTACTTTCCATAATCCCCTTACCATATACTACTATTCCACATGTCATCTTTAACTTCTAGTTTTCTCTTATGATCATGTTGCTTCTTTTATGTGTATGATCATGCATACCATGTTGCATATATTTCTTTTTATCCTTCTACTAATGTGAAGTTGATATTCTAAATCAATAATATCTCTATTAGTTTCACCTCATGTTTAATACATTACATACCCTTCATTTTAAATCAAACGACTCATGCATGGGTCAAACTTAGTTTCCCTTTCAATCAAGTTTTTCCTTTCTGAATATAGTCTACCTTTTTATGACTTATTCATTTATTTAGCTACACTTTTATTCTTCTTTTAGAAACTAGTTTGTTGTTCTATAGAGACTTAGAATCCAAAGTCAGTAAGGATGAATGTATTAAACTTATTAATAAAGGTATACATTCCATGCTCTTAATTATATCATAACCCTCATTCCTTAATCAAGCTCATTATTTCCAACATTTCTCTTTGTTTCAACTAAGTTTCTTATCCTAGTTTTATGATTTACATGCTCATCTTGTTCTCTTCACTTTAACTCTTCTGAAGACTATTCACTTCTATGTACTTATCATATACTTAACTCTTTTCTTCTATTTTCCCTTTGCTTTGGAGTACATAAAAACATTATACTCGATTATATAATCCATTCCTCATGATTGATTCTTACTATCTTGGCCCTTACATACTTTTCTTATATCTTTTCCATATTTCATATTTAGAGTTCATATAATACTAATAATTAAATTTAATCTGAACCTTATGTCATGTTCCTTTATTCCCAATTAAGGGTTTCTCATATGAGGCCCCAAAGTTGGATCTCAAATATCAATTCTAACTGATTCTTAGGTATTCTAATCTTTCCCATATGTTTCAACATCTTAGTGTATGTACATTCTCACTATGATGTGGGTCTAATTTATCCAGAGTCTACTCTTACTATATTGTTAATAAGAGTCATTAGATCGTAACGCATCCTGCCAGCCAGACCAGCCCAAACCTACAGTCCTGAAGCCAAGAGCTACTCAGGATTAACTAACTCCTATTAATCTCAAACATGTGGAAAGAATATCCACTTAGGGAAAACTCATTTAAACATAACTTCTGGTCTATTTGATGCAAAGAATATAAACAATAACTGAATCACTTCATGATACACAACAATAATAAAGAACCATATATATTCTACAAACTGATAATTTGAATTCATATATAAGAACATTTATATTGATCTCCAATCAAAGAAGTAATATAAAGCAAGAGTTGTATCACATTCTATGTTTAATCTCTTACCCCTTCATTACTTTCTGGTCTCTTAACCCTAAGATTTCTAGGGTTTCTCTCTAGCCCATCCTTCCTCTGCATACCTGGCCAGGGAATCCAGAGAAGAATAGATAGAGTAGCTTGATACTGGTCAATCTAAGTATTCAGATACCGGTCCAGGATATCCAAATACTCAAATCCCCAGAGCTAACATCATAACATCTCCTATCTGCCACACTTATGAATCTAACATACTAACTTAATGGTCCCTGACAACTCAGCCTAAGCTCTGATACCAAGTTGTTACACCCCGAACTCACAATTACCACTAATCATGAGATTAGGTGGACACTACATACTATATTTTTAAGGAGACTTCCACTAGGGCTTCATCCCCCGTACCACCTGTTAGTACGATCTGACCCCCGTATATCGGATACTGCCAGGGTTAGGTCGTGTCATCCCTACGATGCATACCTCTCATAGGGAATCTATAGTTTTCAAGGCTACTATTATTACTGTAACTTTGATTATATCTTTCTCTTAGACTGATCTCTTTTAACTCTGTATATTAATGACTACTCAGACTATTGAATTGAAATTACTGATGATACAGAATTGAATGCTTAACATATTGTTTTCCCATTTCTTAGGGTTTCTCCTTGCTCATGCACATATAGCACTTCTCATGTATTCAATCATATATCATGTCTACTAATATAAATATTCTCATTCAACATTTCTCACATTTATGCATGGCATTGATAACATACCTATCTAGGGCATGTCATATCTTTCCTCTTGCAATAGCATAACAACATATGCATTTCATGACAAGTATTTGAGTTAGAAAATCCGAATCTCATAAACAAAGCATGTATGCATATAAGATAATATTCAGATAAAATCCCACAATATCACATGAATCATTTCAATCAACCATTTACTACTAAATTAGATATGTATACTTGTAAAAGCATACTAGATTGGGTTTCCATCCTTGATTACGTGCTATTCACATGATATGTATTGTGAAAATTAGAAACTCTATTTGTCCATATATCAAATCAAAGAGATCAAACATGTAGACTTATATGCACTAGGAACATAAGTAAGATCATATAAACATAAATCCGAATTTCAGCTATAATGTTGTTCAAGCACCCGAATAACTTGAAAATTTAGATCTTCAGAAGATTCTCAATAAACTGCTTAATTTTGTAGCATTCAAGATACATGGATATCTATATCCATGTCATCATATAAACATTTCCATATCATAGTTGGAATATGAATTGAAATATTCTATAAACTGAATTCAAGAATAGTTCTTTACATTTATTGTCATCTAGGGAGAAATCAAGAATATAAATTAAAACATCTAATTGAGTACACTTGACTGAAATTTCTTTTACCCACTCACCCTAAGCTATAAAATAGCTTAAAAATGCAGCTCATCCCTGACAATCTCAATCTCATATCAAATCCCTAGCAATTCACCTGATTCTTCTTCCTTTCAACCCGGAAACCCTAGAATTGAAGATTAGGAGAGAAAGAGTGAGAAAAGGACTTGATTTGATATGATTTTGAATCCAAACATGGGAGGGATAGAATTTTGATATCTGAGAGAAGATTCACCATGAAACTATATCCAAAGAAGCTAAACTTACATGATTTCATCATTCCTCGGACCGCAAAACCCTAGGTCAACATCTCCATCACTTTCTCCTCTCAAACCCTAACTCTCCCTCTCTCTCTAGGATTTCATTTCTCTGGATTGAATAACACATTATGAGAGCTCCTTGTGTGTTAGGTTGACCATATAGAGAAATTGAGCTGCTTGGGTCAATAGCACATTGACCACTCACTATATTTTCTCTTATTTCAGATGAATTTTCTATCATAAAAATATTATTGTAATTCGTCTACTGATAAAGTATTAATCATCCAAGAATTATGAAAATTTTAAATGTTGTTTATAATTTAGTTTTAGATCTCCAGATAAAATTTCAGATTATTTGGAGTTACCAATAAATAATTAAAAATAAAACACTACACTGCTAAAAAGCACTCTATCAGCATTTTGGTCGAACTATAGTTCGACCGAGAACCACATTCAAAGAACACTCAAATATTCTGAAATTTTTCTCCAATATTCATGATAAAGTTATCCATATTATATCCCAAATTCAATTAAATAAACAATTTGTAGAAAATATGAAAAATCATTTACCACACTGCTATCCTGATCAAATTCTATATTCATGTACTATCAAAACTGTAATTTTTGCCGATTTGGGTTTACATTTCTCAAACCCTAATTCTTAAAACTAAAATCATAGTTAGAGTTTCTTCTTAGGTTTGAAACATCACAATTGATCTACTATCATTAATCAAGTCTAAACGATGTTCACTCTAATCAAGCATGTAATCATTCAGGTAAACCCTAGTTTACCAAGTAAGCACAAATGTGGTCATTACATCTCATCTACCCCGAAACTCCCCGATCTCCTCTTCCTCCCTCTCTAGTAAAGGAAAAATGCCATTCTCACCTCCGACCACCACTAGTTCAATTGACGTGAGGGTAAGCTTCGCCAAACCTCCTTCTTGATTTCCTTAGTCTCCATTTACCTCATGACGCTCTTATTAGTCGTGTCCTATATCCGCCGTGAAGCTCTTGTGGCACCTGTCATTTTTGGGGTTCCCGTGCTCCACCCCCTGTGGCGTCACCTCTATTGAACTCGCCCTTCATCCACACACCTTTTTCGGTCTCTGCTTTCTTAAGAATCACCCTCTGCGATTGGTTTTCATTCGCATTTTTTCTTCCCTATTTCTCAGGTTGTTCTGGTGTTCTTGGCCGATGCTGAGGCCCTCACCCTGTGGCGAGAGTCCCTCTACCATCGCCAGACTTTAGGGAACTCATTCGCACCCCCTTTGAGCTGAGTTGTGGTCTGGAGATGCAAAGTCAGGTTGGAGTCAAGCTCCAGCAGCTCACTGTCTCGCCATGACTAAGGGCTGGAAGATGCCTAGTCGTGCAATGACCGGGCATCCATGACATGCTGATCGAGCGATTAAACCCCCATGGGCTGTTATGGTATTTCCAATTTTTTTTCAGCCGCAACTAAAGTGTTGTGATTGCATGACAATAATATCCTCACATTTTAATTACTTTGATTAACTGAGCAAGGGCAATATCATCCTTTAGCATTTCACTCAGGCGCCCTTTGACCAAGTCCAAGCTAGCACGGACCGAATGACTGGGCCAAAACCTAATTGGCACATGTCAGTGTGGGTCTGACTCTGTGGCCTGTACCTTGCAAATATTATTTTGCCTAGGTGGCATTTTCTCAAAATTTAATTGGCTGAGATGGTTTAATTCATAATAAATCGATTCTTGGTCAAAAAAATTTGAATAAATAGTCATTGAAAAGGATTTTTCAAATAGAATCTGAATTTGTAGTTTTCAAGTCTGTATTCTAATTCCTTTTTCAAAGTTTTCTTTGAATACCATTTTAATCATTTAAAATGTTCTGAAATATGTAACCAATTCATTTTAACTCCAAATTGAGAAATAAAAGATGTTTTGCTAATCAGTGAAGTCCAAGTAATCTTTTGGTTTATATTTTGAGTCCTAAATCAGTGGTTTTCAAATAAGGTTAAAAATATGGTTTCTTTATACTTCATTGCCTTATAAATACTAATGCAGGTGAAATATTTATAACTAGGATAAAATGGATTTGGATCCAATCTATTTGGTGAAAGTGATGTTTATGAATCTACATTAAGGTATGTGACCCCTATGTATGTGAATTCCATGTTTGCATGAATGAGAAAATCTATGTGGCATGTATATGTGTAATTAACCTCTTCCTTCAGTTGGGCTTTTACCCAAACCCTAAATTCCTAATGAGGTAATTGCTAGCCTTGGAATCTCTCTCTTTGCCTTTATTTGGCTATTTATTTATTTGAATCTTCTATTGCCTATGTTGGCCCATTTACTTGAAATACTTGGATCTTGCTATTGACAATGTTGGCTCATTTATTGAGATTGTTTCTTGGGTTGTGAAACCCCATTTGCTATGATGAAATATTATTTATACTTTCACTACTGCCAAGTGAATTATTCAGCATCATGTATTATTGGCCAAATAACAATGTAGTGTACATGAGTACAAACCACCCATAGAGGGCATGTGTAAATTTGTCCTGGGGAATGTGACAATTCTCCCCACTTTATAAATTTTTTTGGGTGCTTTGGAATGTGTAAATTCTCCCTCACCTATTTGTTGAGGTCCGGTAAGTGCCTCACCCTACATTTGTTTATTTTGTGCCGTATATCATTCATGCTATGTTGATTACTATTCTTGTTGAACTATGGCAGAATTCTTATTCTTATTTGTTTACTTGCTTCATACTTTTGACTCTCTTAGCATAGTGAATATTTTATTATGCAATGGTTTAGTTATAATTGTCCTTATTCCCTTTGATTAACACACTTTTTGTCTCTCTCTTTCTGGGTGATCCCAACCACCTAGGTTTAGGATCAGAGTGCACATTAGAAGCTTGGTGAACCTGCCTAAGGATAAGGATATGGAGTTCAACCTTCTAGATTGGACTTAACTAGCTTTACATTAAGATGCTTTGGTTTGGAGACATATTGATGTGGTTTTAGTCTTCCTCTACCTAGATCCTTGTTGTTTGTATAAAGTTGTACTTCCTTTGGGGAGATTTTGTAATGTACACTTTATATAATTGAATATAGTCAAAGTTTAAAATTCCGCTGCTTCACATTGTTTCTTTGTTTACCAAGTTTTAGTAGAGGGTGATTTTCACTCTTTACATATATATCCTTTTGTGTGTGTCATAATAATGTACACGAAAAGTTACTATCATTAACATAATAAAGAAGTAAATTTAACATGTGAGAAAATTCCATTTAATTTTCAATTGTATCGTCTACATTCAAACACATGACTGGAACATCATGTTTGTACATAAATGTAAGTCTTATCCTATAAAGATGCTTCGGCACATCATACATATACATCATATTATCATAATGTTAAATTGGTATTTCAAAAAATGAACTTGTGGTCAACCAAGCAAGTTCACGTCATGCATTTTCCTATCATCACTTCTGCTAGTTCCACTCCGGGGACCTTGCCTAGTATGTATAGTGGTTCTTCTTCTTTGTAAAGTATTTCCAACATCCTACATTAAAAACAATGTATATTAGGTTCTTATGATAACAATACACTATAAAAATAAATTCAATTAAAACTTTAAAATATGAATGATTAAAGTGTAAATTCAAGCTTGATTAGTACTACATATGAGTTAATGAGGAACTAATAAAATCAATCAAACCTTATCAATAACATCGGATGCGAAATCTCCTATGACATTGTTAGTATTGTTTCTCTTGATGTCCATGGGCATGGTCATAAACTGCAATGAGTCATGAAGTCCAAAGCATGTCAGTACTTCTTATATACAGAAATATAAGTGATATCTTCGTAATGAAGAAATTAAAAGATCTCCTAAGATCATAACAGAAAAGGGGAGGCATATGCTAGCCCGGTCATATTAAATTAGCAAATAAACAAGCATATATTATAAACAACTTTTATTTAAATTCTACAACTATAATTTTAACCAAAACACATACCATACATAAGAATATCACTTTAATAGATGAGACTAAGAACAAGGAGGAGATCACGCTTCTGCATAAACAATTTTGATTAAAATACATATAGGAGTCAAAAGTAAACAAAGAGAAGTTTTTGAAACACGTTCCAAAAGAAGAAAAACCGGGAGGGTGTCTTGAGAAAATCGTTAAATATCCAAACAAAGGTACAAGAAGGATCACCTCGTCTAGATGCCTCTTGCTGTTGATACACACGCTTTTAAAAGCAAATCTCGAACCATTAAATTAAACAGTAATGTAAAAGTAGGATATATTGATCGTGAAAACGAGTCATTGTCTACTAACATCTACTCGTTTTGGTTACAACTAATAAAAAAATTCAGATTTCTAAAAGGAGACAGTGCACATGTCAACTAGTATTCCATTCTCAAGAAGAAGTACCGTAACCTTTTTTTTTTTTTAATATGTCACCGAGATAATTTATTCATCCTGCTCTCGAGTTGCAGGCCAAAATAGGAGATACATGTAAAGTAGGATTCATCCTTTGTTCATTCCAGAGCTCAGCCGGAACAAGCGCCGGACATTGTGACCAAATTATGGAATCGTTGACATTTCTGACCGCCCATTTGACAAGACTGTCAGCTAAAGCATTAGCACCTCGTTTGATGAAATTGATGTGCATGTTCGGCTTTCTTACTTTGAGGGCTTTGAGAGTTTCACCGAAAATCTTGTATTTAAGCATACTATTCATCGTGTTATTCAGAATGTCACAGGCCAGTTTACAGTCCGATTCGACTCGCAACTCCTCCGGTCTGTGAATCAATGCTTCAATACCCCTGCAGATAGCCACCAACTCAGTGACTAAAACATCACAACTCTTAGACAGTTTGAGCCCCAGCTGTGATCCATCTTTGTTCAACGTCTCTAGCTATGTAGCTCGTGGCTGCTCGACTCCTCTTCTTCTGCACAGAACCATCAACATTGATGGTGATCGTGTTTGGCGGTGGTGACTTCCAAGCAGTGGCCGTCTGACTCGTAACAATAGCTGTTGGTTTTTGGAATGCATGCACGATGTTCCTTGCTTTTGTAGCAATTATCCCTACAGTCGTCATAGGGGGGCAATTCTTGCCATTGAAAACCAGTTCATTTTTGTACATCCACATAGTTTCCACCGTGGTAGCAAACCAAATCGACCTAATCAGGCCATCTTGTTTGTGCTTCAAGTTCCGCGCAAACCATATCTTCATAGAATTTCCTGGATCAAACGTAGTCTTCTGGCTGCTTGCTACATTTTGCCACACCTGTTGTGCGTATGGGAAGTCTTTGAGGACATGAATGGTAGTTTCTGCAGTTAGCCTACACCTGGGGCAATGCTGGTCTTCTGTAAACCCGCGTCTAGCTCTATTAAAATTAGTCATCAATCCTTCATGCAGGGATTTCCACAAGAAAGTCTTCGTACGCTGCGGTATTGCGAGTTTCCATATTGTTGTCCACTTCTCAGGTGTGCGAATACATGTCTGATTAATCAACTCCTTATAATAGTTTTGGGTTCTAAAACGGCCATGGTTGTCATCAATATGACACCAAACATCTTCACTCCCGTTCAGAATCGGTGGCCGCATGTGTAAAATGGTGTTTGTTGTTTCCTCAGTAAACCAGTAATTTATGAAATCTGTATCCCAGTTCCCCTCGGATGCCAACGAACTAACCTGCAAGTCTTTTATGTCTTCAGGAATGATGAGATGTGGCTTTAAAGAAGGTGTCTGTCTCATCTCCACCCATCTATCGTACCACACAGAAGTCGTCTTTCCATTAACCAAAGCTTTAGCCAGCTTCACCGTCATGGTATCCTTTTTGTCCACTATGTATTATCACAATCGAGATCCAATTCTTCTACCTCCATCCCGACGATGCATATACTTCATGGTCATAACGTCCTTCTCAATGCATCTTGACGCAGTAGTAAAATCCCAGATGTTTCTGGCTAGGAGTGCTTCATTCTGCTGCCTCGCTGGTTTAATGTTTAACCCTCCGTGGTGCTTCGGTGCTACAACTTTTCTCCAGGCAATAAGACTAAGGCTTCTGCTAGCATTTGGACCTCCCCATATGAAATTTCGGATGCTCTTGTCAATATTGTCACAAACTGAAATCGGAAGATGACTAGTTTGCATAATATGTGTGGGTATCGAGTTGATAACTGAACGAGCCAGGGTGGTTCTACCTGCAAGAGATAACGTGCGAGTCGTCCAAGAACTGATGCGTTGATCTATAGAATTGAGAAGGCTCAGATAAACAACCTTGTTAGCTCTCTTGTGTAGAATTGGAACACCTAGATGTCTCCCCATATCCTCCGTCTCTTGAATCTGAAGCGCTCTGCAGACTCTTCTTCTCAGTGATCGATCTGTGTTCTTCGAGAAGTATACCGAAGATTTCTCAGAAGATAATCTTTGGCCAGAAACCTCCCCGAATCGTTTTATGCATTTCATAATAGATCTAGCCTGATCCACTGATGCTTCGCTGAATAAAATAATATCATCTGCGAAACATATATGGGTCAAACTTGGGCCTCTCCTTGTAACCAGCAACGGCTTCCAGCTGCCCTCGTCCACCAAATTGCAAATGTCTTGACTCAGACGTTCTAGGCATAAGACAAATAAATACGGAGACAGAGGATCTCCTTGGCGGACTCTGCGAGAAGCTTTGAATGACGGCAATAGTTTCCCTTTCTATGAGATGGATATCTCACCGCTGGTGATTATGTTCATAATCACAGTGATAAGTGATGATGGAATCGGTGTTCTCTTAAGTGTGTCATGGATAAAATCCCATCTCATCCGATCATAGGCTTTTGCTAAATCAAGTTTCAGCGTCATGCACTTCTGCCCTGCTCTTCGCATACTCATGGAATGAACCACCTCCTGCAGCAGAATAACATTATCCGAGATCCTTCGACCTGGTACAAAACTCGTATGGCTAGGTGAGATCCAGTCGCTCAGGAATGGTTTGATGCGTTCCACTATGATTTTGGATAAAAGCTTCATGCTCACATTATTGAGGGCTATCGGACGAAGGTGACTGCATAATTCTGGGGTGTTATTCTTTGGAATTAGAACTAAGGTGGATTTCGCCATACGATGTGGGATTGGGTGACCTGCAAAACAGTTTTCAATCGTTAGAAGTAATGATTTCTTAATGCTGCTCCAGTTTTTTTGCAGGAAACCTGCATCTATCCCGTCGGGCCCCCGGGGCTTTCACCGGGTTCATGCGCTTTAGGACATCGAGAATCTCATCTTCAGTAGGAGGGCGCCTGATATGTTGGTCTGTAACCTGCGACCAATCCCCAAACACTCCAGGATAATCAATAGAAGCATTGCGCTGAGCAGCAGGTCTTTCCTCAGTAAACAAGGAGCTGAAATAGTTGTTAATAAGGGAGTCCAACTCATCGTCCTCCACCCATACACCTCTGTCATCTTTAAGTTTAGCTATGACGTTCCGTCTTCTCTTCGCCTTCACTAGAGCTTGGTAATAAGATGTATTCGAGTCCCCCAGCTTTAGCCAGTCACATCTAGCCTTCTGCCGCCATTCTGCTTCTTCATTAGCAAGAATATCCATGTATTCACACTGAATGACTCCGATATGTTTGTCCAACTCAGCAGAATAGTTATTGCTAAGTTCACTTTGTTTCTTGGATAGGGTTGCTAGCAGGAAGTTCTTATGTTTTCTTTCCTTATTCCGTTCATCCTTATCCCATCTGCCGGCAGCAATCATGAATTTGTCCACCGCAATAGTAAACTCTTCGTTAGCATTCCAATGATTCTGGATTAAAGATGGGAAAGTGCTCCGTGTTGTCCACTTTGTACTTGTTTTAAGGTGCTGATTATAGGATTCATGACGGAGGTTTGTTTTAATCAAAGTTGGAGCGTGATCAGAAGCCAATCTAGGCAATACCTCCACCGATGTGTTGGGATGAACATCGATCCATTCCCGGTTGGCAACCGCTCGATCGAGCCGTTCCTGTAGGCATCCCCGTTTAAAGGTCATACGAGGACCTATAGCCCCCAAGTCCTCCAAACCTGCGCAGGCCAGCGCATCTACAAATTCACGACAACTAGACATATGAACAATGTCACTCCCGCTCTTCTCCTCCAGATTGAGAGTAGCATTAAAGTCCCCGAGAACCAGCCATGGCAGCGAGGATGTTGTTGATAGAGTATGCAAATGGTTCCATAGAAGTCTCCTCTTCAGTTGCTGCAGACTAGCATACACGAAGGTGATCAACATACTATTGTTAATTAGGTAGTGGACGAATTGGCGGTGAAGTGCCAATATCTCCACCTTTCCAATACTCCTTCTCCACAGAACCCAAATACCACCGGAAAAGCCAGCCGCTTCCACCTGGTGAGACTCATCAAACTTTAGCTTCTTGATGATTCGATCCGCAGCAGCTCCACTAATACGCGGTTCAATAATAGCCATTATATCGATGTTGAGTCTATCCTTGTGGTGGCGGATAGCGTTCTACATGTCTTCTTTGCCTATGCCCTGGACATTCCAAGCGGCACAGATCATTGGATGATTGTTGCGGGGACGAAGGGGTTGGTTTCACCCTCCTCCGTCCGGTTTTCCTGCTCCTGGTGGAATTGTTTCCCTCGCTTCCTAGTTCCTTGTTTCAGAATATTCGTTTCAGTGTCTATTTTACGGTTTCTCAAGTGGATTCCTACTGATCCCCCTTCTCTCAGTGGGTTTTTAATGAGGAGCTTCTACCTTCACAATTTCATATGAATTACTGACAAATCTTGAAGGCTTGGCTCCTCTCTGACTCTCTAGCAGTTCCAATGAGATTCCTCACAGCTGAATCTGGATATTCTGCTCAGATGGCGGGTCACAGATTGGACACCAGACTCGAAACCTGACCGAAGAAGCTGCCCTCTATTTTAAGACAATGATAGGGAAGTCAATGATGCCCTCCCTTACCCTGGAAGCAGAAAGGTTTCAGTGGCGGCTTGGCGGAAAATAGAGTATGGGTCCTTTTATTTGGACTAGGAGAGGGATTTGAATCGAGCAAGTGTTACTTCATATTCTTTTTTTTGACAGTTGAACATGCGAACAAGTATAGAGAGAAGTTTTTAGTTAGAGAAAGCTCCAACCTCTCTCTAGTGTCAACTCCTGAAACTTCAACAACTATCTCCACTGGCAATCACCAGAGAATTGAACCCCAACTACTCACATTCCCCAGTCCACACATCTGGAACATCAACCGTCCCTTCCGACTACGGGTTGCGGCGCTTTGTTCTCGCGAAGTCTCTCACGACTCCTTCAAGGCTGACAGCTAGTCCAACTCCAGGTTGGATCATGTGAGCTTTTGTACCTAAGGTTTCTGCAAATGTGAGCTAATCTTAGGATTTTTACTCCTGAACGGCACTATAACACCTTCTGCTACTACGATCGTACCTCCTTCTGGAAACCCACACCTGTTTCCCTTCAAATTAATCACCATTCTAGTTACCTGCCCCTACTCCAGCGAGACTCCCTTCATCTTCCTCGTGGAACTCAACAGATTACGATCCCTCTCTTTTTCGGGTGCCCCAAGTCAATTATGTTCCCTGCATGCACGATTTAATTCAACTCTCATCTAGCAAAACTCTCTTTACCCTCCGCTGATAAACCATGACAACTTAGCGTCATCTTTATTGTCCTCGAGCCACCCTCCCAACCTAAATCCCTCAGATACATCAAAATGAGGATTGTAGGCACCATCTCTGCATCCCTAAGCACTAACAAGAGATTTAAAGGCAAGAAGGCGATCTCAACCCTTTTCAAAAGTGTCATGTTTCATAAGAAAACACCGACCCCTACAAAACCAGACCATCTCCCATCTGCTCTACCAAATATGACTTCACTCTTCCCTTTCATGGATTAAAATCTATCAAACCCCTTTTACCTTACCACTATACCCCTCCCAAAAGCATGAAAATACCACAAATTTGACATATCACCAAGTTCAAACACCATCCTTTTAGGAAACAAATCATTTCCAGTCACAATTGAACTTTTCGACAAATTCGATCTCTACATCACCAAAGGCTGGGCTAGTATGATCGCAGAGTTGAAGCTCAAAAGAGAGGGGATCATCTTCATTAAACCCTCAGCGTACAAAATCCTTACTGTTTGGGTAAATGATTTCAACAACAAAACCCCACATGAGCTTTACCCTCTATTCTTCAGCAAGGAAGAAGGTTTATCCTCATCATCTTCTAGCTCAACTGACCATTTCTTTGTGAGGAAAGAGCACCAACCTCCATCGAGAACAAAGCTTTGCCCCATCTCCCTATCGTCTAGCCCTGATAACGAAGATATGGATGATACAACCACATCATCATCGATCGACAACTCGATAGCAACAAGGTATGAAAAATCTTCTACTATTAAGATTAGTAAGCTAGATAGAAAGTACCAAGACCAAAAAAAAGAAAACATCATCCCTTCTGATCCTCGCCAACTAAAACTTTCTTTCCCACCACTCGGACACATCCCACCGTCTGCTCTCACCCAACTGAGCTTCGAGACAGAGAAACCTTCTCAATCTTGTATATCCACCCCCAGGAGGCGACCCTTCAGAGCACTTCGCTACAATATCCACCACAGCCCACACCACTCTTGATTTAGATGTACCAAAAAAGTTATTTGTTTAAAATGCCATGAGAGAGGCTACACCTGGCGTATCTGCAAATCCACCTTTAATCATTTTCCAAAAAAGTTTAATCACTTCCCAAGATCACTTTCAGGATATGAGGCTCCCAAACAACTCGATGATCACTTTTTTAGACATGACAAATCCAATCAACTGAAACATCCAAACCTCACTTTCTTGATTCACAATAAGCCTTTTGCATGTCTTGTAGATCCAGATCCTATATCTCAACCCCATGCACATGAAAAACTCAACTCACATCCTCCTTATAAGCCACCTATGGTACCACATGGGATATCCTCACCCAAACCTTCTTGCCTCAACTCTACATCACCTTTCCTTCCGGCTCCCCAAACTCCTGCCATGGCCCCTGCTGCCCACCTAGAGTCTGCCATTCCCTTTGATATCCTAACAAACTCTATGAGACTTCTGAAGGTATTCTCTACAAGGAGTGTCCTGGCCTCTATTTGATCGGCCTTTTTCTCGCGTTCGGAAATGAACGCCGGACAAAGGAAGGAATCAAGCTTTTAAATTTATAACCCGAAACCTTCTAGGCCCCCACAACTTTTATTACGGGGTCGAAGTAGATATAAGGGGTCAAACACAAGGAAGTGGTGACGTTTAGGACGCCACATATTTCGTTCTTTAGTCAGATAAGCCAAAACAATATGCGATGAAAATATATGCTAGAACTAGTCTAGCGGGTTGTCACAATTTAAAACAAAGAAAAGAAAAGGAAAAGAAAATAAAATAGAGCTCGTGGTTCTACTAATATGAGAAAGATAGTTCCTGGCTATGTAACCACAAACGGGGCAGTCTATGCACTCATTCTCGGGCGTAGACAACCCTCGAACACCTAAGCAAGCATCTAGCACGCACAATGGCATCTGTCCTGTGGGGTCATCCCACTCGCTCTCACGATGCGTGACTAAAACCATCAACGATATGTCATCGACCCTCTCTCGAGGAATGACATATCAACACCTCGGAATATGCTAAGTTCCCTCTCGGGTCTTAGGATATTCTGGGGTGTTAGGAACATAATACCTTGGATCGTCCTCCTCTTGGGTTCGGATCCAAACTATCGTCTCTTAGCTATTTCTACAACGGATCTCTCGATACAGGCAGAAATAGCAGTTCGAGCGAGTAAGAGATCAACCATACTAACAATCATAACTTAGAAAGAGAAAATAGAACATGCAACATACTAGATCTGAAATGAATCTACTTGCTTAAGGCAAAAGTACATATACATGCCCAGATCGGGCTACATAGCCAAGAAGGAGCTAACTAGCCACATACAAGCATGGTTAGCACCGAACAAAGACGGATGAACATCGTTTGTACAAGAAACTGAGGAACACAGTAGAATGAAAGAGAAGAAAGAAAGAGATTTAGCCCATGGAGGAGAGGTGGGTCTCTCTCCTCAGCCTCCGTGCAAGCCGGATCTCGTTCCTTGGTCCTCCTCTTTGTCCTTCTGGACTCCTTAGCTCTCTCTCTCTAGATTTGCTCGAAACAGCCACCCGGTGGAATGTGAGAGGATGTTGGTGTAGACTGATCTTCTCTCTCCTCAGCTTCCTCCTATGGAGATCGTAGGCCAGTAGTGGAGGAGGACGGTGATGCAGATCTTCTCTCTCCTTGATGGTAAGGGTGAACGTAGCACAAATCTACTCTTTCCTTGGTTTCCACCCTTGGAGAGAATAAATCTGAGATGGAGACGGAGGATAGAGAGAGTGGAGGCTCATGGCTACTGGAGCATGTAGGTTGAGTGTCTTGGTCCTCTCGGACCTCGGGACACTCCCACGGGGCTCTGGCTCGAGTCCGGCAGCCTTTCGGCGTCTCGATCCCCCTCTAATGCTAGGGGGTACCATTCTATTTATAGGTTGAGGCTGGGCACACGACATGTGCTTTGCACGTGCGTTTAAGTCAGTTTACAAGAGGTCGCAATTAGCTTCTCTGCTAGTCATGATCTTTTTCACGATCGTGATCTCTCCTTGGCCGGGTCACGATTCCCTTGTGCCAGGTTGCAGTTCTTGTCATACAGACCGCGATGTTTGCAGGTCGCGGTCCTTTTCCCTTAGCTTGGTTGCGATTACCAACTTCCACACTGATCGCGGTTCCTCATTGCACCGACCGCGGGCGTGGGTTTGTTCACTGCTTGGTCGCGACTTCTTGAAGGGTAGCAGAGAGATAGGGGTCACGACACTAGCAGGGATCAATGGCGGAGATGATGCATCTACAGTGGAGAACATAGGGATGCATTGGCAGCAGGTCGGGAGGTTGCGGTGCCTGTCCTTGATTGCGATCCAGAGAAGATTTGCCGCCCGTAGTCAGCTGTGATTAGGGCAGAATCGTGGTGTTGGGATGAAGGTGGATGTGAGTTATAGGTGGATGGTCGACGGTGATGGAGGACCTACGGTGGGTTGCCTTGGAGGTGGACCGCGGGTGAGGGAAAGAGGAGGTCACAGTAGTTGCCGGTTGCCGCGATCGTGGCTTTGCAATTCACGGTCACGATGCAGGGGTAGAGGGAGCGCTCGGTCGCGATATGTTGAGGGGAGGAGAGAGAGGACCGTAGTTGTGGGAACCGCGATCAGGTGGAAGTGATGATTACGATCAGAGAAGTGGTCGCGGGAAAAGGAAACCGTGCTTGCGGTATTGGATAAGAGAAGGAGGAGGTCATGATTGCATAAGAGTAGTAGGTCGTGGCTTCAGGCACATGACCTGGTCGCGGTATTGTGGTTGACAATGCCACGGTCACGGCAAAGATCGCGGTCGCGATCAAAAGGGAGGCAGGTCGCGGGTATTGAGAATCGCGGGCATGAGTGAAGAAGCCACGTTCGTGGCGTTGAGTGTAGATACTGGTCGCGGTGTTGAGCAGATTGCCACGGTCGCGGCATTGAGTGTAGATACTGGTCGCGGTGTTGAGCAGATTGCCACGGTCGCGGCTAGAAAAGATTGCAGGCGTGGGGAAGAATCACAGGCAGGAGTGTTAGGGTTAAGTGGAGCCGAGAAGAAAGACCGCAGGCAGAAACATGAGGACCCGCGATTGCAGTGAAAAATAAAGGAAAGGAAAGAGACCCCGGTTGCATGATGGGCCGAGGAGATTGTGCCCAAGTCCCCAGTTCGTCCTGCAAAAAGGGATAAAATCCCATTAAATAGGGATAAAGTCAATTAAGCTAAAAGAGAATGTATGATGTGAATTAGGCAATATAAGCAAATAAAAGGAACTAAACTGGGCCCAAGATAGCGATTAAGACAGAGGTGAATATGTGCTCATCATTAGGTTATAAATCAAACAAACACTTCACAAGGCCTCAGTTTAGGAGTGATAGAGAGAGTATAAAGAGATCCTTAATCTGTGTTCGGTGCATTCTAATCCAATATTGGCTATTTAGCTACATAATTGGATAATTAGTTATTTTATCTAAGCAAATAAGAAAAGGACTAAAACATGAGCAAATAGGGGGCATATTAAGGCCAAGGTAAAATAAACTATAGATAAAATGCATAGACAATATGCGTAGATTTGGGTGTTATCAACTACCCCAAGCTTAAAACTTGCTTGTCCTCAAGCAAGACTGTGCTAAAAAAACAAAAAGATAACATCTAAATTAAGCTTGGCAATAGATGCTAAGGTTAAGAAAAACAGTTTAAAGCATCAAAACTCTTGATCCATGTCATTTTAGAACACACCCCCACTGAATCAACCACAGTCCTGCCAAAGCAAGATTAAAGAGTGTCCAGGCAAGATTAAGTGAATTCACTACAGCCTGCCTATACTCATGAGGGTTGAATCATAATTATTTAAACATGAAAGAGCTGTCACACAGGTGATCACGCGGGTGATGAGCAAGGAGCCATCACCATGAATCCATGCAAACCAATCAGGAATACCACACCTCTCACTTATTCATGTCCTAAGAAACAAAGCAAAGGACTCTAATGACTTTTGAGAATCCCAATCTGCATCAGGTTGGTCCATGTAGCGAGCAACATTCCCTGTAGTCTGAGCCAGTTGGCCCAAAGCAATGAGATGAACTCCTTATACTGCACTCGAACCAACCCAGCTACTGAGATTGTCTCATAGGTCACCTATGGGGTTCCTAGTGACTCTCTAATCAGCTTTTACAGTGGTACTACCAGGAACGACATATCCGCATTCATGAACACAGTCATAAACCGGCTGGGCACCATCCTCAACTCTCCTAAAAGGGAAAACAACACTCATTTATTGTTCACACTCAAGCTTTTATCATCTGCATTCTATTTGTAGGCTTGGGTGAGAACTATATAGATATTTTGGGATTTTGTGGGCGGCCAAGCCTCTTTTGCACATTTTTATATTTTTCATCTTTTTGACTCAATCTAATGTGAGAAGGCATGTAGTCCATCAAGGAGAAACATTTCATCTTGATCATAGCTCAAAGCCCATCATAATCTGCTTGATACCTGTGTGAGAAGTAACAATTATGATTCAAGAATCCTTAGAATAGAGGCAAGCTTGTGAAACCGCAGCTAGGATTTTTTTATCATGTTTTGGCTCATTCCAACGGTCCTTTACCATGGATTCACCATTCACAATATAGATCAAGGGAATTTAGCTTTAAGCTATGAAAAAGGGACATAACCTTAGATTTATTACCAAACTCAAGGAAAGAGTCAAAGAGCAAGTCAAGCAAGAGGTCAAGCAATTTTTAAGATGAAAATTGTGCATCTAGGCATAAAGTCAAGCATTTATCTATTAGGTTCGCACCATATAGCCATAATTGCAAAGCTAAAAAGCTGAAAATTTTGAAAATTTAAGACTAAATGCAGGAAATAGACATGCATGCAAGAAGGGTGAAGAGAAAGAAGGGCGAAGCCTACCACCCCAAGCTTAAAAATTTTGCTCGTCCTCGAGCAAGACTTAAACTTGAGATAGTGAGGCAGGAATGCATGATTTTAACAACAGCTATTGAAGTTCTAAAGATGATGCATGGGTGCAAGGATATAAAAATAGTTAGAGGAAAGAAACTAACTAACAAGAACATGAAAAGCAAAATTTATTGTAGTAAAAGGGCGGGAGGGTGGGTAAGAGAAAAGAGGGGGTGGTTGACCCACGATACTGACACAAGGATCCCAAATTATAAGTTTTGGGACCAGTGTCACCTGTGTCTTGTCGACGGGTTCCGCCACATAATCAGAGTAGAATAGGCAGATATGTAGGCCCTCCCGAGTCTGAAGAAGAGGAATGTAATCCAGTGACTCAGTGAAATCATCACTGTGCTGGAATTTGCTTGAACTACACCGGGATGAATTCTTTAGCATATCATCCTCAGGGTACCTTTCATTATATGAATATGAAAATGAAGGTCCTGGGATGTCGACACAGGATGAGATGGATGAGAGAGGTTGGACGTCATCTTGAGGACTCATATCTTCTCTCTCCATCCCTACACTTGAGGTTGGATGCTCAGATAGATCTTCATGTACATTCTGAGTCATCCAATCATCTTCCGTGCAAGAAGTACCCCCTAAAGAATCAGTTTGTGGTTCTACCACCCCAAGCTTACCACCTGGTGTGTAGTTAGGGGTGTCTTCATGCTCAACAACCATGTTGTAGTGAATTGTCCATCTAGTTCCCTTGAGTTCCACCAAACCTGGTAAAGGGATGGTGGCAAATGGTGGCTTGTGCTGCTCCAGCTCATCGTCATCAGTATACTCACTGCTCCATGTCGAGCAGCTGTCGTTGTCGTCGTCATTGAACAAGTTGTTCCAGACCATGGTTGGCATACTGCTCAAAGTGAAGTGACAAGTCTCAATATGAGAGATGTCACTCTGGTCTGATTCAATATCTGACTCTGTTTCCTCAAACCAACCTTCTGGATGTAAGGTTGTTTGGCTATCATTGTGAGGATAGGAGTCTTCATCATTGTCATCATCGAACCATTCATGTCTATTACTCATCTCTTCCATTGGTTCATCAGTTGGATCATCTGGATAGAATGAAGGGTTTCCCGGAGTGGGTTGGTCTTCACAGAAAAATACTGGTGAATCTAGTTGATGGTCTGAATAGGATGGTGATGCATACTCCACTTCAGACCCAATGGAATGGTCTTGATGACTAACGTCTTCATTGTCTTGTGATGGCAGTTGTAATTGGATTGTAACCAAATCGATGAGCTCTTAGAGCCTCCTGCCTTGTTCAACATCTTTATCATGAAGTTGTTGTACTTGAGCAACAATGCTTTCGAGACCCGTCAATTCTGCCATCCACATATAAGGGGAACCCACTGTATAAAAACTGATGCTTTAGGATGAATCCTTGTTCAACAGTTTGAAGTAGACTTCTACTGCGGTCTGCAGCCTCGGTGGCTACTTTGAGATGATGCTCCTGCTTGTCTAATAATAGATGGAGTGGGTCGATGTTTTCTTGGAGATGAGGAACTAGGGAGGTGAGTGCCTTGACACTTTCTCCAGCTAATTCCACTGCCTTAATCAGTTCTTGATCCCATGATAGCACAGGAGTCGATGGTTGACTGGAAGTCTCCTTTGTTGGAATTTTAACATATGACGATGGTGGAGGTGAGTATAACTCGACTAGTTGCAGAGCATGACCTTCAATTATTTGCCAACAGTCGAAACTGCAGAAAAACTCGGGGGGATAGGTGGACAAGATGACTTGTCTCGCTGAAGCGAGATCCATGGATGAAAATGTATAAGAAAAATAAAAGGTATTTAGTATATATGAACAAGTATGTTTAAAGAAAGAGGAAAACTATGCAAGTATATATAGACTTATAGTGACAGAACGAAAATCTACTAGGCGTGTAAACGTGGAAAACCACATCCCCGGCAACGGCGCCAAAAGTTGATCGGCCTTTTTCTCGCGCCCAGAAATGAACACGGGACAAAGGAAGGAATCTAGCTTTTAAATTTAAACCCCAAAACCTTCTAGGCCCCCGCAACTTTTATTACGGGGTCGAAGTAGATATAAGGGGTCGAACACAGGGACATGGTGATGTTTAGGACGCCACATATTTCATTCTTTTGTTAGATAAGCCAAAACAATATGCGATGAAAATATATGCTAGAACTAGTCTAGCGGGTTGTCACGATTTAAAACAAAGAAAAGAAAAGGAAAAGAAAATAAAATAGAGCTTCTACTAATATGAGAAAGAGAGTTCCTGGCTATGTAACCACAAACGGGGTAGTCTATGCACTCATTCTCGGGCATAGACAACCCTCGAACACCTAAGCAAGCATCTAGCACACATAGTGGCATCTGTCCTGTGGGGTCATCCCACTCGCTCTCGCGATGCGTGACTAAAACCATCAATGATTTGTCATCGACCCTCTCTCGAGGAATGACATATCAACACCCTGAAATATGCTATGTTCCCTCTCGGGTCTTAGGATATTCTGGGGTGTTAGGAACATAATACCTTGGATCGTCCTCCTCTCGGGTTCAGATCCAAACTATCGTCTCTTAGCTATTTCTACAATGGATCTCTCGATACAGGCAGAAATAGCAGTTCGAGCGAGTAAGAGATCAACCATACTAACAATCATAACTTAGAAAGAGAAAATAGAACATGCAACATATTAGATCTGAAATGAATCTACTTGCTTAAGGAAAAAGTACATATACATGCCCAGATCGGGCTACATAGTCAAGAAGGAGCTAACTAGCCACAGACAAGTATGGTTAGCACCGAACAAAGACAGATGAATATCGTTTGTATAAGAAACCGAGGAACACAGTAGAATGAAAGAGAAGAAAGAAAGAGATTTAGCCCATGGAGGAGAGGTGGCTCTCGCTCCTCGGCCTTTGTGCAGGCCAGATCTAATTCCTTGGTCCTCCTATTTGTCCTTCTGGACTCCTTAGCTCTCTCTCCCTAGATCTGCTCGAAACATCTTCCCGGTGGATGTGAGAGGATGTTGGTGTAGACTGATCTTTTCTCTCCTCAGCTTCCACCTATGGAGATCGTAGACCAGTAGTGGAGGAGGGCGGTGATGTGGATCTTCTCTCTCCTTGATGGTGAGGGTGAATGTAGCATAGATCTACTCTCTCCTTGGTTTCCACCCTTGGAGAGAATAGATCTGAGATGGAGACAGAGGAGAGAGAGCATGGAGGCTCGTGGCTACTGGAGCACGTAGGCTGAGTGTCTTGGTCGTCTCGGACCTCAGGACCCTCCCACGGGGCTCTGGCTTGAGTCCAGCAGCCTTCCGACATCTCAATCCCCCTCCAATGGTAGGGGGTACCATTCTATTTATAGGCTGAGGCTGGGCATGCGGCATGTGCTTTGCACGTGCGTTTAAGTCAGTTTACAAGAGGTCACAATTAGCTACTCTACAAGTCACGATCTTTTTCACGATCGTGATCTCTCCTTGACCGGGTCGCGATTCCCTTGTGCCAGGTTGCGGTTCTTGTGGTACAAACCGCGGTGTTTACAGGTCGCGGTCCTTTTCCCTTAGCTTGGTTGCGATTACCAACTTCCACACTGATCGTGGTTCCTCATTGCACCGACCGCGGGCGCGGGTTTGTTCACTGCTTGGTCGCGACTTCTTGAAGGGTAGCAGAGAGATAGGGGTCACGGTGCTAGCAGGGATCAGTGGCGGAGATGATGCATCTACAGTGGAGAACAGAGGGATGCATTGGCAGCAGGTCGGGAGGCTGCGGTGCCTGTCCTTGATCGCGATCCAGAGAAGATTTGCCACCCGTAGTCAGCTGTGATTAGGGTAGAATCGTGGTGTTGGGATTAAGGTGGAGGTGAGTTGTAGGTGGATGGTCGACGGTGATGGAGGACCTACGGTGGGTTGCCTTGGAGGTGGACCGCGGGTGAGGGAAAGAGGAGGCCGCGGTAGTTGCCGGTTGCCGCGATCGTGGCTCTGCAATTTGCGGTCGCGATGCAGGGGTTGAGGGAGCGCTTAGTCACGATATGTTGAGGGGAGGAGAGAGAGGTCCGCGGTTGTGGGAACTGTGATTAGGTGGAAGTGATGATCGTGATCGGAGAAGTGGTCGTGGGAAAAGGAAACTGTGCTTGCAGTATTAGATAAGAGAAGGAGGAGGCACAATTGCATAAGAGTAGCAGGTCGCGGCTTCGAGCACATGACCTGGTCACGACGTTGTGGTTGACAATGTCATAGTCGCGGCAAAGATCGCGGTCATGATCAAAAGGGCAATCATTGATCCATACACTATAAAAAAGCTCAAAATAGCAATCATTTATGAGATTCAATCATCATAGAGTTTGAAGAAAAAGAGCAAAGGTAAGGACTCCAACATCATCAAGTCCATCAACACCATGCAAATCGGCCCTGAAGGGATGTGACGTGTATTTTACTACGCGCTAAAATGCAAGTATACACGTCGAGTAATATAGGCCTTTGTGAGGCCCAAGTTGAACACAGGGATACGTGAATTATTGGAGACTCCTACTAACTAATTGCGATCAGCTAGGCCGGATGAAAAAGTAGGATTTGTTGTCAAAATTAAAAGAAAATAAAATGAAACAAAGAAAACAATCGATTAAAGGTTAATTTAATCAATTCAAAAGGGTATCTTTAGGATTGCGGTTTCACCGCGGGTCAACATTGTATTAGGTTTTATATAATTCCTCACTCTTCTCTCTCTATCCGGGTAGTGGCCTGAAAACAGAATTACCCACTGTCGTGGTGTAATTTACTACTTAGGTTTAGGTTGATTCCACCGTCGTAGTAATCATTTCCCTAAACTAAGCGCATTATGAACGATCTCTCAGTTTCCACCATTAATTTTACACCTCCTTTGTCAAGGGATTTATCGATTAATGTAGGTTTCGTCTCTTTTCAACCGTTAATCCTTCTGTCGAAGTGATTAAGGGCATTAAGTTATTATTATGGTGATCAAGCATAACAATATATAGAGAAAATGAAACTATACCACAGATTTAAGAGAGAAAATATGAATTATTAATATAAAACTGTCATACAATGCATTCTCGGGCTACTCCCGGTCCTAAAGATGGAGGGGATTAGCCCCGTATGTTCATCTTGCACAAATACATGGTAGAAATAGGGGAATTCATAAGAAAAACGTGAATTAAGTGGGAAAACCCCTGAACGGAGGAGAACCGGTAGATCCTTTGCGTAGAACACAAGCTTTCCCGCCTCTCGGTGGTGAAATTCGTCTTCGGAAGCGTCCGGATCGACAGGGATGAGCTTCTGGCCTCCTGCTCTCCTTTCTCTCCTTCCTCGGCACTCGTGCAATGACAAAATTCGCTCCTCTCCTCGTCTAGGCGGCCGTCATTAGGTATAAGTCCCTAATTAGGTCGTCAAATAACTCCAGCCGTCCGATTGAGATCAAAACGAATCCAACGCATATCTGTCGGCGTCGATACCATCGATGCGGGTCGATGGTATCGGCCCAGCGTATTAGCGGAAGCCTTCTTTTCTTTTTGTCTGAGTGCCTGTGATCATCTCCATACCATCGACTAGGGTCGATGGTATCGACTCTCTGTAGCGTCGGTTGTTGTCGTTTAGCAACGCTGTAGCCTCCATGCGTCGATGGCATCGACTTGGGTCGATGGTATCGACTGATTCCTCGCCAACAACCTGAAGGGATCTTGATGCCATCGACTTGAGTGTCGATGGTATCGACTCTGTGCTGCTCCTCTCGGCTGGCAACCTGTGGCTTGGTCGATGGTACCGACTTCCGTCGATGGTATCGACTTCCGTCGATGGTATCGACGGAAGCAGATACTTGTTTTTCCTGAAATTCCAAGACAAGACCAAATAAATCCACACAAATTATGATAATATGATAAATAATGCTCAAAATGATACAACTAAGGGGATTTGACATAAAATGATGGCAAAGACCGAAATGAGTGAATTATGCAATATTATCCATAAAAATGACTAATTAGAGAATAAAACACCTATGAAAAAGGTCTATAAATGCGACTCAAAATCATCGCATCAAACACCCCTAAGCTTAAACATTGCTCGCCCTCGAGCAACTAATCCTTAGAATAGAATTGCAGATGTCAACTAAAAATCAACACACCAACCCAACATCCCATGTGACTCCCACTGAACGTTCTCAAACCGGCCTTCTCTAACCACAGAACAGTAATTACCCTAAAGGCGACAATAATCATCCATAAGAGAAATTATCCTTAAAACCGATGAACACTATCACATAAGGCAGTTAACATAATAAAACTTGTCGATTCAGCATTGGTGCATCTTGTGATCGCCTACACTACGTTGCTCACCCTAACTACCGTCTACATGGAAGCAGTTCTCCTGATAATCATTAGTGAGGAGAAATTCACGGTGGCCTACCAATCCGAGCAACGGGTGGATGGAAATGGGTGTTTCATGGAAGAACTTGGAAGTATTGTACAAATTCAACATGCATAAAACAAAAATGTCCTAAATGATGCCAATGCACATTGAAAATGCCCTAATGCCTAAAATTGGGTGAAATGATGCATGCACTAACCTTCCACCTCAAAATGAGATGGACATCTTAATCAAACTACATCATGTACTCAATTTCCTGTTATGCGAGTGATATCATGTTCCTTTCTCCCTCTTTCCACTTTCTTCTAAATTCTTTTTTTTCTTTCAGATTTTCAGAATTTTTTTTTTCAGAAAAGTTTTTTTTTTCTTTCTTTAGCCCACATATCCATAATTGCTTAGAGATACATGTATTGGGCTACTTCCTTCATGCTTGGAAATCTTTACAATATTTCGAAGGTATGGAACAGTTTAGATCACTTTTGAGGAAAAATTTGAGATACATGGTGTACTTTATGCATGAAAACCATGAGTGCAACTACATGACATGAATCCCTATATTTGTTCTTTTTATGCAAAAGTATGGAAAATATTAATGAAAGTCCTATCTAAATGCTATGCACACAAGAAGGAATTAAAACTGCACTTTACTTCCAATTCTTAGGTGGATTATGGAAAAATGAAGTGGAATGATCACAAGATTAGATGACTGAACCTTAGAAAAATATTATGTGTCCCTCCTTACTGACCTGTGTAGTAGTTTATAGGGTTCTCTCTCTTACATCCAATTAAAGTCTCATTACCATTTGGTTAGGTTAGGCTCAAACAACCGTTACTATCCACTTTTCATGAGTCAATAGGAGTATAGGTGTGAAATGTTGTTTTAAAGTTGACATAATCAATCATTTTCGTAGGATAAGTTCCCCAAGGACAACCAAGTCAAGCTATCCAAGGACACAAAAATTTTTAAATTTCCCATGAATTTAACAGCAAGATGAAAAACTTTTACGACATCCACAGTTACACTAGATAGCACGTGGATCCTACCAAAACTAAAAATGCACGAAACAAATAACACTGCTAAAAACTAAAAACAATAAAAGAAAAGATAGAGCTGTTCCAACTACCCCCCTAAGCTTGAATTTGACTATGGCCTCATAGTAAAAAACAATCTTAAGAGTGGAACAGAGATACCCTGATCATTCTTGTGGAGGCGGAGGTGGGTACTGTGGGGCCGTAGGATCCCAAGAAGGATTCTCCCCCTGGAAGCTCGGATCGTAATGGGTCCTCGGCGGAGGCTGTGGATAGCCTCCAAAGTAGCTCTGACTCCAGTAATAGTCGTAAAAGGGCTCCTGTTGCATCTCCATCCTTTGCAACCGATTGTGTATCTGTTGTTGGTTGTCGAGGAGGAGACGTTCATTCTCGAACATCACCCTTTGGTTGTCAAGTAACCGGTTCGTAGTATCCTGAATACCGGTATACATTTCTAGATGCTGCTGCTGTGTCTGATGTATGTCCTGCAGCATCGTATACATGCCTTGCATTGAGTAGACATCCTCGGCTGGCTGCGAGGGCTGTGGTGATGGCGGCGGGGGCTGTGATGATGAAGACGCACCCGGATGCATCCTAGGACGCTTCCGGGGTGCTACTCGTACTCGAAGAGGTGTGAAAGCCTCCTCTTCCTCCTCAGCCTCGCCTTCTTGGTCGTCGTTACCGCCTTCTTCTTCATCGAACTCGACGGCTATGATCGGCCACCGGAAGTGCTGTGCGCCCGCGATGTTGAAGATGGCGTCCAGCAGTGCGCATTCCTGGTAAGCGTGGTTGACGTGGCTGTGTGCGTACGCCAACCCATCCCGGAGAAGGATAAGGTTTGAACGGTGCAGATGTTGCACGTTCACCTTACTCCTCGTGGAAATCGGAGTCATAGACTGGAAATTCAGTCCCAAGTACAACGCCAATTTGGTGATGAGCCCACCAAAATGGATCAGAGCCTTCCTTGTACTCCTCTTCACCGCCAGGACGCGCTGCAGAAAGAACGCACCCCAGTTGCATTCTTGTCGCTTCAGGAGCATGTAGAGGAAGAAAAGATCGCTCTCCTGAAACTTGCTCAATGCTAAATCGCTCCGAGCAAAGAACGTAAGTCTCAACATCCGGTGTAAGACCCGGACGAAGGGATGCTCAAAGTCTGCTACCGCAGCATTGTGGTAGCTCACTGTCTTTCCCTCCGGCACTGTGACTAGCTCGGCGAAGATCTTGTCGTAGTCAGTGCGGGAATCTAGGCGCTGGTGATCGTTGCGACCATGGTTCCAGTTGAAGATTGCATTGAACTGGGCCAACGTGATGTTGTAGTTGATGTTGAACAGCCGGAAGGACACCCTGCCCTTGATCCACTCACGATCCGATGCAACCACGTCGTTGGGCACGACGCAGACGTCGAGGGACGCCATAAACTCTGCTACCAATTCCTTGTAGGTGGGCCATTCGCCGAAGAACGGCTGCCCATCCGCATGGTACTCCAACTCGCCGACCAGTCGATTGGTGTGACGTGCTTGTCCTGCCAGCACATAGGCCAAGTTGGCCTCGAATCCAAGCTCCTGGATCATACCCCGGTCCACATACCGGGTCGGCTCGATCTTCCGCTTCATGATCTCCTCATAAACCTTCTTCACCTCCGCAGAAGGGTGAACCAAGCGCGGACGTGGTACGAAAGCAGTAGGGGGTGGAACAAACTCCCCGATCTCCATGGGATTCACACGCGAGGACGATGATCCGGCGGCGTGCACCATTGTTGCAAGAAAGATGGGATTAGAAGAAGAGAGCTCGGGGAAGATGGAGAAGTGATTCTCCGCTCGGTGAAGATCCTTGCTCGATGTTGCTGCTCTTCGATCTTGGAGAGCTCGGGGGAGTGCTCGGTGCAAAGGAGGAAGTTTGCTCTGAAGGTGTGACGTCAAATGACGTTGCAATTCTCCTTATATAGACTTGGTCGGCGCCACTGTTGACCCGTCGATACCATCGACGCGGGTCGATAGTATCGACTCGTCTCGCTGCTATCCGCCTCCCTCGCGAGTATCGACGGCTGACGTTTATTGGATCGGGAAACCCGGATTGCTGACCTGTCGATACCATCGACGAAAGTCGATAGTATCGACGCAACACCCGGATCGCTGACGTGGATTCGCAATCGCCGTCGATGTCTTTGCGCGGATCGGTGACATGGATGTCGATACCATCGACGGGTGTCGATGGTATCGACTTGACTTCATTGCGACACCGTCACTTTTTCACTTCAACCTATGACCATGTCGATACCATCGACGAGGCCGTCGATGGTATCGAGTTGACTGAGACAAATCGTTCTGAACTTCTCCAGAGATCTCGATGGTATCGACTGGCATGTCGATACCATCGACAATTGTTGCGCAACCTTCCTGTAGGTCTGTCGATACCATCGACGGGACCGTCGATAGTATTGACTCAGAGCGATTTTTGCAGCTGTCAACCTGAACCTATGTCGATACCATCGACCAGTGTGTCGATGGTATCGACCCTTCCTGTGCCTGCACATTAAACAAACTGATCAAGGTATCTTCTTTACACTAGAATTTGAACGAAATGAAAGCAATCTATGACTAGAATTAAACTATCCTAATGTACCAATGGTTGGGTTGCCTCCCAACAAGCGTCCTTGTTTAACGTCTTAGGCTAGACGTCTTCCCAGCATCTCATTCATCCACAAGTGTAATGAGTTTGACCTCATTCACTTTTCTCTTGTAATTTTCACCAAAATACAACTTCAACCGCTGTCCGTTCACCAAGAACGTGGCATCTCCATTACGCACAAGAATCACACCGTGCGGTCTCACCTCTTCCACTACGAATGGTCCACTCCACCGGGACTTCAGCTTCCCGGGATGCAACTTGAGGCGGGAGTTGAACAATAGAACGCTATCTCCCTTTTTGAACGTGCGCATCTCAATATGACGACCGTGGATCAGTTTTGTGCGCTCCTTGTATATGCGGGCATTATCATATGTCGTCATGCGTAACTCATCTAGTTCATTCAACTCGAACATCCTCTTTCTCCCGGCTTCATCATAACTCAAATTCAGCCTTTGAAGCGCCCAATGGGCCTTGTACTCTAATTCCACCGGAAGGTGGCAAGCCCGGCCATACGCCAACCTAAAAGGCGTGGTGCCTATAGGTGTTTTGTACGCTGTTCTATACGCCCAAAGTGCGTCCGGTAGTAAGGCACTCCAATTTTTCCTTGTGGATGCCACTGTCCGTTCTAGAATCTTCTTGATTTCCCGATTTGAGACCTCCACTTGGCCTTGCGTCTGTGGATGATATGGGGTGCCGATGTTGTGCTTGACCCCATATTTCTTCAAAAGTGTCGAAAATGTCTGATTCCGGAAGTGTGTGCCCCCATCACTTATTATCATTCGGGGTATCCCGAACCTGCAGAAAATATTCTCTTTCACAAACCTGCACACTACATTAGAATCATTAGTCCTTGTGGGGATTGCTTCCACCCACTTCGACACATAGTCAATAGCTAGCAAGATATACAAATTTGAATTCGAGGACACAAAGGGTCCCATGAAGTCTATGCCCCACAAGTCAAATACCTCAACTTCCTGAAATACATTCAGGGGCATCTCTTGTCTCTTCGAAATGTTACCTACTCACTGGCACGGGTCACATTGCCTTACAAAATCGTAGGCATCCCGAAACAAAGTTGGCCAATAAAGGCCGCTTTCCAACACTTTGGCTGCTGTCCGTGAACTGGCATGGTGTCCTCCCGTAGGTGACGCATGGCAATGGTGGAGAACACTCTCGTACTCCACCTCCGGCACACACCTGCGTAGAATACCATCCCTGCACTGCTTCAAAAGAATTGGGTCATCCCAAAAATAGTATCTCAAAGAATGAAAGAATTTCTTTTTCTCTTGATAAGACCAGTCTTTCGGGATGATCCCGCAAGCCAAATAGTTAACAATTTCAGCAAACCACAGTTCTTTAGAATTAATTTTGAAAAGCTGTTCATCGGGAAACGTCTCGGTTATGGGTATGTGTAAATCTTTTTCATCTACCCTATCTAACCTAGACAAATGATCAGCTACCACATTTTCAATTCCGGACTTGTCCTTGATTTCAATATCAAATTCTTGTAAAAGCAAAATCCACCTAATGAGTCTAGGCTTTGCATCCTTTTTCTCCATCAAATATTTTATCACAGCATGATCGGTCCATACAACTACTTTGGATCCCACTAAATACTGCCGAAATTTTTCAAAAGCAAACACAACGGCAAGTAATTCTTTTTCTGTAGTTGTATAGTTCAATTGAGCATCATTAAGCGTTTTGGAAGCGTAGAAAATCACTGCGGGCTTATTATCTACCCTTTGCCCCAAAACGGCTCCTACTGCATAATCTGAAGCGTCACACATCAATTCGAATGGTTTTGTCCAATCCGGCGTTTGAACAACTGGAGCCGAAATCAATTTTTCTTTCAAAACTTCGAATGCGTGAAGACACTTATCGTTGAAATAAAAAACCGCATCTTTCTCCAACAATTCGGATAAAGGTTTTGCAATTTTAGAAAAATCCTTAATGAATCGCCGATAAAACCCGACGTGTCCCAAAAAGCTTCTCACCCCTTTTACAGAATTTGGTGGGGGTAGCTTGGAAATCACCTCAATTTTGACTGGGTCTACCTCAAGACCCTTGCTAGACACCTTGTGTCCTAGCACTATTCCCTCTGTCACCATCATGTGACATTTCTCCCAATTGAGGACCAAGTGTGTGTCCGCACAACGCTGCAGCACCTTGTCCAAGTTATATAGACAGTCATCAAAAGACACCCCATAAACCGAGAAGTCGTCCATGAAAACCTCAAGACAACGCTCTACCATGTCAAGGAATATGGCAAGCATACAGTGTTGAAACGTCGCCGGTGCATTACATAGTCCAAACGGCATTCGTCGGTAAGCAAAAGTCCCATAGGGACAGGTGAACGTAGACTTCTCTTGATCCAAAGGATCAATCGAAATCTGGTTATACCCCGAATACCCATCCAGAAAACAAAAATGCGACCGACCGGCAAGACGTTCCAAAATCTGATCGATAAATGGCAAAGGAAAATGATCCTTAAGAGTGGCTGCATTCAGTCGATGGTAATCAATGCAAACTCACCACCCGGTTACCAAACGGGTGGTGACAGGTTCATTCAACAGATTTTTAGTCACAGTAATTCCCCCCTTCTTAGGGACTACCTGTGTGGGACTCACCCACGTCGAGTCTGATATGGCATATATGATCCCTGCAGCAAGAAGTTTTATGACTTCCTTCTTCACAACCTCCATCATGCTCGGATTCAAACGTCTTTGAGGCTGAATGACTGGCTTGGCTCCCTCCTCGAGCCGTATCTTATGCTGGCAAAGTTTAGGGGAGATCCCCTTGATGTCTGCAACAGACCACCCAAAAGCTCCACGGTGGTTCTTGAGCACTATCAGTAGTTGCTCCTCCTCATCCGCACTCAAGTAAGCAGATACAATCACCGGTAACTTGTCCTTCTCAGCTAGAAAGACGTACTTAAGATGCGGGGGCAGCGGCTTCAACTCCAACTCAGGCGGGCAAATGAGAGATGATTGCAGCGGTGGGGGAAGTGTACCTAAATCTTCATAGTGCCTCGTGTAGAAACATGGAAGCATCTGAAGCATTTTGGCACACTCCTTGAGTGATTTACTCCGCATCCAATCATAGGTGACATTCAACAGACACGCCTCCAACGAAAATTCTGGATATGCCTCAACAACTGAAGTAGTAATCGCATCATCCTCCCAAGAAGGTGGAATGTCCTCATTCTCGTCATTCGGAAATCCAACAGCTTTGCATAAAGAGACAACTTTAGTTTGCTCCATGATGTCCACAGCTAAGGTTCCATTATCCATCTTGCTCATCACATGAGCCATGTCCAAGAATGGTTTTCCAAGGCAGAGTGAGATATTGCGATCCACATGCTTCACCATGTTACAATGTGCTTTTGCTTTAGTAGACGCAGTGTTAGAGGGCATGACCATCTCAAATCGATCATCTGCTATGCCCAAGGTCAAGCGACCTCTTCCCATTTCCAAGATCATATCGGCTGTAGCTTGGAAAGGATGTCCAAGTAGCAGCTCATTGCCATGCTCATCCTGCATTTCCATAACCACAAAATCAGCCGGAAAAACAAATCGGTCCACCTTTACCAAGACATCTTCGCAGATTCCATAAGGTTTCACCACAGAATTATCGTCCAATTGGATAGTCATATTGCTCGGCCGTGACTCCTTTAATCCCAGCTTTTTGAATGTAGAAAGGGGCATCAAATTGATTCTTGCCCCAGAATCACATAGTGCCTCTCCAAATTTGAACTTCCCGATAAAACAAGAAATGTTGAAACATCCGGGATCCTATCTCTTAGGCGGTAGAGTGCCCATAATGAAAGCACTCACTTGCTCCTTCAACACCATGACCTCCGTGTCTGGTATTTTCCTCTTCTTGGTGATGACATCTTTTAGAAACTTCCCGTATGACGGGATCTGCTCAATCGCTTCCAACAACGGAATATTGACCGAAAGCTTCCTAAAGCTGTCCAAGAATTTCTTGAATTGTGCATCTACCTTCCTTGCCTTTACGCTATTCGGATAGGGGACCAGAACGGTATGTGCCCTTTGATGGGGTGGCACATAGGGTGTCAACTTCTGCGGTTCCTCCTCAGTAGCTTGTTCTTCATTACCATCCACACCTATGTCTTCAGCTTGCCCTGTGACAGGTGTGGGCTGCTCCTTAGTGGTTGCATCTTCAACTTTATCCTGCGGTGTGCTTGTGTCATCCGTCCTTGGATTCAACACCTTCTTTCCGCTTCTCAGTAAGATGGCCTTGGCCTGCTAGTTTCCCCCGGGAACATTGGTGTTCCCCAGAAAACCCGGATGTGTTGGCTTCTTCAAACTTGCAATTTCTGCTGCCATCTGCGCCATGGAGGTCTCTATAGTCCTCATTTGAGCCCCGTGGCTCTGCAAAGTCTGCCCAAATTGGTTCATATATTCACCCTGTTGCTTGATTTGTTGCCCGAATGTGTTCATTAACTCTTGGTTTTGCTTGATGACCTGATTGAGCAACTCCGTGCTCTTGTCCTCTGTGGCTGGTGCAGGCTTGGCGTCTGGATCCTGCAGAAAATTGTTCGGATCCTTCCATGAGAACTTTTTGTCCTTTCACCATGAATAGTCATTGTTCCTGTACCCTTGCTGTTGCCTGATGTACTTGACTTGAGCCTCATCTTCGGACTCATTGCCTTCCTTTTGCAGTAACTTCTTTGCGAGAAGATCCATCTTCTCATTAAGCTCTTTTATTGCCTTTGATTTGCTGGCGACTCTAACTTGCTCAACTGGGCCTGTCTCTCTTTCTCCCCATGATTGCTTTCGTGCCATGTTCTTCAGTATTTCCCAGCATCTCGTGTTAGTGTTATTCAGGAAAAATCCTGAACCGGATGAGTCCAAATTACTCCTATCATGCTCGGAGAGAGCAAAATAGAAGATCTTCACCTGTGTCTCCTTGTCCAACCCATGATGCGGACATCTCCTCAACATGACCTGAAATCGCTCCCAGGTCTCAGAATATGTTTCACCCGCCTGTTGGGTGAAATTGTGAATCTTCCTAATCATGTCGTTGGTCTTCTCAGGAGGGAAAAACCTCTCGAAGAAAACCTCCACCATATGATCCCATGATTCAATGAACTCATCATCAAGGTTATGTAGCCACTCTCTTGCTGCTCCTGCCAAGGAACTTGGGAATAGCTTGAGGTACAAATCATCTTGTGGGAATCGGTCGATCTTCACCATGTCACAGTTCTCCACGAACTGGCTGATGTGTGCAACTAGGTCCTCATTCTTCAGCCCGTGAAATGCATTTGATTTTACCAAGTTGATCAATGCCGGATCGATCTTATATGTTAGTATGTTGACCGCCTGCTTCTTTATAGGCCCCTTTGAAGCTGATGAAGAAGAGGCTTTGATCTTCTCCCATATGGTCTGTGGCTCGACCATTTCTTCTGCTTCAGATTCAAAATTTATTTCCTCTTGGTGCTCTTTCTCGTAGTGCTCCTCGTCCTCAGGTCCCGGAGGTGGAACCTCGGGTGTGCGATTGTCGTAGTCTGTACTACGTGTATGCACCATACACAGTACCTGAAATGAGAAAATTCGAGTTCAGTACTATGCTTGAACGAGTAAATACAATTATAAAGAAATTTAGGAATATTTAAAGTTGTTTCAAAATAAAATAAAATAAAAAAATGTGGCCTAGAGTGGCCGCTCTTAGCACTCGAAGTGCCAACAATTTGCCGTATCCCCGACAACGGCGCCAAAAACTTGACGTGTATTTTACTACGCGCTAAAACGCAAGTATACGCGTCGAGTAATATAGGCCTTTGTGAGGCCCGAGTCGAACACAGGGATACGTGAATTATTGGAGACTCCTACTAACTAATTGTGATCAGTTAGGCCGGATGACAAAGTAGGATTTGTTTTCGAAATTGAAAGAAAATAAAATGAAACAAAGAAAACAATCGATTAAAGGTTAATTTAATCAATTCAAAAGGGTATCTTTAGGATTGTGGTTTCACCGCGGGTCAACATTGTATTAGGTTTTATATAATTCCTCACTCTTCTCTCTCTATCCGGGTAGTGGCCTGAAAACAGAATTACCCACTGTCGTGGTATAATTCATTACTTAGGTTTAGGTTGATTCCACCGTCGTAGTAATCATTTCCCTAAACTAAGCGCATTACGAACGATGTCTCAGTTTCCACCATTAATTTTACACGTCCTTTGTCAAGGGATTTATCGATTAATGTAGGTTTCGTCTCTTTTCAACCGTTAATCCTTCTGTCGAAGTGATTAAGGGCATGAAGTTATTATTATGGTGACCAAGCATAACAATATATAGAGAAAACGAAACTATACCACGGATTTAAGAGAGAAAATATGAATTATTAATATAAAACTGTCATACAATGCATTCCCGGGCTACTCCCGGTCCTAAAGATGGAGGGGATTAGCCCCGCATGTTCATCTTGCACAAATACATGGTAGAAATAGGGGAATTCATAAGAAAAATGTGAATTAAGTGGGAAAACCCCTGAACGGAGGAGAACCGGTAGATCCTTTGCATAGAACACGAGCTTTCCCGCCTCTCGGTGGTGAAATTCATCTTCGGCAGCGTCCAGATCGACAGGGATGAGCTTCTGGCCTCCTGCTCTCCTTTCTCTCCTTCCTCGGCACTCGTGCAATGACAAAATTCACTCCTCTCCTCGTCTAGGTGGCCGTCATTAGGTATAAGTCCCTAATTAGGTCGTCAAATAACTCCAGCCGTCCGATTGAGATCAAAACGAATCCAACACATATCTGCCGGCGTCGATACCATCGACGCGGGTCGATGGTATCGACCCAGCGTATTAGCGGCAGCCTTCTTTTCTTTTTGTCTGAGTGCCTGTGATCATCTCGATACCATCGACTTGGGTCAATGGTATCGACTCTCTGTAGCGTCGGTTGTTGTCGTTTAGCGACGCTGTAGCCTCCATGCGTCGATGGCATCGACTTGGGTCGATGGTATCGACTGATTCCTCGCCAGCAACCTAAAGGGATCTCGATGCCATCGACTTGAGTGTTGATGGTATCGACTCTGTACTGCTCCTCTCGGCTGGAAACCTGTGGCTTGGTCTATGGTATCGACTTCCGTCGATGGTATCGACGGAAGCAGATACTTGTTTTTCCTGAAATTCCAAGACAAGACCAAATAAATCCACACAAATTATGATAATATGATAAATAATGCTCAAAATGATACAACTAAGGGGATTTGACATAAAATGATGGCAAAGACTGAAATGAGTGAATTATGCAATATTATCCATAAAAATGACTAATTAGAGCATAAAACACCTATGAAAAAGGTCTATAAATGCGACTCAAAATCATCGCATCAGGATGCTCAGGAGAAACATCTTCGCTGCTCAGGAGAAACATCTTCCCTGCTCAGGAAACAAGTACTATATTCTCAACTTCCTGCTCCGATGTTATTTTGAACTCTAATTTATCACCAACTGCCACATTAGAAGAATGATATAGACAATATTGAAGATTTGGCATCATGGCCTGATATTCATAGTTTCACCAGATTTGCAAATAAAATAGAAATACAATTTGAGGAGGAAAATATATCAAACATAACACTAAATGACATAGAAAAATTCATGAATTGGACAAACCAAAGGCCTCTTGGAGAGACAAACCAGAAAATAAACTTTTTGAGCATCTCATAACTACATAACACCTTTTTTTTATCTATTTTGTTTGATTTATCTCTGTTAAAAGATGAAAATTACATCCTGGAATGTTTGCGGTGCGGCCAACGCACGTAGAAGAAAAGAGATTAGAAATCATATCTATAAAAATAACATTGACATCATTACCATTCAAGATACCAAATCCACTCTCTCTCAATTTTCTTTAAAAACAATTGGGGGAAATAATATAACATATTGGTTTCAAATCCCACCTCATGGCTTCAAAGGAGGACTTCTAGTGGTATATAATAAAAACACTTTCACCCTCTCTCACTGGGATCTCAGAACCTTCTCCATATCTATATCTCTGACGAATTCAGCTGACAACTTCAGTTGGACTTTTACAGGTTTATATGGTGAGCCAAGTCACAACAAATCTCTTTTTCTTTCGGAACTATCAGATATCATGCAAGCCTCTCAACACAAATCGTGGCTTCTTGGAGGCGATTTCAACCTCATTACCAAAATTAGTGACAGACAAAACTTAATCTCCACAACTACTGCCCTTTCTCCTACTAACAAAATTTTTACACTTCTTCTCTCTAAACACAATATGATAGACCTCCCTCCCTCTAATGTTGGTTTCACGTGGTCGAGAAACAATACTAGAGCCAGGCTTAACCACTTCATCTGTTCCCCTTCTTGGGAAGAACAATTTCCTCTTGCATCTATTCATATCACCCACATACCTAAATCTGACCATTTTCCCTTAATCATTGACACCCAAAAGGAAATCTGGGGGAAAAATCCTTTCATTTTGAAAACTTCTGGCTCAAATTTCTACAATTTGGCAATCTATGTGAAAACAACTGGGTTTTGGCAGACCACAGAACAAGAAACTTGGGGTATCAAATACAGAGAAACACCAAACTGATGAAACACAAGATCTTAGATTGGAAACACAGTCAACCCCAAAGCCTCACAAAAACTCTAAAAGAACATGAACAACAACACCTCTGTGTTGATAGTGATCCCACAACCGATCCTGCTATGATTCTTACTATCAATTCGGAGATTGACCATATAAAAAACTACATTGATATCAAGTGGAGACAGAGATAAGGTCTCTTGGGCCAAGGAAGGTGACAAAAATTCAAAATTCTTGAACAAAGTATGCAACAATAATCATAGGAGAAATATCATTACTTATTTAAAAATACAAGGGGTCATCACCACAAATAAACACTTGATTACTTCTCACATAGTCGAACACTTTAGGAAGATTTTTAACACACATCACAATCCCTCATTCCTAAACTCTATAAATGGGCAAACCCTTTGCCCGATAAAGATTGCTTCTCCTTCAAATTTAACCTAGCCTTTCTGTTCTGATGAGCTTGATGTTGCCATAAAATCTCTTGGCAGAAACAAATCTCCTAGACCTGATGCACTCAATGTGTAATTCTACCTTGCCAACTAGAATCATCTCAAAAAGGATTTCTTAGCCTTACTTCAAGAAATCCATGAGCACAACAATGCTCATAACATCCTCAAGCATCTAAATAAAACTTTCATTGCCCTCATCAAAAAAACTGATCATCCTGAATACACAACACAATTTTGTCCTATCACCCTCACCAATACATCGTACAAGATCATTGCAAAAACCTTGTCACTTAGATTGAAACCTTGCATCAACAACATCATACCTCTCAACCAAAATGCCTTTCTCAAGGATAGAAATATCCAAGATGCCTACCTGATGGTAAACGAGACAATTCATATGTGCCATGTATACAAAACCCCTTTGATTGCTATCAAACTAGATTTTGAGAAAGCTTTTGACTACATCAATTGGAATTGTCTCATTAAAAATATGACTGGATTTGGTTTCCCAGATCATTGGATAGATTGGATACATGCCTGCATATCCACAAATCATTTTTCCACTATCATAAATGGCTCACCTTTTAGATACTTCAAAAACGCAAATGAACTTAGGCAAGGTGACCCTCTATCCCCTTACCTATTCATTATTGAGACATTCATTCTCACAAAAATGACCAATCTTGGCTCTACTCATGGACTTATCTCCCCCCCCTCAGAATGCAAGGAAAACATCATTCAGTTTGCAGATGATACCATCATTCTAGTTTCACCAAATGACGACACCATCATAAATACCATTAGAATCATTGGTATATTCTCTTACATTTCAGGACTAAAAATAAACCTACAAAAGTCCTCCATCTTTAGTGTACACACTGATCAACACATTATCAATAGATATAAAACCCTCCTCATATGCAAGCATGAAGAGTTCCCAACAAATTACCTTGGCTTACCCATCACCCCCACAACATCACTCACTCTATTTGGGTCCCCATCAAAGAGTGAGTGATGTTGTGGGGGGTGATGGGTAAGCCAAGGTAATTTGTTGGGAACTCTTCATGCTTGCATATGAGGAGGGTTTTATATCTCAACTCAACTCTTAGATAAATAACTTCCTTAATCTTGCTGGCCAGCTTACTCTCCAGAATAGTGTCATCACCCCCATTACCACTCACTACCTCAGCTGCATTCCACTACCTGCCAAAACAAAAAACACCATCGACAAAATTAGAAGAAGCTTTCTTTGGAATAACTACAATATGACAAATGACAATAAAAGACATCTTCCCCTGGTCAAATGGAATATTATTTCTGTCCCTACATGCTATGGAGGATGGTGCATCATCGACATTGAAACCCATGCACTATACTTAGTGATAAAGATCATCAACAACCTGGCCAACAACAAAAAAAGAATATGGAGAGATCTAATCCAGAATAAATACTACAAAAAAATCCACCATGGCATAAAACCAAGAAACGATCTACTTCTTTTCTCTGGAAATACTTTAATAGACATATCCCTTTGATCAGGAATCTCTTACACACCCCACCTCACACCCACTGCCATATAAATTTTTGGAAAGACCCATGGTTCCATAAAAATTCCATCAAAATCCAGCACAATCAATGGTCTATACCAAAAAAATTATCTTCCATTACTACAGCCAAAGCCATTAACCTCCTCACCAACGAAAAATCTAATGCACTCAAGCGGTTCCTTCTCACAAATCTTGAAAATTCATATTTGAGTAACATCATATATGAGCTGGAATTCAACACAAAAAACAAGATATCTTGGATATGGAGGGAGTTATACTCCCCAAAGGCAACTTACACCTTTGTCACTTTCAGAGGCACCATACAAAATCACTCTCTTACCTGGAAAAGTAAATGGTCACAAAAGCATAAAATTTTCTTCTGGATCCTTCAAAACAACAAGCTGCTAACTAATCAAAACATTAATAAGAGAGGATTTTTTGGATCATCTAGATGCTATCTCTGCCATTCTGACTCTGAAACAACAGATCATATCTTCAAAAATTGTTCCGTCACAAAACTTATTATCAAAAACTATCTTTATTGTAGATTTAAAAATCAAAATATATACACTATTCCATTCAATATAAAACCTCTCTAAAGAGTAGCAAACTTCCACCCAGAAGACATCATTTGTGCCATCTTATGGAACATTTGGATAGAATGAAATCATAGGAAGTTTAATAATGCCAAAAATCCACTGAACATCATTTTGCTGAAGATAACATCAGATCTTGTTATTCTACAAGCTTGTAGGATAGACGCCAACGTCATCTAGGATGACTCTAGTTGATGAAAGCCCGGAAAACAAAGCTGCTACTGGTGATGTCTTCTACACCCTGGAGGAGATTCTGGAGGAAGAATCATACTTCAGATACTGTTGATGCCTATCTATAGTCTTTTTCTTAGCTCAAGTATTAATTACATCATTTTGAGGCTTGTCTAAGAGGTGCTCCCCATAAAAACTTCTATATTCACCGCTCTTTTTATATCATCGTAGTAATAGGTTCTGTATTAGCTCAGAACATGTGACATGCAGGTGCTAACCTGCTGATCTGTAGACTTTATGATCTTTTAATAGAATTGCATGACCGTTTTATAAAAAAAAAGGAGAGGGATCCGAAAAGGAAGCCCGCACTAGAAAGATTTTTGATGGGTTAGTGAACATTCAAACAGTAGTAGGGAGGGTGACATATGGGCCAAGGATGGTGATTGAGGATAAAATGCAGATTAGTCAGGGATTAAATCCCTAATTAGGTAGCCCTGATCTTTGTTTGATTTTGTTGTAAGAGACGACAAGTTTATTGTCGCCATCTCCAGAGTTGACACCAGGGAACATGATGAAGTCAGAATCCACCACAAATACCACTTTTCATCAACCCCAGTCTCCTCCCACTCAGGACAATAGTCAGCACTACCGTGGGTTGTAGTCGATGCTGATATCCTCAACTTCGGAGACCCCGAACCTAGAGGTTGGTCGTCCTTTTGGTGGTGGTTATTATGTGGTAGCGCCTAGATGCCTATGTTCCCCTTCTATGCACATTACCTTTGTTTGATTTTGTTGTAAGAGGTGTCAAGTTGATTGTCGCCATCTCCAGAGTTGACGCCGAGGAATAGGATGGAGTCAAAATCCACCACGAATACCACTTGTCATCTACTCCAGTCTCCTCACGCTTAGGACAACAATTAGCATTGTCGTGGGGTGTAGTCGATGTTGATCTCCACCACTTTGGAGCCCCTGGACTTGGAGGATGGTCGTCCTTTTGGTGGTGGTTTTTGTGTGGTAGTGCCTAGATGCCTATGTTCCCCCGCTCTGCACATTATCTTGGGCACTGCCCCTCTCTCTATTCACCTTCATCTTTCTCAGTCTAAGAACCCCTCATTCTCCCTCGCTCTTTGTTTTCTCAGGGACCGAAACTGTGCTCATGAATGATATAAAGGAATAATTGAGAGAGTAGGAGTTGTGGTGGAGGATCATGAATTCATTTTGTTTCTGTGACTGGACAACATGGAAGAAAGAAACTGACGGTGTGGGTATAGAGAGCAGCAACAGTGGGGATCTTGGTTGGAGTGATGGATGACTAGGTGGTTGTTGTCGACAAATAGTATAATTTTTTTTAAAAAAAGAAGAAAAGCCAAAGAGTTAAGGAGAGAGAAGCATTTTGAATGCTCACTTATGATTGTATAAAAAGACTAGAATGGCATGTGTTTGTAATTTTTCACAAAACTCCCTCTTTTTATAGTAGTATAGATATAGACGAGAAGACATGAACAATAATACACCACCCAATTCCACTACAACCAAAGAATGTCACTCGAAACTATAATGAAAATGCATGCCCAATATATGTTACATACTAGTCAAAACTTGATGACAAATTCTCATGAGACAACAACCCCTTTCAGGTGTTTTAATCAGTGGAGATAAGGAAATACCCTATTCTATTAGAGTATCGTATATGAATAGGAGAGATGAACAAAGGTAACTGGTGAGTCTAGTGCTAGTAAGCAACATGGAAGGCACCCAACGATAGAGAAGATAGCACATCTGCTACACATTATCTGGTCAATTTAACCAGTCATCACTCTCAAACCAATCTAAGTTTTGACATGCATCTAACAAGAAAAACAAAACACTAATAAGAAGAAACATTCCAATAGATATCAGTTATTCTGTGAGCAAATACCATGATAATTTATCTGCCAACCTATAAGTACGGGTCATTGACGTCCTACTGTTGCATGTGGTTAGTCATTTTTAATCTGATTTCTATGAGAGAGTAGTCAATTTGAATCTGCCAGTATAGCCTCTCAACCTCCCAATTCTGGTGTCTAAATATGTCATGATGGAATTGGGTAAAGATATGTGTAGATATTTCAATAACTTTCAATTTGGAATCTGAGAGAGGTAATTTTACACAATGTTTAGATGTTTTAAAGTGAAGAACATGAAGATGAGACTCTTACCATACATGTAATAGACTTCTCAAATGCTTTTAACCTAATTGATAGATTGGTATTACTTTGTGAGGTGATGGAAGATGTCTTTCTTTATCATTGTGGATGGACTTTTTGTATGATCAAGCAGTAAGGTTGTACATTGGAGATAGTCATATTTTGTGTCCTATTGGAATGTAACAAGGCAATTCTTTAAGGCTGCTTCTTTTCACCCAGGCATCGAATCCCCCCTTTGTTCATGAAATGAAAGACAACTGTGAGCTTCTTCTTCATGTTTGGTATCTTGATGATGGACCCATGATTAGAGACACCTAAGGTGGACATAAGGCTTGACCTCATACAACGAACATGTCATGTGACACCCTTTGCCATACAAAGCGAGATTACTCAAAACAAAGTGTGGAATTATCACTAATAAAAATATTACCACAAAACAGGGTAAATTAAAACCAATCACATGTTAGGATCTCAAGCTCAACGAGACACAATTGGAGCCATAAACTATTGACGTTGTATTTTATTCATATTAAAAGGTAATACACTTCATTGTGCATTGGCTACTTAGCAACAACCTGATACATATAGTCATCCTCTCATGTATTCAAAACATGTATGTACTATAGCATAAAGCCAAAAAATCAGAATGATGTACAATGTCTACAAAACAACCCCAAAGACCCAAGTGTATAGGGACAACACACATGACTCTATTACTAGACACTAATTGTATATTCAAGATTCAACAACTGTAGTTCACTCGTTATCAGACTCACAATCTTTGTCCCGATATGTATGTCCACCTAAAAAGATGTGCAATCCACTGGGTGAAACCAAACATCCCAGCGAGAGATATTACTCTCTACCAACATTTATTATAAGAAAAGATAACTAAGCAAGAAATTATACTATTAACTTATAAGAAAATTCAACTCAATGATATAAACATGACAATTATATTAGTTTAAGCAATTAGGGCATATACACTAAATAATATATCATCTTATGACATAAGAAGGAATATGAAGAAAATGTATAACTGTTATAAACTAAACAATATAAGAAACACAGCAAGGACTCATCCAATGTTACATCTTTTATTAATGCACTGAGTATTTGGGATGTACCATCCATATGCAACCACCCCCTACGAAGGGATACTTATGGTTCCATACAAGGTCTATGGAAGAGCTAGACTCCATGTAACACACCATTTTTCATATCACGTGAGCAAAAACTAATTTTTTTTAACTGGGGAGTGTTACTAACATGATATGTATAAAAATAATGAAAGATAAGAATCAATACATACTAGTATAAAAATGCATTCTCATAAATTCTTATAAAGGAACTCTATTACAAAAGAAACTTTATACGGTGATACTACCTTACATGAATCTCATGTCAAATCTGGGACTGTGTAAATGGCACCCCACCAAGCAAACTTCGAGAAGTTGTAACTGCATTCTCTTGTCATGATTAAGTCTCGCAGTTTAGTACCTACGGACATCTCATCCCTAGCCATGCACAAAGGCAAACCTAGGTTAGAGTAAAAGGCATGGATTTCTAATAATAAAAATATAAATATGCTATAACTAAAATCTTAATTAAGATATGAAAGTTGTAACTTATACTAAATTGATGTATCTTTTATTTATGTCTTTTATCTAATTTGTGGCCACCATTATACGGTAAGACTTCCTATGTTGACACTGAAGTGTCCTCTATGGTGCAACACACCCTCTGTAGGCACTATATGCCCTCTATTGATACTGAAGTGTCCTCTTTGGTGCAACACACCCTCTATTGGCACAATGTGTCCTTTGTTGACACCAGTGTCCTCTATGGTGCAATGCACCCTATGTTGGTACTACGTGCCCTCTGTGAGACCCGTAGCGTCTGACACAATGTTCCCTCTATTGGCACTACGTGCCCTCTGTGACACCCATAGCGTCTGATGCAATGCACCCTCTGAATCGTCCTGGGACTCTCTCATGAGGACTTATCCTATAATGTATATAATTAATATTCTGATGTCATTTTCTATCTATGAATCTTAATTTACTATCTTTGATCTTAATCTCTTATCTCTAAATCTTAATCTATTATCGCTAAATCTTAATCTCTTATCTCTAAATCTTAGTGTTTTATCTCTGAATCTATTCTCTATTTATTATCTTTGTATCTTAATATATTATCTCTGACTCTATATCTCTGTTACTTTAATTATGAACTGAAACTAACTCTAAACTATAAACACTAAATATGAATATGTTTCTATGTTACTAGGTAACTGGGATTGGATCTGAGGCTCGTATTGAGTATGTAGACATAATTTATGACTACTCACAATGAGTAATTTAAATATTAAATATAAAAACCACATTCTTATTGTCTAAATAAGTTTTCATCTGAAAATCATATTTAGTAGATCACTTAGTTAAATTTTGATATCGAATATATGAATTTGTGTCTAAAGGTTTGAGAAGAAAACTAAAGTAAACAAAGAAATTATGAATATTTGATAGTCATGTAAATCTCAAATACTTGGAATATGATAATATGGAAAGATTATTCAAGATGAAATAAATCTGACTACTCTAATCATGACAGGACATGTATCACTAAAATCTGGAAGTAACTTAACCTCTGAGTTACTTTGTAGGAAGATGTAGGCTTAAACATAATAACTATGGAATTCAATGGGCATGATCAACTTACATTTTTTGTTTATGACATCCTTAAATTATTCTTGTTTCCTTATTCTAAGACCTAATCACCTGGATATCATCAAAGTTCTATAAGTCCAAGTAAATTTCACCTTTTCCATTCTTAAATATCAAACTTCTTCATCCTCACCTTATACACCAAATTAGGATTCTAATTTAGATTAAGTATGAGTCTGGTATAATACCATGACAAAGTCTTAGTACTGAACGTATATCAAAAACTTACAATATAGAACTAATATAACCTCTATACTCAAATAAGCCAAAAATTGTCGTATGCACTAATATGAGCATATACATCATATAATGAGAATAACTCTCAAACACGATCATCTATAATAATCTTACTAACTCCATCACTACATTAGAGTAAATATAATTACAAGCCATTTCCTCAGCAAAATATGCATACATACCCCATAATAATGTTCAATTATCTTGCCTAATGGCCACTTAGGCCTCAAAATTATATACTAGTATAAAAATATCTATAACTCCAATAAAACTTTAGAAACAATAATCATACAATGTACTAAGGTCCATACATAAATATCATGCCAATTCAAAGTCAAATCATGGGTGAAATACCCAAAATACCCTTATTAGGGTTTACATCAAAAACCTTATTAGAACTTTATATCAAAATGATCACGCTTTGAATTTTTAATATTATTTGGTTTAACTAGGGTTGTTCAAACTTGATGGAATTTGGTCTCTTATCTAATTCAGCCATGAGGAACCCAATCATCTGGTTAGATTTTAGGTTTGATCTATGAAATCATATGATTTTAATTATTATGTGTTTAAGGTGCTAAATGCATTAATAATCATTGGAACAAAATTACATAACCAAATTTTGAAGGAATCCCTACTATCATGTACTAATAAAGTCAAGGGAACATTTTATTCACATATTTAGGATGAATTTCTATTAAAAAACTGAGCTACACATAAATGCATATCTAGGTCTAGGCTTTGTGTATTATTAAAAAAATATGTGATAACTCTTGATCCTCGTGTTGGACATATTCTAGGGTTTTACATCATTAACTGAAATTGAACTTATGACAACATTATTTGTCAAGTTTATTCTAGACTAAAATTCTAGAGATGTCAAATTCTACCCACCTTATAGAAAACTTCACCTCACAATGTGCTTGCACTACTAACCATGGTACTATCCACCTTAGGGTTTCACATATATGTACATTATCACCTGACTCTTATCATACAAACTCTTTATTATGCACTAATATGTTCATTATATGGCATTAAGATGGACAAGTATATCATGTCTAACATTATTAACAATACTAACACATGTATACATTACTAAAATAAACTTAGCATACCTTCAACATCTACCATGAAAAACAATTGTTCACATATCTTTGTCATTAGCATAAACTTATTACTCAATGAGTCAATTAAGGTGACTTCTACCCATAACCTTGCACCAAAGTGTTCATTGAACCTACGTTCCCATTGCTCCTAAGATCTCATTGCACCAAAGTAAATTCTGAGAATTAATTAACATATGTTTCTTATAATTACTCATAAACTTTATTCATTCTCCTAACTTAATTAAAAATATAATTACTATATAAAGTTTTAATAAGTATACTAGCCAATTGTAATAGTTTATGTGACTATTTAGTTTAGGTCTTTAGCATTACCCACCTTTGTGACATCCCCAAAAATGTGTTGATTAGGCACATACCCAACAATGTGAGACCTCATTACACAACTCTCCACCAAACTAATAGCACACTTGTCCCATACCACATGCACTACTAAGTAGGATAGAGAAGCACAATAAGCCTATGTGCTAATGAAATACCCTCTACATTGGTTGCCCAAACCATTGAGAAATGAGAGGGCATGTCATATGTGAATGTTAATACATTAGATCCAAACCAGACAAACATCTATTGTCAAGACTTATATTTTTATTTAGGTTTTTTTACCACTCCTCAAATAATAGGGAAATTTATCCTTACATCATGACTTAATTTTATCAATATTGGAAGCATAAAACTAATGGACCCAAAGTGATATCAACTAGTTGATAATTAATGAGAGTGTCTGGTGGTCAATTATTCTCTGGCTATGATACCAAGTTGTAACAACCCAAAATTTCACACATGCACATTAGGGGAAGCGTCAATTCCTTAGTCATGTTTTGACTGGGTGTCACATATATTGAATATCATGAATGAAGAATGAGTAAAATTTTAATCAACGTAGGAACACATTTAATTTGCATTATCAATAGTTTACTTAAAAATGAAACTTGATACAAACATAGGATATTGTCCAAAAATATATTCATGAATAAACTAAACTTGATGCATAAGAGGAAACCTAGGTGGATAATGGCACCCCAACAAGGCACCCATAGTTCTCCAATGAGTCATCCTTGTCCTTTGATTGATGTTCTAATTATCCTCTACTCGCCACCTATAAACATCTCTTCCACAACCATGCAAAGCAACATCAAAACTTAGGTGGGTAGCACTGAGTAGTTATATCATGAAAATAACATATATATATTGAAATGATATGATATGATATAACTTGGACTTCATAATTATTGAAAATGGTTAACATGATTACTTGAAAACCTTAGTAAATTGACATTATTTCATAATATCATGTTTTTTTAGCTTGACTCAATATAGTCACTCTCCTGATTGCATCCTCACTGTTCATAAGGCTGGTTAAGGCTCATATAAGGCCAATTAAGGCTCACACAATGCTCCAAGAGAGCTCATAAATTTTTTTAAGGCTCGTATATGTCCGGTTAAAGCTCACACAAGGGAAATTAAGGCTCACATAACATAATTTAAAGTACTATATAAACATAGCATGATTTCATAATCTTAAAGATGGTTTTCATAATTTCTTAATTTGTTAAACATTGTTATCCTGATTTCTTGATTCATTAGCATGATAGTGATATATGATATTTCATCCAAAATAATAATCATCAAAACATTAGAAAACGTGAATTCTTATCATGACCATGATTTTCATAATCATATAATGAGTACTAATTTGTTGTACTTTAGTTGAACTATTATGAGTACATAAGCGTATAAACTAAACCTTGAATCCCGATTTAATACTCAGTGTCCATGGCCACTCACCTGAGTCTGAGGAGGTACACTAACCATATCTTGAGTCCCGATCATTCCTAATTCCGCGTATATAACATGATCATGAATTATATATACTTCATTAACATAGGATTATTATTTCTAATTGAATTAGGGAAATTGATTTTAAAATGTGGTCTGATCATGGGTAAGGGAGGTAACTTTCTCAAGACCTCTCCAACAAGTACTTGATCATACTTTTCTAACATTATTGTGATTAGATATGGTTTTTCAAATTTGAATCAATCAGACAGACAAAAAATACAAGAAAAATCATTTCAAAATATTAGGAAAACTCATACAAAAAGACCATTGTAACCTCACATTAAGAACTTGAGCTAGGCCACGAGATATGGTACCACAATCAAATTCTATGACTTTTACATACATGAATGTATCCAAGGAAAAATGAGTTAAATGATGACTATGATATCTAGTATAATGCAACACATTCATTGAATTGGGGAGGGTAGACAAGTAAGATGCTTGTCTTCTTTGTTTTCTTTCATGCTCCATGGATAGACAAGCTCCAATTATGCTCAGTGATCTTGACCCAAGGTCACAACGCAATGGACAAGGTTGTTGGAAGCCTAGGAATATCTCCACTGGATGTGTCTTGAGGAGCCATCTCAAGGCTTTGAGGTCCAGAGTGTATCACTTCCACCTTGTTTCCATGCCTAGAAACTAGTTAAAACATACCACTATGATTCATGGATAAAACAATACCAAGAATGTATTTTTACAATTCATCATGGCACTCGAAAGGCAACTTGACATTTGATGATGCGATGAGTCTCTGCAAGCTAGAGCATGATTGCATTTTACAATAATTAGAGTTGTGAGTTCAAAAGTGGGAAGGAGAGTTTATAATGGTGAACAACTAGGCCAAGTATACCTTTAGCTTTGAAGGAGTCAACCAAAACTAAGGAAAATGGTTTCACATGCAAACCATGGCCAGGAAGGCCCATCCAAACTCGTTGTCAACTTCTCAACAAGTCGTAGTTGTGGATCAGTCTAGGATAAAATATATCACATAAAAACATGATAAAGTGAAACAACATGAGGTATGGATGCTTAGTACAAAGTTAATTCTAAGGGGATGGATGAAGATCCTAGCTTGAGATTATTGCCATGGATAAGAAGAATGAGTTGGCAATGCCTTCTTGGGTCAAATTTGAAGAAATTTGAAGTGGTTAAGGGTTTCTCATTGGTAGGGTTATTTTTTTCGGGTTTCTTAGATCATGTGTTCTATTGTAATGGTTGCAAGGTTGATATTTGAACCTATTGAAGGAAGGAAGGTAGTTTGGGCATGTTTGGTTCGATGTGAATTAGGCTTTGAATAGGGGGTTAATGTGCTTGGAACAACCTCCTGAGGTAGCTTATTGTGAGAAAACTAGGAGTCATGGTGAGAGAGGGAGTTGGAGATTGAGGTAGTGTATTACTTATTTCAGCCCCTAGACACGTGAGAAGATTGGGGAAGGAGATGTAGTCTCCACCTTTGATAACTATCTAGCAGTTTCAATGAACCAACATAACAACTTGACTTAGCCAACATGTGACATGCCCAAACTAAGGAAATCATCATGATTAAGGAAAACATTGTGACTAAGGAACATTTACATGAATTGATCACATTAAAAAATGGCTAGGTCAAATAATAAGATTTTCTATCCTTTTCTTTCTAATATAAATTGGTGTACTTAGGCTCATTTAGACATGATGAATTTTGGTAGTTTACTTAATTCGACCATGAGGAACCAAATTATCTAGTTATATTTTAGGTGTGAGCTATGAAATCATATGATTAACATTATTAGGTGTTTCAGATACAAGATGCATTAATAATCACTTCCGAGGAACTACATCATTAAAATTTGAAGTAATCCATAATATATTGTTATATACTCATACAAAATCCAAGGGAACAATTTATTCACATATGTAGGATAAATTTCTATTTAAACACTAATTAGTCATAAATGCATTATTAGGACTAGGTTTCATGTATTATTAATACACGATGAGATACTTACTTGAATCATCATGTGTCAAACATATTCTATGGTTTTACATCAATAAAAGAAGTTAAAATAATGAGTTAGCATTATTGTCCATGCTTATAGACTGAGATTCTAGGGATGTTACATAGTGACCATGGCTTTATCTCTATTTATATTGTAAATCTTGTTCCTTCTATCAGTGGAGAGTATCCCCACTACCCTTTTTTCATTTGCACCATCTTCTGTGTGAAAATTTTCACAATATAAATTGATGGTTTAATGCTATGCAATCTATTTTTGCCATCTAATGCATTTGTTTAGATTTTAGGTATGAGATTCTATAGTATTGGTTGTTTTAGGTTAGTTCCCCAATGAGAAATTAATGTGTGATTGCTAAGTGATGGATAAAATGTCTATAAAATGCATTAACAAAAATTGAGCCATATCTATATATGTATGATTTTCATTCTAAAGGGTTGGATTGTATACAACATCACTGTATGTTAATCACGTGGTGATACAATGAGGTAGAGAATGTGTATAGTGACATAAAGCCCAAAGACCTCAATGTTTTGACATTTTAATAATTCAATATTAATCTGTTATTTATATTTTATAATTATATTAATAAGGAAAATTGAAAATTTTATTACATACTAGTTATATATAACTTAATTTGATCAATAAAGTTTTTCCTTAGGTTGTTTTTTGGGATATCGGTCCTAAAACAATTTAGTGAGAGGATTTGTCCACATGCAAGAGATATTCTATATTGATAGTCTAGGAGAAACTAATTCTTTATTTTAGTTAAATTTTTAAGTACATATGTATCATATTACACACCACATGTTAGTTAAGGCGTAGCACATTTGTAATAAATATGTTAATAACTCTTGAGTTAAATTAATGTAATTTATTTCATATTATTCTAATTTATTTCATTTAACCCTTTCGTTATTTATTTGCAATAGAATTTCCTTTCTTTTACATAAATCTACAAGTACAACCTAAAAAACTTTAGGAACCTACCTTTAGAATTCAATATGTGATATTCTACCTAGTTATGGTAAGTAAAGATTTGTATCAATTGATACAATAGCTAACCCCTCAACTAAAAACTATTTTTGTAGACCTAATGTATATAGATTAATAGATGTGAAATGAGTCATGCAGCATAGTTAGTCAGAAGTAGCTTTCACCTAGATTTAATCATTTTTTACTCAAGGTCCATGCTTAAAGAATGAGAATTCGACTTTTATGTTCTAGTTGTCTTATATTTTCCCTTATGTTAGATGATGAACTGTACAAATCTTTCCAATTGTAGATTCTTAAGGATGAGTATATGGTGTTGTTTATCCACTATTACAATATATATATTTTTTGGAAAATATATTCATGTATTTAAAAATAACGAGAATGGTTTTCTATAATTCCATATAATAGAAAAAGTCAAGGGGTGTAGGATTTTTTAAGCTTGATCCTTCTTAGATCTCTAGGACTATGTGTAGTTGTTTGATCAGGGAGTGACAGTGGCTGAAGAGGTCTTTGGTCAGTGGGATGGGAAACTAAAAAGGACACCTTCTGTTCATACTTTTCATTTGAAGGGATGCTAGGATTTAAGGTCATTCCTTGCATTACTCACTAGACAAATAGATATTGAGTATATTGACTCATTATTTGAATTGAATATCTCATTTGATGTAAATTATATTAATCTATTTAAATATCATTAGTTTTCATAATAATGATTGTAAACAATGTTATGATATAAGTCGCACTCATGAACTCATCCAAAAATTCAAATGAGAAAGAGTTGATATGTATTGCCAATTTAAACTTGTGCTTAGATCACGTTGATTGAAAAAAGTTGCCATTGTTGAGCGCACATAAATGAGAATGAAACACAGTGTGCAGACCTAACTCATACACCGAAAAAAAACTCTAATATCAATTGGGTATCCTTATCTTGAACTTTAAAAATACATGCGAACCAGGATGTGAATACGATGCATGACCTCAAGTATTAAAATATGAAAAGGGAAATCTACTTACACTTAGGCATGGAAAACTTTCTACAACATCCCCTCATTTTTTTCCTTGTTAAAAACAAAGTCGATTGTTCAACTTAGGATTTCACAATTAGCCAGAGTAGATGAATTATGCACCAATACCTACCATATCTATCTACTCTATAAAAAAAGGCATATATGCTCTCTGCTTGAATGCTTTCCGTAGCTGTGTCTTGTTAGATTTTATTCTTTTTTTTTTCTCGATTTGTCAGCCTGCAGTTTATAACATCCTTTTTTTTTAAAGTGCAGTTTATAACATCCTTGCTTGGATAAGCTTCTCATTTGTTCGGTTCATACCCATTGATAATGGGTGTACTTCCACCGTTCCCATACACAAATCAGGCCACGAACCATGATTTGCCCAAGGTTATGTGAAAAAAGTAGTACCACATTTCTACTCAATTTTGGCTTTATACGATTATCTTAATAATCTTTCATCTTTTATCAAGTCTGACCATATTGGTTTTCAATTTATTTCCATCATCTTGCATGTTTACGTGTGTCCATTAAATTTCATTTGGCTTATCTTGAACTTGCATACTTGCTCGAATTCTTCGAAGAAATTTGAGAAAGTTTGAACAGACATTACAGATTAAAAAGAAATACCTAATGTTGATTAGTTGAGAGGTTCACTACTAGGAGGTCTTATTAAAGTATTACGAATAAAATGAAGACATGCTAAAAAATAAAGTACTTTAAGTCTAACTACATGTTGGTCGCCAATATGCAAGAAGGAGATCATACATAATTTTGGTAATCACATGTCAAAAATTGAAGGGAATAAGTTAAAAATTAATCAGTATATTTTCTTTCAGAATTAATTGACACATGCCCAAAACAAATCACTAATTTTGGTAACCACATGTCACAAACATGGAGTTAAGTGATGATTAATCAAATATTCTCTTTTAGGATGTTGGGGGTAAATTATTGTGAGTATTGATTATATAGTAGCATCAACATGCATGTCTAAGAAGGGAAATACATGTGATTTTGATAATGACATACTTCGAATTGGAGAGAGTCAACTAATAGTTAAATAAGTTATTTATAACAAATCAGGTATAAATTACTTTGAGTACAAATGATATGTAAGTTGCCAATAGGTGTATGCCCAAAAAGTAAAGCATATATAATTTTAATAATGCATATTATAAATAGAGAGAGTTGGTTGTCAATCAGTGGAGTTAACTCCTTTAACAATGCCTAATTAATTATTTCCAGTCTATATGTAGCTATCATAAAATGACTATTTTTAATAGTGTGTGTTTTTTCCATTTTAGCTTTGTCAGTTTTACCCAGTCGTATTTGTTTAGAACACTTTACAAACAAAAAATTATATTTTCCCTGTCATGCTTTGATCAAGCATTACATGATATTCAATAGTGTATGGCACGTATTTAGCATGTGTCTTTCCGCTCATCTATACTACTATAAAAAGAGCGAGTTCATGTTGCGCTCTCCTTGATTCTCTCTCTTCTCACAATTTTTCTGAACTTTTTATATTTATTTAATTTTATATTTTCTCTTTTATGATAATAGAATAAAAAGATTATCTTTATTCTTTTGGACAGTTATGAGGATTATCATTATCTTTTTTGAAAGTTTAATTTTTCAAATGTTTAATGGAAGATAAACATGTTCAATGGGGCACGATTACCATTATCTTTTTGTGAAGTTTTATTTTTTAAATATTAAAATAAATATGTTCAATGGGACACGTGCATATGCACTTGTGTGTTGCTAGTATTATTAAAATTTGCGCTTGTCAATGAGATCAACAACAACAAATAATATCCCACTATAACGGTTCTATGATTTTGTTATCTTTGCACAACACTTTATCAAACATATCTGCTTTGCACCATAAGAGATAAATAGCTACATCATACACATTAAACTGTGTTGGTCTTTGCTTGCTACGTGATTAGGTTCAATCTTCAAAGATAGGTTAAGTTTCAGATAGATTCCCGAACCTGTTTCCCTTCTCAAATTTAATTTGCTAAGATATTGATGTGCTAAACTGTTGGCCGACTTGCAGTACTGGGATACTGGTCAACCAACCAACAAACTGCAAGGCTTATCCTCGCGATTATTATCCATGTCGAACAAGCTCCCTGGAGATGGTTTGTTGTGATTCTTTTGCTCGTTATCCTCCATCAGACTCGCAATACACTTGCAACTGTTCCCTTTGAGGTTTGTGACGTGACCGCCATACAGAGCTATTATGGACACGTTTTCTTTATGGGATTCAGATGGATCTTGAAGATTACTGGATTTTTGACGTCCTGTGTCTACCATTTACTGGTTTTAGGGCACGTTTGATTTTTTAGATTTTGTCATATTGGATTGTATTTTGGCATTCATGTGCAGAAAGTTTATATTTGATTTACAGGATACAAGAAACGGAGCTAATTTTGGGATTTCTGGACATAATAGGAATCCTACATTTTGGTTTTCATCAAAATTTTCCCGAACGCCAAAATTCAGCTGTGGTTGGCCGGTGGACCCAAAAAAAGTAAATCATGTATTTTACAAATCTAAGAAACCAAACATAAAATTTGTATTTATGGAGTTTTGAAAATGCAATATTTTACAAAAACGCAAGATGGCAGAAATGTAAGATTTTTGAAAATCCAGCAAACCAAACGTGAAGCAATACCGCAATAGAATATTTTATTTTTGCTTCAGGTGGATGGCATCCTCTCTTCTGACTGGACCGACATGCCACGTGACAGGCTGGCAGCAGCTGCCACAGTGTAATTAACAGTAGGTGTACGATGAACGTGTTGTTCAGGTGCTCTGTCCGACAGGGGTGGAGCCAGAAATTTGTCATTGCGGGACCGATTCATATAATTTTATATAAAAAAAATTCTATAGTATATATGTCAAAAAATACAAACGAGGTTATAAAAGTTATTTGAGTTGCGCTTTGCAGCTCTTTAATGCATCGAATTCATCAATTATGTCATCCGTTGTGAATGTAGTAGCTATTTCTTTTTCAATATACATAATCATGCAATCAACAAAGAAATCATCTTCCATCTTATTCCGCAACCTTATTTTTACAAGATTCATAGCAGAGAATGCCCTCTCGGTAGTAGCAGTTGAGACTGGAAGTGTCAAAATAAGCTAGATGACCTTGTAAATTTGCTTGTAATTTTTTACCTTTTTGGTTCTAACTGACATAACTCAGGAAGCGTATTAAGGTTTTGCATGTCAAAATCAGTGATCACGCCAATTTCATAATGTTTCAATTCAAATATCAAAGTATCTTTATCCTCCACACTAAAATCTTGAGGATAGTATTTATCAGCGAGCCTATATATATCACTTGCATCGAAAAATTTATAGCCATCTCTTGGATCTAATGATGATGTAAGACAAAGAAGCTCTATTGTACGATCATTGAATCTATAATTAAGCTCTTTCAATTGGGAGTCCATCACAGCAATAAATATATCTACTCTAAAGTGATGTTCTATAATAATCTCTTCAGACTGATGTCGAACACATGCACGACTTAGGTAATGTGAAGTCAAATCAGGTATTTGTACTTTATGTTCAGTACAAAACGACTTCACAAAATTCATAAAGTCTGTCCAACCATCATCCCTCATGGCTTGAATAAGGGACTTTGTACTTGTGACCAAGATCTTTGCATTCACTATGTCTTGATTTTGAGACTGTAATGCTTGACATAGGCCATCATTGATCCCCAGTACTTCTCTCATTATTAGAAGAATAAAAATAAATTCAAATGAGATTATTGTGTTGTAAGCTGCATCTGCATCACCACGTTGAGAATAAGTGGATCCATTTTTAATGATATTTAATAAGACAACACATGTTGGATCAAAAAAATATATTAAGCTTGTGACCGAAGAATAATGAGAAAATCAACGAGTATCATCAGGTCATTGTAAGGTCCTTATTTGGTTAAGTCCTCTTCCTGTCTCACGATCCACTATAGTTTCCTTTTCAGAAATTTCCTCATATTGAGCAGAGCGTAGTTCTTCCGCTCATCTACAAGATGCTCCAACAATGTTAATTTTTTTTTTTGCAATATACCTAGAGATTAGCTGTTATTCATCCCGTTCTCTAGTACGGGCCAAATACGGTTAAGAAGAATGTTTACATCCTTAGATAGCCATGTTGGCTGAACAGAAAAGAAAGTGAAATTTGAAGAAATATACATAGATCTCTTTGCTAGAGTGTCAGCTACTTGGTTGTGTGCTCTGCTGACAAAGATGAGCTGAAGATTGGGCAGATGGATCTTTGTCCGGGCGTATTCTCTTTTTAAGGGTTCTAACTTGCATGCGGCCATACCAGTATTATGGAGAGAGCTAATAGCCATTGATGAATCTGTGAGTATCATCGGAGTTTGCCAGTTGTTGTCGATGCATAGTTACATTGCGTAGAGGATCCCTCTGATTTCAACTTCAAGCACTGAGGTGGCCAAGTCGTACTTACCACTGCCAAGGAGACAGCTACCAGAGCTGTTGACAGCGTGAACGCCGAGTCCCATCCTGTGTGAGTGGTATTGGAAGGCGGCATCCACAAACACAAGCTGGTGGTGTCGTTGTGGCCTGGGCGGAGGCCGATGGGTTCTGATTGTGGTGGGTGTAGAGCTTCTGCTGGTCGCCATGATGGCAGCCATTTTTTCTTTGATAAAGGAGACTGTTACTGAGGTAGGACGTCGTTTGCCTTCATGGAGATACACATTGCGTTCTTGGCAAATAGACCAGCATCTGACACAGCGCAAAGTGGTTGCCTCCACCGAGTCTTTGCCTTGGATGATGTAGGTGATCCATTCATCGCCGGAAGTGGTAAAGAAGGTTGGGGCCATGTGCAGTGACCTCCACACAGCCTTGCTCGATGGGCAGTCTCTGAGACAGTGTATGATTGTATCCTGGTCCGCACGGCAAACCGGGCAGAGGGGGTCATTGCTTATGTGTTGACGCACAAGCTCAGCTTGGGTTAGGAGGGATCTGTGCTTAAGAAGCCAGCAGAACGTACAGATCTTGGGGGCCGTAGGTAGCTCCCATATTCTAGTCTAGGCGTTGTCAGAGGAATGGGTGTTCTGCAGGGGTTTGATCCATGCGTAGGCAGAACTAGGAGAGAAGTCTCCGGATGGGGTAAGAGGCCATGACCAGGCGTCCGGTCCGACAGAGGTAATAGGCACACAAGTATTCTCAAGTCGTGACCATGTTAACGGTGGAAGGTGGGCATGGATGAAGCTCCAGTCCCAAGCACCAGTGGAGAGCACCATGCTTTGCACTTTGAGGTCTTGAAGATCGTCTGGGATTATGACCGTGGGGTCCAAGTCGACGACAGATTTCCCTAGGAGCCATCTGTCATACCCACCATTTGTGTCTGAGCTTGAATTCACCACTTTGTGACATCAATCTTTAAGCTTGGGAAGGTGCTTCCTGATGAAGGACCAAGCAGCAGAGCCTGGGGCTTTCAGGATAGAACCCTGTTTAAAGTATTTATGCCGCACGACATCGACCCATTGTGTTGGGGCGCCGTTTAGGAAGTGCCAGGCATTCTTCAGCATCAGGGCGGTATTTTGGTCTCTGGCTGACTTGAGTCCAAGACCTCCTTGAGCTTTACTTCGCGTCACCTTGTCCCATGAGACCAAGGAGAGCTTCTTTTGTTCTCTGCCTCCGGACCATAGGAAGTCCCTGACGTGTTTGTCTATGTCTTCGTAGAGAGTGGGCGAGAGACGCACGATCTGCATAGTGTAAGAAGGAATGGTCTGTAAAGTAGACTTAGCAAGAGTAATCCGGCCGGCAAGGGAGAGGTGGCGGGCAGACCAGCTATCCATTCGCCCTTTGATTTATTGAAGAATGTATGCATGTGTTTGCTTGTTAACTCTGTGGTGAAGCATGGGGATGCCTAGATAGCGTCCAAGATCAGTCGTGCCTGGGATGCCCATACGACGGAAGAAGACCCGTTGTTCGGCTGTAGAGGTGTTGGATGAGAAATAACAGCAGGATTTTTCTTTTGAGACAATCTGTCCAAAGACTTTTGAGAAAAGTTTGAGGAATTTGTTGATGATCAAAGCTTGCCCCGGAGAGGCCTCGGCCATGAGGACTAAGTCATCAGCGAACATCACGTGTGAGAGCGCAGGTCCGTCTTTGGTAATTAGGATCGGCTTCCATGTCACTTGTGCAACCTCAGCATTGATAGCCTGGCTTAAGCATTCCATGCATATAGCACGAACATATACGGGCTAAGGGGTTCTCCTTGCCTAACTCCCTGCGTAGTAGAGAAAGGCTCCATGGGTGCACCTTCCCAGAGGATCGAGGTGTTGCCGACGGAGACACTTTGCATTATCAGGGCAGCCAGGTTGTTTGGAATGCATGTCTTCTTTAGGGTGTCTGCGATGAAGGCCCAGCTCATACGATCAAAGGCCTTTGATAGGTCAAGCTTGATAGTGACCCACTTCCTCCTACCTTTCATGTTCTTCATGGAGTGGACAACCTCCTGGATGAGGAGTATATTGTCACTGATTCATCTGCCAGGGATAAAGCTTGACTGATGAAGAGATACCCAGTCACTTAGGAAAGGTTTTAGACGTTCAACTATGACCTTGGAGATGAGCTTAAGACAGCAGTTATTTAGAGAAATCGGTTGTAAGTCACTGCAGCGTTGTGGATGGCTGGTTTTGGGAATGAGCACTAGCAGGGAATCTGCCATACGAGGGTCGATTTTGCAGGTGGTGAAGGCTTCCTGGACCGAAGAGTCGAAGGAGCGTCCGACATGGGACCAATGTCGCTGGACGAATCCATTGTGAATACCGTCCGGGCCTGCGGCCTTCGCAGGGGCCATGAGGAACATAACATGTTTTATTTCATTTTCGTCAGGGATGAAGGCGAGGAGTTGTGGGTTGGCCGGTGGACCGAAGATGCCCGCGCATGTCGAGATGGAATTGTTATCTGGCTGGTTGTGGCATGGACTGCAAAGAAGGTTGGTGAAGAAAGCTTGAATCAGCTGCTTGATGCTTGCGGTAGTCTAGAGATTTTGTTATGGTGTCTTCGTGCTTTGACATAGGCATGGAAGAATTTGTTGTTCCCATCTCCGTATTTCAGCCAATTGATGTTGGAGCGCTGCTGCCAGTCCGCCTCTTCTTGTATAAGAATGGAACTCAATTGTTCCCGGAACAACACACATTGCAGTTGAGTAGAAACAGAATTAGATGTTTGCAGTTGTACCTGGAGCTTTTCGATCTTACGGAGAAGCTGATCCTTTTGTTTATATTGCTGTTTGATGCGATTGGAGTCCCATTTCAAGGCTGCGTCTTGAAAAGCAGGAAGGGCGTCCGTCATAGACTTAGTATTGTCCCATGATGGAAGAAGTTCAGACTCAAAGCTAGTTGTAACATCCCAGCTCATTTTTGTTTTGAAGAAATTACCCTGTCGTCTCGACTGACGTTGGCAAGACAACAGTATAGGGTGGTGATCGCTGTAGAGTCTGGAAAGGACATTGATTTGCATGCCTCCCTCAATGGACAACCACTCCTCATTAGCTACCGTCCTATCGAGTTTTTCTCGAAGGCGGCCCTTGGCGAAGGTGAAGAAGTGGATTGAGGAAGGCATATCCCTCAGACCAGCTGTGGTGAGCAGTTGATTGAATCTGAGACTGGATTGTCTGTCAAAACTCATCCCACCTTGTTTTTCAGATGTATCTAGCATTGTGTTGAAATCGCCGACTAGTGCCCAGGGCTCGTTGATAGAAGATGCATGACTAGTGAGACGTTGCCACAGAAGGACCCACTTTTGGGGATTAGGACTGCCGTAGACGAAAGTGAGTAACTAGGAATTATTGATGCGGCAATGAACATATTGACGGTGGCATTGACAGATATCGATGGAGCAGCAGTTGTAATCCCATAGGACCCATATGCCGCCGGAGAAACCGAGCGCTTCCACACGGTGTGAGGAGGTATAATTGAGCTTCTTAATGATCTTGTCAGCCTTTAACCCACTGCAGCGTGGTTCTAGAATGACTAAGATTTGGAGTTTATATTTCCTCTTATACTCTTTTAGAAGAGTTATTTTGTCTTTAGACCCAGCTCCATGAATGTTCCAGGAGAGGATTCTAGTCATTAAAAAACACAATAGTAAGGCGAGCAGCATGCTCATTGCATGGCGGCGAGCAGGCCTGGTGGATCAGGCGTTGCGTCCATGCCTACGTCGAGACCAGGTTCGTTAGCTTCAAAAATAAGGCCCTTCTTAGCACTTGTAGCGTAGTCCACACTGCTTACAAATTGAGCGATCTTGCCCTTCTTGCGTTCACGACCCGGGCTAATCGTTGGGTAAACTACCCTTCTATTTCGAAAGATAACTCCACTGCCTGCTCCATCCGCCCCTGCTAAAAACACAGGTGGATCAGAGGAGTTGACAGTGGGGACGGAGGCTTGGAATCGAAAGGCCTTTGCTACTAAGGCGCCGTCTCTTCCTTCACTCACTTCATCGTCAACCAAGGTGATGACTGAGTTATCACCACCTTTGTGGGTTGCGGACGATTTGGCAGTTGGGACCAATGGTGGCTTGGCGCTCATCTGCGACCCTTGTCCCGCAGATTGCTTCCCTACCTTCTTCTAATTCTTCTTATGGGTAACCGTCTCCCAGCCCCCATCACTGTCCTTGCTGGGCTCGCTGGAAGCTGCTGCAGCAGCAGGTTGTGTTGTGGGGGGCGCATCTTTGGCGTCCATGTTCTTACCGAGCTCACTGGATGCGGACTGAGATACTATTTTCTTGCCGGCAGGGGGACGCCGTTCCATCATCTTTGCTTGGATGTCAGGCGTATAGGCTGGCGCTATATTCAAGGATGGTCCTGCGGAGGAAGATGGGTCGACGCTGGGAAATGCTGGGATAAACTTGTAGTCCCCTGTGTTGTGGTCGAGCCTTTCACACTTCATACAAAAGGTGGGAAGGTTCTCGTACTCTATCTGATACTTCTCATTGTCAAGGAGGAGTGTCGGGAGTAGAGGCTGGGATGTATCTACTTCGACGGCGATGCGGGCAAATTTGCCCCTGTGACCGGATTGGGTGGTAGTATCTATTTTGATTTTCCGTCCAATCAAGTCGCCGATGCTCCATAGCAGATGATTTTGAAAGAGGTGGATTGGAAGATCTGGCACTCTGGCCCAGACAACTAGTCTCCGTGGGATGGGATCGGAGGGGCGAAAGTCTTTGGACCACGACTGCACTGATATGTAGTGGTTAAAGATCATCCAAGGACCCCCGGTTAGGGCACGAACGAAGTCGGCATTGTTTTCTAGTTGTATGATATAATACCCCTTGTCAAGATCGATGGCCCTGAACTCATCAGTGAGTTGCCATAAGATAGGGATCCTGTTCATTAGCGTGTTGAAGTTTACAGTGGTTCCGATAACTTTGATCACCACGGCGAACTTCCACGGTTCAAGGAGAGGCGGCAGGATCGCAGGGTTGATGGCAATGGAAGGTATAGCACCGTCCTTTGATATACGGATGTCAGCGGGCGACAATAGGTCCGGGGACACCTGTGAGAGGGTCGCCGGCGCCTTAGTCTGGCGCCCGATCATTGCTTCTCTGTAGGTTTTGGTGTGCTGATGTGGCGGAGGATTAGCGTTGTCCATCACGGTGTCTACTTGGACGACGGTGACTTCATCAGAGGTTGGGGCTGCATCGAGGGAAACGTTAGCCGATGACTCATCGTTGGGAGAGGCAGCACTGGCAGAGCTACGCCCGGCGCCACGGCCACCCCGGCCGCCTCCGCGGCCGCCTCCCAGGGCACGAAACCCTAGCAGATGACTCATCTAATCCTTTTTTGCTCCAACAATGTTAATAATTGTTATTAATTTTGTGAAAAATTGATGTACAAAAATCACATCTCTAGAAGTTTCTACTAAAGCTAATTGAAGTCTCTATGAAAAACAATGAACATAATATGTTGAAGGACATTCTTTCAGGACTAGGGCTTGGAGTCCATTCCACTCACCACACATATCACTAGCACCATCATATCCTTGCCCACGTATGCATTGCATACTTAAATCACATTGAGATAATACAAAAGAGATCTTGTCTTTTAAAGATAGGGCGCTTGTATCTTCAACATGCACCACATCTAGAAATCGCTCCTTAATAAGT